>VXAA01001765.1:716117-728534 GCA_013399115.1 Anseranas semipalmata | reverse complement strand
CCCTCGCGGGGCCGAGCTTCCCCCGGCCCCTGCACGCCGCTGCGCACGCAGCGTCCCGGGGCCGCGGGGCCGTGGCCGAGCAGCGGCTTCCTTCTCCCTCTCGTGGCTGACCTTGACCTTTTCCAGCCTTCTCCGCCATCCCCTGGTTCCACGCTGGGTGAGACTGGAAAAGCTGCAGTACCTCTCCGCGCTGAGCTTAAGTACACGCGAGTGCGCTTGTGGCCGCGGAGGCCTTGGAACAAACCGGGGCATCGGAGCGGAGAAACTTGTCCTTCGGTGACTGTAGCTGCTCCAGTAAAAAGTAGACGAGTTTTTGTCTTTCTCTTTTCCCTAGGAGATAATGGCTTCTTAATTTCTCTTCCTCTTTCTGACATCCCTCTACTTCACAGGTACTAACTGCATTTTCTCTTAGTTGTTTATCTAGACTCGGAGGGATTTTCCTCAACTTCTTCTGTTTAGGTCTGATATTTACTGCCTCAGTCACAGACCTGAAGTGGTTTTTGTGCCCGAGAGCCCGCCTGTCCTCAGGAATATCTTAAGGATATGTCTGCAAGACATACTTCCAAGTATGTAGGAAGTAGAGAAGGGTCACCAGCAGACGTGCTGTAGTTCTTCCACAATTTGATCGTTTAACAAATACAGATAGTGCTGCTGTCTGCTGATTTTGTAGTAACACTGTGTAATCTGTTAACTTCTCTTCTTCTTTGTAAATAAACAGCGACAACAAAAAACACAAACAAAAAGTTGTGTTTGAATAGGCTTGTTCATCTTCTAACAAAAGAAGTCGATGCAAATTTTAACTGAGCTATGAATTTGCATTGTCTAGGTTAAAACTTCCAAGCAATGTCTCCTGTTCTTGGGGCTGCTTGGAAAGGAGGAGTTCCTGAAGCATAATGCAGGTTATGCTAGTTTTGTAGCATTTGTTTGGAAGTTGACAAGATGAATGTGTACTGATAAATGAAACATATATATATTGAACATATATATATTGAATGTTATCCATGTCACAAAATACATATATATATATATGTGTGTGTGTGTGTGTGTATATATCCATGTCACAAAAGAGTTGGAAGTTACTCATCTGGCACGAGTTCTTGTTACTCGGTTTGGGGGAAAATGTGTAGAGGGAAATCCTTTTTTTAACAAACAAAAAAACCCCTCTACTTTCCTACTAAGTTCCATGGGCTGCACTCACTATTAGAGAATCTCATTTCCTTTCCTCTAATTTCAAAATCATTTGTGTATATAGCTGTAGTACTGTCAGTTTCAGGAGCTGGCTGGTTTTTACTTCTTCTCAGCTTAACTGTGGTTTCTGTCACGGTTTTCCTTCAGCAAGAAAGGAAACATCCTACAGATAAAATCTCAAGGCCACTTGAAGTTATTTTGTATACAAAAAAGCTACATTCATGATATAAGATTAAAAATTGTTTGATGCTAAAAATCTCTGTAAGCAAAATTTTGCACATGGAGATAATGGTTTACTGCTGGCATTAGAAAATCCAGCTTCAGTAGTTTAATAACTTGCTGGTGCAAATGACTGTGTAATGGAGCAAGGACACTTACTGCAAAAGATTTTACTCCGGTTAAATACTGCTACATTTCTGTTTGCCCAGTCTGTGTCACTTCTTTTGCACAGTCTTAGCCTCTGCAGTTTACTCAGCTGGAAGAAGTTAGAACGTTAATGTTGAGTCATGTTGCATATGATCAAAGTTGAACTTGTTCTTGGTGTTTTTTTTTTCCTGTGTGTCTTGTGGTCAGTCATAACATGACTCCTAATCAGCTGTGTCTCCTTTTTTGCAGTGTTATCAACACAATGCTGGTGACATGTGCTGTTTGCTGCTACCTGTTGTAAGTATAAATAATGTCTTGCCTCTTAATCAAGGCACATTTCTGATGTAAGAAATTTAGGAGGAAACTTGAGCAAATGAGTCACAGGGACCTAGACGCATGGTGTTCTTTGGCAGCTCTTAGAATTCTTGGTTCTAAAGACCTTCAGCCCCCTGAAGAAAATGTTTTCCTGGTGGTGGATGGTGCATTAAAATAAACTGGAATTCCTCTTGTTTTGCACTTGCTGTCCTCTGGCATGCACTGTTGAGTAGTGCTGCACATCGACTTGGTGTTACTCCTTTCCAGTTAACTGGCTTATTCATTCACAAGTATAATGACAGTTTGTCAAGAAAGTGATATACAGAAATAACTTCAAAAGGTGTTTGGGAAGAATTTGTTATGGAGAGGAAACTGGTGAAAGTCTGATTAGATCTTTTGGGGTAACTTGTAATGAAATGATTATTCAGAGTACTGCTTGAATAGTATTTGTACTTTGCTGAAGTATTTAGGCATTATTCATGATACTGTAGGGAGCTTAATATGAATATTTAGAGAAACGCATCTCTAATCTCAAGACGTATTCCTAAGAACTGACAGCCAAAAGCCGTATTATCAGTGTTGGCATGTTTCAGGAGAGGCCATGTTGAGTTGCCTGTTGTACAGGCTTATGCACATTTGATTTACTTTCGTAACGTGATATTCTGGTTTTATACAGGCTGTGAAGGCCATCCCTACCCTGCACAGCAATAATTAGCAACCTAATCTCATGCTACATCCCAAATGCTTGGGTAGGAACAGGCAACTGAATGCTTATTTTGGCAAAGTTGCCAAAATAGTGTTGAGGTTATGGTAAGATTTTGATGGCAGTGTTGGGGGTGGGATGCTTTTTTGTTTTTTGTTTAAGTTTAAATTTGTCATTGGACTTCTTCCTACACTGCATTTTAACAGTAAACATGTCCTACTCTTCCAAAATCCTACAAGTTCGGGTTTTGGTGGTTTTGGTGGTGTTCTTTGAGGATGGATGGTTTCCTTGAAGTCAAGGCCACATGGCCTCCGCAAATCCTCTGGATTAAGTGGAATGTATTTGTCATAGAATTCCTTAAGTTTGAGTAAGTTTTGTGGGTTTTGTACTGAAGCAGATCTGTTACAAATCTAATGTCATTAACATGATTTATAATCTGCTTTTGCATGGCCAGTGAGCGTGTACTTCTGTCTTTGTTCATAACCTTGTGGGCTGTAATTTGTGTTCCGTGTTTCCTTGGCTTTCTCCAATTACACCTTGAAAAAAGAGAAGCAGCAAAATCTTTTTTTTTTTTTTTTAAGCTATCAGTAGTTATACCCAACCACGTAAGTTATACAGTTTCTACTTGCCAAGATGCAACAAAAAGCAGATTTTACACCTGATGTTCTAAGACAGAACTTACCTCATCACGAAGTCATTGTGTTTTCATGAATTCTCTATGGAACATACCAGTCTTAAAGAAAGCCTAAAAGAATGGTTTCTGAGGATTCTTTATTAGATACAGTGTTAGGGGTTGAAATAACTTGTCGTCTCGGGTATGGGTCTTTTTTGTGTGTCCTCAGCAGGTGGCTAGTACTGTTCATCTACTTCTTCATAGGGTTGTAGAACTATACTATAGCTAATTTTGTACTCTCTAAGTTACCTTTCCAGTTGAAATGGAGGAAAAAAATGAATTTCCTGACTTCATTAAACACCAGTTGATTGACAGATTGATTTGAATCAGACTGAATTTGTTAACTAAAATCAAGTTGGTCACATTTCAACTTAAACCTATTTCTTCTGTGTTTAGATTCAACAGTGATAATTTTGAATAACCATATTGATCACATGGTAATAATTTGCTTGTTCCATGCAAAATTTTTGCACGTGTGTGCAATTCGTGTACAGATATTGTATCCAGCCACCTTTTGAAGGAGAACGTACAAGCCTCAGGAATCTGATAAAAATCAGAGGCAAAGTGTTTGGAGTTACTACTGCAGAAATTCCAGGTTACACCGTTTTGTAAGGTACTGTTAAAGCCTAAATCTATTTTGCTGTTTACAAAGCAGTTCCTGAAGCAGTACCATGACATTCTACTAACAGAGGACAGGATGTTTGAAAAATGATATTATTTGCTACTGATTCTAAAAGGATTAAAATATGGTTGCCCAATTTGACATTTAGAGATAACAGGACCTTCATTTGTAGCATGCAGCATAGACAGATGGCAGTTACGGTAGAAAGACCTTTTAAAAATCTTTCTGGTAGAACATAAGGGACTTTGATTTCCTTGTGTGAGATGGGTAATTAACACTAGCTGTTGTAACTGGTATCCGGCAGGATTTAAGGACCTGTGGGTGGCTCGAATGCCATACCTGATTTTAGCAACTTCAGAACATTACACGTTGGATACAGAGGCTTGCTTTGTTTTACTTTGAATGCCACATTTTGTTTTGCATTGTCACGATAGATTGTTGTATAAAGCGGCATCACTTAAGCAAAAGGCGGGGAAAGCTTTTTCATGCCTCGTCTTGAATGCAAGGGAGTCACGGAGTTCAGTGCCTAACTACTGCTTTAAATGATTAGGCCCTAGCAGTGCAGGGAGGAGGAATTTGCTATTGACCTGTAATGCCACTGTGCCTCGGAGCTTGGGTATCCAGCATGGTCCCAACAAATAGCTTGTGAAAAGCGCGCAGTGCTTGCCTCCAGCATGGTTATACAGCTGGGACACGCCAATGTTCTGAGTGTGCTTCCAGCTCGTTTAATTCACAGCCATGCTGGGTCTGATCTTAGGAAGTGTAGAGAGGTGAGATATTGGTGCACAGAGTTCCTTCTGTACGGAGGAAAGAGAATAATGTACTTTAACAGGCTTTCAGTGTTCCTATCCTCCTCCCACTTCTGTTGGTGCAGGATATCAAAGGCAGATGGTGCAGTGCTCTGGCACCCCTTTTTTCTGCCTTTTGTATCTGAAAATTAAGGATTCAAAATAAATCCCATGCAGTTTTTAAGAACTAATTTGCTTTTACCTTAAGTAAATGTAACGTAATGATTAACATGGTTTCAGAATATGTTGTCATCACTTCAGTTAGCAAACCAGAAGCATGTCAACCTAATGGTTATTGGCTATTCTTGTTGGCGTCTTGCTGATGTTTTAGTTGCTTTGTGGACTCTGCTGTGTATTTCAAGGCTTGTGTGGCTGATAGACTGCTGCAGTTTTAATTGGAGTACTAATCTGCACAAAACTGAAAGTGGCATTGAAAATAAATGTAATATTTATGAGGATTGATGTGTTTTCTTTAAGTCTGGCCAATGTCTTTTGCCTGTGGCTGTTCTAGCCTTTTTACAGCTGACCTGCACTTCGTTTGCTGGTCGAAGCATCAAGGTTTGTGTGGAATTTTCCATGACTGCCTAAGCACTCCGATACATTTGTGGCAGCTCCCATTACAAAGCTGCTCTGCTTTTTCTCCTCCTTACAAAGCATTCTAGAAATAGCAGATAGATGAACCAGTGTGTTCACTAAATGTGTTTATATAGTTAGTATTTAATGTAGATTTAAATCCATGGAAGCATCCATGGCTCTCTCTGAATCTTGTAATATTTACAAAGCAAATGTATCTTGTAACAGAGGAATATTTATTTCTGTTTAGCTTTCCTGGATATTTTCCACAAACTGCATTCCTCTTGTTCTGGGTTGTGGCTGTGGCTTCTGCAGTATTAGTTTGTGAACTGCTCTGACAAGATGGCTGTATCTGATGATCAGGGGGTTGTTGACATGTTGATTGATTATCTTATTTATTTATTTTATGTTTGTGTGTTTTTTCTGTACAATTTTGCTTCGGGTCCCTGTTTTTTTGACCTCTGTGCCAGGTTTAATTTACTTTTGCTCAAGCTCTAATGGAAATTATGCCAGGCTTGCAAGGGTAGGCTATCATACACTGAAAATACCAGCAGATGAGGAAGAGTGGGTTTCTCAGAGTGTTTTTTTTGTTGTTGTTGTTATTGAAGGGATGCTTCAAAGGCAATAAGAAAAGGCTGTCTCTTTTATATTTCTATATTCTGAACCCACAAATATCTGAGTTTCATACATTGCCTGCCAAAGGAAAACTATGAGAGAATGCTGTCAGGTGGTTTTGTATTGCTTTAGATTGAACAGAACGATTTGTTTCAGTTGTAGAATGATTTGGTACCAGGTCTTCATTGTAGGTATCCAGTCTGCCTATGAGCTTGAGCAGGATTTTGATCAGATACTAGCCCTTCCTGAATATTGTCTTTTCTTCTCTGATAGTACCTGTGCTTTGGCCAAGCCTTCCCTGTATAATAAGCTTTGTAATTTGGCTGATGTTCTCTCTTTTGGGTTGGGGGGTTGTCTTGCAGCTGGCTGATTGCGATTCTGGCTCAACTCAACCCTCTCTTTGGGCCGCAGTTAAGCAATGAAACGATCTGGTACCTTAAATATCACTGGCCTTAAGGATGTCTGCCCACTGCTGCAATTTATTGACTAGGTGAGTATGACCAGATCTATTAATATATTTGGTATGTTAAAAGATTCAGGAGAAATTGAATGGTAGTGTAAGCAGTGGGTTTGGAATTGCTAACTGTTTTGCAGGATAAATCAATCTTTCTGGAGACTGCAACAAAACAAATGTTGGATGTTAATCTTGACCAGATACTGTGAAAAGCTCAGGCTGAATTGTTGGGCAGTTATTGCCTCTGCTCTCATGTCATGTGGTGCTGTTTTAGTGAGCAGGTGTTTGTAGGGAGAACACTGAACTTCCTCATCCTACTGAAAAAAATAATGAGGGAAGGGTTTTTCTGTTGACAGTGTAAGTGGATTTCCCAATCTGTAACAGTTGTTAAGCCCCTCTTCCATCCTACCACCATCCAAGAGCTGTCCTGATTTCCAAGGCAGCGTACAGTTGCCTTCATTCATCAGGGAATTCTGAGTGAGAACTGCAGTTACAGTGGTTCTTAACCTCCTGTCGATACATAGCACTAACACCTAACTTGCAGATGACTGTTTTATTTTTAATGATAGCCTGTGTGTGACTTTAGTCATAGATGAGCCTGGTGGTGGTGATCTGAGCAGTGCTATTGGAATGCCACCGTTGCAGTTCTTAGGCATGCCTTCTGACATGACCAGCAAAAATATGAAGTTTTGTATTAAAAGTCGCACAGTGACTTCAGGTATCTCCGTAAGGGCAGCATTTAGAGTTGAAGGTTCAAATGAAGGTTTTGCCGCAGAAAGAAGTACCCATGATTTTAGTTTTTATCCTGATAACACTAAGTAGTTCAACACACTTAAGTTATTTCCCTGTTTTTTTTGTTTTTTTCCCTCTTACGGTTTAATTGCCTACCCTTTGCTCTTATTACTTCTGTTTACAGAAGTCCAACAGCAGCAGACAAATGACAGTCGATGTTACAGCTCAGCTAAAGGCCGGCTGTAAAGCATCCTGAACATTCACCCTGAAGCAAAGCTCCACTGCTTCAAAGTAGGATTCATCTGAACTGTGATGGTGTCAGACTGGCGTGTGTATTTGTCTGCAGCTTCTTTTTTAAGCAGCTAGCAGAAGCTAAAGGTAGACTTGGCCCTGCTTCAAGTGGAGGCCTGTGATTAGGTCAGTCAGTCAAGCTGAATGTCCCAGGTGCATTTTCACTGCTCCTGTGTGTTAACACAAAACTAGTTAGCAAGAACAGACCAATGTGTTCTGGCATTGGGCACGCAGATCCCTGAATGCCACAGTTCCCTGAGACCTGAAATTGAAATGTAGCTATCTGGAGAGGTCAATGCCTTGGATTTAAAAGCTGGGCTTGCTTCTGGCTGATACGTGGGCTGTGTGTTGCTACCAGCAAAGACGCACTGGAGATGAGATACAACACTTGTGGTCTAGGTGTCTGCTAAAAGAATAAGGGCTTACCCCCCTCCCCTCTTAGCGTTTTCAGAGAAGTATTTTCCAGAGGACTGCAGTAAATTTGTACCGAGGAGGAGAGGGGACTAATGCATTCTGGGATGGACAGAAAGTTTATGTGAGGAGCTGTCACTTCTAAACTTAAATTCTCCATTAGTAAGTTGTGTGTAGCGCACATGCTGTGTTATATGAAGTCGTTTGTTTTAACCTTTGTTGTATCCGATTTCATTGCCTTAATTTTGAAGTAAAATGAAAGTTCTTGTCTTTGGGGAAAAGCACGCTTCAAAAAAAAGTAGAAGCATATAACAATCCTCAAATACCATGGTTAGATACCATGTTTGTTCTTGCCTTTAGGTAGAAATATGCTATTGCACTACTCACAATTCTTCATGATCTTGTTTGAATTACTCCTGCAGAGCTGAGTGAGCCTGGCTGCAAGGAGGTGGCTGCACTGGTCAGGCTGCAGTGTCCTGTCTTCCTCTTTTGTGCACCTGTGCGCTTAGAGGCTCTAGATGAGTTTCTCACTAGACTGGAGCTGTGAATTGGATTCCATCTGAAAGAGCTGGGATATCTCTCTCTGACATTGTGAAGAATTCCATAAATACGGCTACTGTTTCCTTTTGACCAGTCATTTTTGGCTTTTAAGATGTGCTTTTGCAGCATTCGAGGTGCATGCAATAATACTCTTTTGTCTCCGGTCTCTGTTTCAACTGTGGTGTGGATGGATTAGTATGGACAGAATGCAGAGTTAAGAGAATGAAACACTAACTCCCAGAGTAGAGAGACTGTTTTTTAAAAATGAAGATAGTCTAAGCAAACTTGTTTGACTTTACCAGTGGAGCAGGCTGAAAATGCATGCAGAAGGCTTACTGCGTTTTAGTGGGGACCTTCTACAGATGCTGACTTGATTGATCTATGCCAAATTACAGAAGTTTGGTCTTTCTCTTTGGTCAATATTCCTCTAATTAAAGTGGTGATGATGTATCAGATGACTGTCTATATAATCAAGTTAATGGCTTGGAGAACATATGTAAGAATATGCAAACTTCAGCTGTCATAAATATGGCTGTAGCCTCTTTCCTTTTAAGCAATGTGATGCAATGCCTGCTGTTATCCTTAAATTTGTCTCTTTACAGTGTGTATTCTCAGACCAGGAACTGGTCTGTCATCTAGATACTGGATGCTGCTTCAGCAGAAGTATTTGAAACTTTCTAGTAGCATAATTGTTCTGCCAGTTTATAATATAACTAAAACTACCTGAGTAACTTTGGAGTGAAGAAAGCAAGGATGTAGAGATTATTCTTGTAACTCCATGAAGATGAATTATCTACAGTTCTTGACTTTTTTTTTTTTTGGTGCATTTGTGGAATGGATATAGTTGTGGTTAACTCGACAACCAGGTCTTCAGTTAGTAAATCGCCTCCATGGAAAGGAATAATTAAATTGCCTCTTGCTTTGCAGGTAAAGAAGAGATTTCCTTCAGATGGAAAAACTCCACCGATCCAAAGATGCCCTTAACATAGCTGGTTGGATACCAAGCCTGCATTAATGCCTTAACACTTGTATTGTGCTTCAAATGGCTTGTTCAAAGCCCTCTTATTTTTTTCCTACTATACCGTTTAACAGTGTGCCTAATGTAATTTCTAACTCCTCTTCAGTACTGTAAATTTTTATCTGTTAACTTCAGGTGTGATTAAAATTTCTAATGTTTTTTACAGGGACATAGATTCCCTGTTCACTTTACTCATTCTATACGAACATTATATCTTAGAGGTTTGTCTGTTGCTGTGCTGTTCACCCCTGTTCTCTTTGACTGCACTTGGAAAAAAATGTGTGCAATGAAGCTGTATGAGGAGAGGAGAAGCAATGCTGCCACATGTTGATGGCATTTATTTTTTAAAATGAGTTGTGTTTTGGGGAAATTTGGCCTTAAATTTCTCATACCTGGAAATAAAACTAATCCTCTGCTTTATACAAAATGCTCTTGTGCCATGTTTAACTCTTCTGTGGTTTTAATCAGATGCTAGTTAGCCAGAGTTCAGCTGAGGACTAACGGAGTACTGAGATGAGCACACTTGTTGCCAGTATCAAGACCTCTCAGCTAGTTCTAAATTAGGAACGAAATTGCTGAACAGTCTGCAAGGAGAAGTGAATGCTTAGCTCAAGAGCCTCTTCTCTGTGATCTCTCCATTGTCTGATCCTAGGAGGACTAAGCAGAGGTAACATGACCGGTTTGAATTAAGCGTAAATAGTGATTTTGACAGAAGATTCATTTATTCCCTGGCCTTCTTGGAGAACACATAGTAACAAGCAACAGGAATGAAACAGAAAACACAGCAGTTGTTTTTTACTGACTGATGCTTGCATGTGCAATCACAGACCTGGTGAAGCACATGGCAATGCAGACCAGAGATGAGATTGCTGAGGTTCTTCAATGTGAGCTGAGTTGGTGGGGCTGGGGACGAATCTAGTAAGTCATTTGCTAAGGAATAACTTCAAAAAATATAAATTCTGCTTCATGCACAGAGGAGTCTTCATGTATGCTTTCTTACCTCCTTAAATCACGCTCAGATAAATAGCAATTATTTCTTGCTTTGTTTTATTGTTGTGCACAGGAATGTAACACAGAAGTTCACTTTTTCCTTTTGGATACACTGTTAACTTGTTCAGTGAGATAGTATTCATTACTATACAGGAAATTCTGAAATCCTTACAAAAGGCAATAATTTGCGGTAATTGAAAATGGGACAGCATGAATTGCAAAAGAAATAACGCTTTTGTTATTATAAATAAGTATTATGACTATTGGGACTGGAATTGTGATTTGTGATTTTTTTCCCCAAGTTACCTACCATTGAGAACTCTATTTTAACATGCAAGAAGTTGTACGCCATAATGCTATATAGTCTCTGACAAATAATTCCTAAGGAAATTCGAATCAAAGTGATCTTACACGAGCTTAGGTGTTTTTTTAATTGTGTGGGGAGGGAGGATAAGGTATGTTGATATCATGTAGGGTGGAGAGGAGCAATGCTTCAAGACATTGCTGAGGATTTTGAATATGTAGCAGCTTTTAAAATATATTGATCTGCTCATCATATTTAATATCCAGTGGTATCAGTATATTGGTATTAACTGTTACTTTTTTTAACAAGCTTTCTATTTCAGGTTCCAAGCTATCACTCATTGTTGAAGATACAGGAGCAATAAAACAGTTCACATGACACGTTTTGCTGTTGGTGAATTTCATGCAAAGAGCTATTCAAAGCCTGGACAAGCAAGCCATACTTGAATTTGTTTAGATGCTTTTCAGATAAAGAGATTTCCCTTTATCTGAATGCTTAATATTTTCTTTGAAACATATACCAGCTGGTACAATGATTCAAGAAGATAAAAGATAATGTTTTGTTTCTGTTTGCTGAATGTTGTGTGGCCTGTTGTTTGCATTGTGACTGTCTACTACATGTGTGCCAGGAATTAACACTGCTTCAGATTCTTTTTTGCATGACTGCAGGAAATTAGAACAGACAGATACAGTCACTGTGTTTAACAAACAATGCAGGTATCAAAACTTGTGACAGTTTCTTCTTTTGTGGCAACAGAAGAGAATGAAAAATGTTAAAATATATATGAGAGAAGCTTGCTAGCTTGAAATAGATAGAAAACCTGGATCTGCAGTGAAACAGTCTGATCCCCAGAGGTATTTTGATAATTTTCATAAATTTTTTTTTTAAAGGAGAGTTAAGGAAACTGACTCCGTAGTGAAGTCTTGAAGACTTCAAGTCATAAACATTGACAGCCTGTTGAGTAAGTGTTAGGTCAGTGCCATTTCACATGCTTTTAACTTGTTTTGTCAGTATTGTTTGGGAAATTCAGATATTTGCATAGGAAACTGCTCTGAAGACTTTATGGAAGTTTGCTTTACTCTGTTGAGAATGATGGAAGTACTTTACTCATGTGAGGGGCTGGAAGTTAGTTGTCAGAGGTGGATGGCTGGTCCCTTGTTTCCAGAGTCGTGTTACGAACAATGGGGGCAAAAAAAGCATTCTTTGTATTGCCAGGCATGAGTGGTTTGGGGTACGGTGGGAAGCAATGGTGGTAGCATGAATGAGTAGCAAAAAGTAATCAAAACGATCACAACAATGTTCTTTACATATGATAAGAATGGCTGGGCCTTTATTCTTTTATTTAGTAATTTCTCCTGTTATCTAAGCGAATGAGGCCAAACACCTGTCAGTATGAAACGTGGCCGTGCAGGTAGCTGTAGACAGTAGCAAAAATTCAAAGCGGCGCTGAGGGGACACGTGGATAAATAATGTAAGTATGTACCTACCCCTACAGCCGAGCGGGAGTCCCGCATCACCCCGCTTTGACACAAAGCCCTTCCCAGGCAATGCCTTCCCAACTCGGAAGGGAAGAGAGGGAGAGCGGGGGCTGCCCCTTGGGCTGCCGGCGAGGGGGGCACCGCAGCACCTCGCCGCTTTGCCGCCTGCCCGCAGGCTCCCGACGCTCCCCGGGCGCTGTCCCTCCGCGCACTGCCCGGGGACACCCCGGCACCCCGCCTTAAATCCCCCCCCGCGCGCCTCTCTGCCGTCACGTGACGGGGGAGGCCGGGCCGGGTGGCGCCCGATTGGCCGGCGAAGAAGCGGGCGGTGATTGGCTAGCGTCGCCTCCCCCCCC
>VXAA01001765.1:689433-714688 GCA_013399115.1 Anseranas semipalmata | reverse complement strand
CTCTCCAGAGAGCTCCCCGCCCCCGTGCTCCCCGCGAGCGGCAGCGCTTCGCCTCCGCGGGTGCCCGGCGGCAGGGAGGCGCAGCGCCCGGTGCGGGGCCGGGCGGGCTGCGGGCCGTAGGCAGCCTGGAGCTCGGTCTCGGTCCCGTTCGTGCCCCGCTTACCGGAGCGCAGTGAAGGCATACCCCTCCTCCTTTATAAACCCGTGCCTACAGGCTTTGGCGTTGTCCCCGTGAAATATCAATAACTTCTCGTGCCCCCTCGAGAGCTGAGGGGCGGGGGTATTTCTGCACCTCTCCGGGGCTCGGTTAACTTCACGCAAGCTGTGGGTCGGGGCAGCCTGCTGAAAGCTCGTTACGTGGCCCAGGGCTGGAGCCTGAGCTTTATTTCCCCCCCGTGCCCGAGCTGCTCTGCCCCGGCGTTACTTTATGTAAGGATGCCCGCAGTATTATTGGTGTGCCCTAATCTCATCCCTGTGATTTGGCAGTTGTTTAACACAGCCGCCCAGCACGGCAAGGCCAGCCCACGGTATTTCTCAGGGCGTCATCTAATGTAACTGCTCAGATATCAAAGATAATTTCATGACCAGAATTGACTCTGTCATGCTCCAATATAAACACATGTTCTTTCTCAGGTGTCCCTACACGCCAGGCTCAACTGTTCCAATCTTTCAGCTACAGCAGCTGAAATATTAACTTCTCTTATTAAAGTAAACGGAGTCTTTATGTTGTTGCCAGTTGAGAGTAGCTTGTAAAAATCATGTGATACGTAACCTGCAAAAGAATCAGATTCTGATAGAGTTATCTTTCTAACATTTTAAAATCTTTGATGCTAATGATGCTAAAAAGGTTGGTTAACCTTTGGCCTAAAGTCACTTAACCAAGTGGCTTCTTAGCATCCTTGTGGGGAGGGTTAATTATTATTAAGCATATGTTTATATAGTAAGAATTATAGAGGGGCAGACACTTAGGAACTTCATTGGTTTTTATTGTTGGCAACTTCAATGAGGAATCAGACTTCTATAGGGAAAATAGGTTGGGTGGTAGTTTTAGCAGGAAAGATTTCTTGTAGAAATATCAGTGCTCAGCAGTAGTACTTTTTAGAGGCATAAATAACTCAGCTCATACACTGCTTTGGAGCCATTAGTTTATCTAAGCGAAAAAAGAATTGTTCTGTGTTTGGTGGAGTATTACCTACTGATAAGAGAAACCTGCAGCAGAGGCATCAAGCCGCTGAGCATCTCTGCCATGTTTTTCTAAATAATGAGGGTTGCAAAAAAAAAGAAAAAAACTTTGAAGCACATATGTTTGAAGTCCCTTCAGCATTAATAGGAATTAATTGGGAATAAATAGAAGCTTTTGTCTGACTAATAGTTTGGTCTGGCATGGTATAAATAAGTAAATGCTCTGGTTTAGATTCCCATGACTTGCATCTAGATGTTAAGTGGTTTGTGAAATCTAACTAAATGATGTTTTAAAATAAAAGTTTAATAGGGATATTTGGCACTTCATAAGAAGTGTTTAAAAGTTGGTATTGTCTTGAAAATCAAGCCAGAAAGTTTCTGGAAATCTTCGATTTTAAGATTTAGACCCTGCTATACTACTTTCCCTGATTATGTTATTATAAGAAAGAAAGACGTCCATCTGCTTTTGAATTCTTCTACGCGTTTTTGACTGTTTTGACTAATGGTGTTTCTGACTTATTTCTGACTTACCTTCACTTATGAGTTCAGCAGTCGTGACACAGTGGGCTCCTCTTCTTGGCTGGCTTTGAAGTGTGCTGTACTGATAACCTGTTTCTAACAAAAGTGTAACAAAACATAATCTTACAGTATGAAGAGTAGACTAGGTTGTACCATTCTCTTCATTGTAAGATTTTTTTTTTCAGGGCATTGGAGAAATTTTTTTTTTTCTTCAGAGTTTGCACTGTCAGGAAAAAAAAAAATAGAAACAACCATCATATAGGGATGTAGAATATTCCTGGAGATTGTAAGTTAAATTGTCATCTAGCATTGCTTTTGTTTTCTGTCATGGCTTTGACTACACTCCGTTGCAGGGGAAAATTCTGGCCCAAAAAAAAAAAAAAAAAAGAATGTTAGTCTTACTGCAAATTCTCTTGTGCAAACAACTCTCCTAACTCTACAATAGTAATTTAGTGCAATTAATATTTTAACTATAAAAAGTTATTTAAATGAATTGGAGTATGTTAGTATAGTTCTAATAAATTTAACATGCTACATTTCCCACTCTTAGCACTGAAATAATAATAAAATCTCAGTCTTTGTTCCAGAACGTACAGAAAAGCTAGCGCTTCTAATAGGAAGATATTATTCTGGGCATAGTTGTTATAAAATGTGTAGATGCAATACAGTTGGTTTTGGTTTTGTTTGTTAAGCCACTTTTCTGCCTCTTGTATTGTAATCAGTTATTGCCATCTGCTTATTTGCTTATGCAGTCATGCTGATGTGGAATACCCCTCCAAAGTTAGGTACCTGAAATTGATGTAGAAAGGTGTAGTAATTCAGACAAAACTATAATGCCGTATTCTTTTTTGGTGTTTTATGGACTCTTTTACCTGAGGTGCTGCATGTGTGATTGGAGCCCAGAGGCTCTCTTTGGTGGTATCACTTCCAGATCTTGACATCTGTCTGCTCTGAGCAAGTAGGATTGAAAAATAATGTTATGGGGAAGATCAGTAGAGGAAAGGGAACAGTGACAGTGAAGTAGCAGTTTCTGTCTCTTCAAGGGAAGAGGCTTAAAAGAAGTGAAACAATCTTCGTATCTTCAGTTCTTTTAAATGGCAGCACTCCATCAAACTTAGGATCTGGATGTCTTAGGCAGCTGTTGTTTGTTCTCTAGGATAGAGAAGGCAAAAAGCATAGTGTCTGAGATGCTTACACTGGCATTTTAATACAAAAGCATCGCTGAGAAGGTAGAGGGACTTTGTTGGGTGAGCAGGGGAATGATGCTATCGTGGGTGGAAGCAGAGGAAGACCTTATACAAGACTGTCTTTGCTCACCTGCTACAAAAAAATAAAAAATAAAAAATAAAAAAAAAAAACGAAAACTGAGCGTCTGTTGGGGGAGAAAAGTAAAAGGTTTTTTTTAAAGCCTGGTTAACAATTGAAGAACAATGTAGAAAGAAGGAAAAAAATGAGAATGTAGCACTCGGAAACAAAACTAAGAAAAATATGTTCTGCACTGAACAGAGTATGTTCTGTAATAGGAAACAAATTGGCACAAACTGTGGAAGGAAAAAAAATTAAGAGAAGCGTAGGAGAACTTATTGCACCTCTAACTGTACTGCTTTATAAAATACCCAGATACAGCAAGTAGTGCATCGTACATAATGGTTCTTTTAGAACATGTGGCATAGTTTTTGCGCCTTCTCTGAAACTGAATTTGTTTTTTTGAATGTTTTAGCCTGCGTTTATAGGTTTAGTATTGACAGGCTCTCATGACATGCTTTTTTTATTATTATTATTTGCATCAAAAATGTAACTTTGACAAGCTGTGCTGTATGATGCACAGTCACCGCCATGAAAAGTGTAATTGTTCATGTAACATACTTGTAACAAGCATTTAGCTGCTGTGATAATAAGCACTGTGCAGTCAATAAAATGGTATAGCTATGGTCTATGTGCTTTTCAAATTGTACAAAATACACATCTGAATTGAGACAGAAATAGCAACTTTAGTTATAACTACAGTACAATGATTCATACAGGTGACTGAGGAAGACTTTCAGATTTGTCAAGCTGTAAGCTGGCAGATGAGGTTTTTCTCTTACAGGGGCTTCTTTGGAGATAATGTATTGTTGCAGAAGGGTGTTTTACTCTTCTGGGGAAATGGCACATGCATGTTAAGCGCCATCTGTCTCCTTAATGCTGCATGTTTTGAGTTTAGGTCCTGCTATCTGCCAGTTTAAATGCACTGCTTCATCAGTAATGTCCTGTAATAAGCTTGCCATTAGAATGGTTGAAGTTCAGACTTCCCGGGTGTCTTGGGACCGCTATTAAACTATTTTTAATGTGCATTTTCAAATGTAAATAAAAATGCAGAGGATTTTTATTAGGATTTGGCCTTAGATTAATGAATCGTTAACTCTATAAAACAGTTCTGGGTTACTTATTGATTACTTATGGGGATTTTATCCAAGCTTGAACGGTGTATATAAGTATGCCTCCATCAGTACCCTAAATTCTTAAATGTTCAATGAATGTAGTCATTCAGAGATGTCTTGCCCGTTCTCATGCTCAAGTCGATGAGCGAACCTTTTCTCAGGAGCAGGGGTGCAGCTCCACACTGATGTGACTCAGGCTGCAGACACAGAACCAGCTCAGGGGCTGGTTCCTTAATCACCTTAATCTGATTTAACTGCAGGCTGCTGCCAAAAGGAGTGCCGGCACCCTGCCCAGCGCCTCGGGCAGTGTATTCCACCTGTGGTTAAGCTGCTGTGAAGCAACTCTGGGGTTTCACCTGCATATCCCTGTGTTTGGGAGAGGTTAATGTAAGGCATTAATGAAAATTGTCCTTAAGTAGAAATTCCTGCTATGTTTATCTTCAGTAATTCTTATATTGCTATTCTTGAGCTCTGCCACAGATCTTTCCCTTCATTCAAATCTGTATTCGTTGTAGATAATGTAACAACTGTACTATTCTGTTCAAACTCAGTCTTGAGCTGAGACTGTCAGTGATGATACATTCTGTAAAAATGGGGCTTCAACTAAAGTCTACAAAGTTTCCTTTTCAGGCAGTTCAGAGTTTACATCTAAGTTTCTGTACCTGTGGTTGACTGGTGCTATACATCTTAATTTACCAGCTCATGAAAAAAATATTTGTAGTTAAGTGTGGATACTGAGAGTCTTTTAATGAAGACCTTGATGATTCTGGGAAGTCTAGAGAGCAGTTGGAAGCTGGTCTGCTCTTGTTGGGAGCGTGAAGCATCCCTAGGTTGTGCAGCTCTCTAAGGCAGTGTCTTTCTTTTTTTGGCCTTTCCATGTTTTCCCACCATAGATCCTAATGGGATTCAAATCACATTTAAATATTAATATTATAAAATGTCAAGTCTAAGGAAATATAAAGGGAATTAGGGGGACAGTCAGACTATCTGATACACTCCTTTGACTTGGGAGAACATACACTGTTATTCTTACGTGGTGGTAAAAGTTTGTAACTAGAAGATCACTCCAGCCTTTGGGATAGTAAAAAGTATTTTGAACATTTAATGTCTGTTTTCAGGATTTGTAAATGATCCGAAAGCTCTCTTGTCCTGACTCTTGGAAGCATTTGTTGGTTGTTGAAATCAGTGTCAGTACAGGCTAAATTTCATCCCCCTTTCATAGCTGTATGAAAGACAGTGGAATTGCTTGAGTGAGGTTTGTGTCCAGAGGAGGGTACGACGATGACGAATGGTCTGCAGGGGAGGACGTGTGAGGAGCGGCTGAGGTCCCTCGGTTTGTTCAGCCCAGAGCAGAGGAGATGAGGGGAGGCCTCATGGCGGCCTGCAGCTTCCTCACGAGGGGAGCGGAGGGGCAGGCGCTGATCTCTGCTCTCTGGTGACAGCGACAGGGCCCGAGGGAACGGCATGGAGCTGCGACAGGGGAGGGTCGGGCTGGATGTTAGGAAATGGTTCTTCACCGAGAGGGTGGTCAGGCACTGGCACAGGCTCCCCAGGGCAGTGGTCACAGCACCAGGCCTGACAGAGGTCAAGAAGAGGTTGGACAACGCTCTCAGACATAGGGTCTGATTTTTGGGTGGTCTTGTGTGGAGCCAGGAGTTGGACTCGATGATTCTTGTGGGTCCCTTTTAACTCGGGATATTCTGTGATTCTATGTGTTCTGATAAAAACATAAAGAATAACTGGTAAAGAAGAAGCAAACTTCTCCTTTCAGTCCCCTTTGTATCACGCAGTGGCAGAACTGACAGTCTTCCATGTGAATGCAAATGCTGTGGGTGGTGTTCTGGTGCCGACACCAGAAAGTATTAATCTGATGTTCTGTTGGAAAAGACATAGATCTCTGCAACTCTGTATGGAAAGTAAGAAAGATACTACTAATGTGTAGACTGATATTAAAGATGATATCTTTCTCACCTCTTTGTGTATGAGAACATTGTTTATTTGTTTTAAAAAGCAGGCCTTTTATCCAGCATTAGGCAAGGTTGAAAAGTGAATTTGTCATTCATGCCACATTTAACAGCATGGGAAGGACTAATTCTATTGCTGTGTAGTCTTCCCTGTGTGAAGGAAGACAGAGGTTGTTTGGGCACATTGCCCTGGAACACAAACTTAGCTTTTAAATGTCACTTTAAGATAAGTAAAAGGAGTTCCCTGGAAGTTTTAGAGCAGAAGGAAAAGTTTCTCCGAAGGAGCTGGCTCTTACTTGACACAGGCCCCTACAAGGGAATAGCTTGGTTTGGCAGCGGTAGCGTGGTTTTATTGAGAACTGTAATTTGTGCATGACTGGACTTGCAGCTTTTGTTTTCTTCTTTATACTCTAACTGATATTTGAAAAGCAATATGTTTTGAATGACTAAAGAATTTTTTGCATAGTGCCTGTTTTTACCTCAGTCCGATGGTATATATGCCAAATTTAACAAAATAGCTGAGGTATTATCTGAAAGTAGGAATAATCTGCTGTCATGTGCTGGTGGGAGGAGGCTTCTGAGTGCATCTCTGGTGTAGGAGAACGCTTTTACTTTGCTATTTGCTTTTCAAAGTAAGAAAATAAACATAGTCTGAGCAGATTGCACCAAACTGACTTAGGAGCGATGCCGAGTGAAGAATTCTGTTCAGAGAAACAAATGTATCTTCACTGATAATGCTGAAAAACTATATAAGTATGATGGTTCAGTTTTTGGATTATGCCTCTCTAACAGTATTTTTTTCTTAAAGAGATGTTTTATATAGGGGTAGGGATCTTATGGGAAAGCAAGACAATAAGAAAGCAGCCTCCATGAAGGCAGTGTAGTTACATTAGGTACTAAGGTTTGATAGCATGGATTTATTATTATTATTTTATATATATATATATTTTAATATAACACATTGTTCTTTTTTAATTCCTGTTACTTGTTCTGTTGGGCAAGTCTGTGTCTTCCCCTCCTATACTTCTGGACAGTAAGCGTACTTGCTGTAATCCCTCTACCACTAGATGTTGCTATATGAGTGATTGATATAATCTTATCTGAAGCTGAATGGATTAAATTCTTAAAAAAAGGAGGAAGTATTCCTAAAACAGTTTTACTGCCTATTCTGAAACTAATATTTTGAGACGTTTGTCTGAAACATTTTTAGAATTTATTGGCTCTGTTATATTAGTCATAAAGATTGTTTCTTTTTGTATGTCCAGCAGTATGCTAATCATTTTTCCAATTAGGCAGGCTTTTCTTTTCATATGTCTATGGAGTTCACGGTTTAGGTAGTGAGGAAAAAAGGCAACAAAATGTAACTCAGCCCAAAAGGTTTTCACAGGAACTCTGTTCTGTAGCATCAGTGGCTTTCCGTTTGGTGAAAGATGGCAGGGGAGGAAAATCGCTGTACATGTCAGCATGAGGAATAATCACTTTTCAGGGAGAATTTTTGTCTTTAGTTCACTTTGGCTGTTTTTTAAGCCCAGACGTTCTGGTGACAGAAAACTTACCTCCTTGGGGTTTGCTGTGTTTATTCTACACAGAAATATACAAATAGAAGAGCTCCATAAGGGTGAACTGAAGTTATCCTAAGGAAAATTTCATTGCATGGATTGTGTAAACTCACTGAGACTGAAGTAAAGCTGGAAAGGAATCTACAAGTGAATAAAACAAGAAGTTTGGAATTGGATTTGGGGAATTTGGGCTTGGAAATGCCTCAGGTAAGTCTGGAATGTTATGATTGTATTTGCTTCTGTAAATAATTTTGCTTCCTTTAAAAAAAAATGGAAAAGTATAAGAGCAAATTTGACTGGTATCAGCAGGAAGAACTTAGAGAGACTAAATGGTGTATATTTTTAGGGTCCTGGTGGACTGGCATCAGCAGGGAGAATTTAGAAGAGACTAAATGGTACATATTTTTTAGGGTCCTGGTGGTATCTGTGGTGGGAGCTGTGTTTCTGCTCTTGGTACTGTATTTGTTCACACAGCAAGAATCAGCAAAGTTGTCTTCTTGATGAGGGTGGATGCCTGGAGAACAGCCTTTTATTACTGCAGTGATTCACACATCAGCACACTGAATGACTTTCAGCAGTACAGTGTTTCTCCCTTCCCAACCCTCAAGGCGAGTTTGTCTAGAAGAGAAATAGAGGTCTGGAATTAAATGTAGCAGAAAGCTTTGCTGCCTTTTGCCTGCATGCCTAGTCATCCTGCATAATGTTTTTCTGCAAAGTTCTGCTTTGTTCTTGAGAGAGATAACACTCTTGATTTAGTTATAATAATTTTTGTGATTGTTACAATCTCAGGTAGAAGTTTTGCAAGTTCTAATGGTTCTAAAAACAGCTAACACTGCTTTAGTACAAAATGGTACATATTAGGGTGAAGGCCCTGCAAGCGTGTAGTGCCTATTGATACTCCCAGATCTTGCCGGTAACTCACTCTCCTACAATTGCTAATGTATCCCTAAACTTGGCAAACACTTGAGAATTTCAAACCAACCAAATAGAATGAATGAGCAATGCTCTTGCAGCTATATGGTGAATACAAATGTGTCCTTTGATTAAGAGCTGCATGTTGTTAGCTGCTCTGAAAGCATTCTCTCACTGAGAAATGACATACTTATCTGTATAGGTAAAAGCCTTACAGATGCAAGTATGACACAAGTTCAAAGACTTGAATGAAATGACAATGCTCTTATGTTTTATTGAAGTAAAGAATATGCTTTTTTTATAGCATGCTTCAATATTCAGTATCAATTTTGTTGTAGCCCAGTGTGAGTGGAATGGACCCTCCTTTTGGGGATGCCTTTCGGAGCCATGTGTTTTCAGAGCAGACTCTGATGAGCACAGATCTCTTGGCAAGCAGTTCAGATCCAGACTTCATGTATGAACTGGTAGGTCATCTTTCTGTGTGTGTGCATACCTCTGCCTCCTTGACTAACACCCTGAGTTCATTTAGTAATAAAGGGGTATTTGTTCAAGAATGCTGGATGATTATTCATTGCCACTTGCTACTGACTAGGGAAGAGTCTGACTGCTTGGCCAGCAAATGTAATGCTTCTTCAATAGACACTTGTTAAAGCTGGCCATCAGGAGAGACTTGATATACAAGTCTCAAATGGAGCTGTGTTGGTGTTATGTCATGGTGATTGAGACTTCCTTACAAACCATCTTTTCTGCAAGAGCAGCTATATGCTACTTCACCCAAGCTGTGAATGCAGGGGAAGCAAAATAAAAGTTGACTCATGAGCTACTTAGAGTAGCATTCATTATTCTTTCCTGCATCAAAGGAGAAAGGTAGCTCACTGTTGTTAAGTGATCAGCTTAGAATGTGGTTTTCCAGGGACTGGTAAACTTAAGCGCATTCTGTTAATTCCATAGCAAAGTGTGACCTAGGTTGATGGAAACTGCCTGTGATGTGTTTCATATTTTAAATACATGGATATTGGTCCTAGTCTAGTTTCTAATGACCAAATGAATCTCTAATAGTAGAAAAAAGAATCTAGTGGTATTTGACTTGTATCTCTAGCAACCTGTTCAGAAGGATCTGCTCCTGAAGCATGGAGACTAGGCTTCAGTCTGACCCTCAAAAAAGTTTTTAGTTGGAAGTTCAGATATCTTCATCTGTTATCTCATGTTGTTCATACGTTACTCTTCACTGGAATTAAGCTCACCATATGAGTTTACATAGAGGGCAGAGATGATTTTATACTTTTTTTTATCTTAATTTTGACTTGTCTTATAATGCACAGGACAGGGAAATGGACTACCAGCAAAGCTCCAGAGACAACTTACTTTCAATGGAGGACTGCAAAGACCTTGAGAACTTGGAGTCTTTTACGGATATCCTGGACAAAGAAGCTGCTCTCACCTCAAAGTGGGAGCAGTGGGACACGTACTGTGAAGACTTAACTAAGTACACTAAACTAACCAGCTGTGACATCTGGGGAACAAAAGAGGTGGATTATCTGGGCCTTGATGACTTTTCAAGCCCATACCAAGATGAAGAAGTAATAAGCAAAACACCGACTCTGGCTCAGCTTAACAGTGAGGACTCCCAGCCTGTTTCAGATTCACTGTATTACCCTGATTCACTCTTTAGTCTAAAACAAAACCCTTTAAATTCTCTGTTACCAGGCAAAAAAATTGCAAGTAGAGCAGCAGCCCCAGTCTGTTCCTCCAAGAACGTTCAGGCTGAGGCACCTTTGTCGGACTATGTTCAGAAGGCAAGCAAACCTGCAACTCAGCCTGCTTCCAGTACACAAATCATGGTGAAGACCAATGTGTACAATAATGAAAAGGTGAACATTCATGTTGAATGTAAAGACTATGTTAAAAAGGCAAAAGTAAAGATCAATCCTTTACCACAGAGCAGACCAGTGCTGAGCCAAACACATGCAGATGCAGCAAAGGAAAACACCTGTTACTGTGGTGCTGTAGCAAAGAGACAAGAAAAAAAAGAGTCCCCACATAGTCACAGTACACCTCCTGTTTTGCCTTTTAAAGAGACTCAAGAACTGCTCCTCAGTCCACCCCAGGAAACCCCAGGACTTACTGTGGGGGAGAGCAGTCTTTCTGCCAGCACATCAGTGTCAGATTCTTCACAGAAGAAAGAAGAGCACAACTATTCTCTTTTTGTAACAGACAGTTTGGGTGAACAGTCAGCCAAAGGAGACCCTGAAGAAGATGAGGAGGATGAGGAAGATATTGAGGATGAGGACCATGATGAAGGATTCGGCAGTGAGCACGAGCTGTCTGAAAACGATGATGAGGAAGAAGATTATGAGGATGATAAAGATGATGACATCAGTGATACTTTCTCAGAACCAGGTACCAGCAATGTTGGGGTTTGTTAACATTGAGGTTAATGGATTTGTCTGCCAAGAGAGAAAGAATGCTTTTGAATGCTTTGTAATTACAAATGAACAGATGAACAATACTGGTCTTAAATTCTGAATGTTCATCCCAGATTTTTTAAGTGCTTCTCAAAATGTAATTAATGAAAACTATACAAGGCCCGTGTTTTCCCTGTTTTGGAAAAAAAAAAAAGGATAAATGGTGGTCACACAACAAAAGCGATAACAGACAATACAGGAAAGCAAGCCTGTAGCCTGAGATCATAGAGAAACTACCTGCAGTTGTTATCTCCCTTTTTGTGGACTAATGATGGGATGTGCCGAGCTTTCTAGTGCTTCAGTAGGCTGTGCTCTGAATTTATCCAGAGTTGTATCTCTTGATAGCTGGTATGAAATCGTAGCCTGAGTGCAAGCATTTCATAATTATTTAAGTGCTACTGTAGGTATAGTTTTCCATTGAATCCAAATAATACCTACCACTGAAACTAATAGAACTATTTCTTTGTGGTTTTCAGCAGTAACACTTAGTGGGTCTGCAAGTAGAAATGGAGCATTAACAACAAAAAGAAAAACTAATCTTCATCTAGATGGTAACAAAGTGGTAACATTCTGTAAAAAGAAAATCTACAGGGACAGGACTGTAACCAAGTATTAGTTTAATTGTAGAAAGTATTATAGTATTCACAGTTTATAAATGCTTTGTAGTAGAGTATAAGAATTAAGGTATTCAGACATTTGGCAATATGTTACTTTGGGAGAGAAGAAAAACAGTTGAAATTCTCCCTTTTTAAAAACAGCAGCTTCCCTAAAACATGCTGTTGTTTGTCATGATGAACTCTCAGATTAAATTATTTTCTAAGTAGATTTCCTGAGCTGGCATTAAACCTGTTAAGCATTATGCCCTTTATGTTACTTATTCATGTACATAACACATTTTTATTAGCATTTTTAAATCTCTTCCTCCCTTCTTCTGAATTGAACTCCCTCTACTTTCTGAGGCTTTCAGTAGCTATTAAAGCTCTGTAATGACTGCTGTACTACACGGTGCTTTGCAGCCCACAGAGGCATGTTGCACAGAAAGCCTGGTAATCTTGAAAAAGAGATGTCATATTAAAATGCTGAGACTTCAGTTGGTGAAATTACATTAACTGCTTGCTGTTTGTTCAGATTTTACTGACAAGCTCTCACCTTCTAAATACAACTATATGGTGCAGTGCTGAGGAACTTGGTTTTTACAAGCTTGCTACAGCTTGCTACAAGTCACTGAAGCCATTCACCTCAAGTACAGTGATATTAAAGGATAGTATCAGCAGATGTTTTTAATATATTAGAAGGTAACGTCTCCAGGTATTTTAGTTCTGTCACTCATACTTTGTTGCCTTTGTTTTTTTAACCTTTACAGTAACGGTGAATACTATGGAAAAGGTTTCTAAAAGTGAGCATAGCTCAGGAAGATTTAATCTTCCATAGTTTCCATGAAACCAAAATCCGTTCATAAATTTACAGTGAAGATAGGACAAAAACTTTGAATTTGCTGACCCTCCGATGTGTGTACTTTACACACAGTTTGCTTTTGTTTGTTCTTCTTCATGAGTGTTTTGTGAATGTGTGATATGCTTTCTTAAAGCATTGGAGTTAGTGTTGTCTGAGGAAATACTTAGCTATAGTGAACTTCGGGGACTTGGGAGTATAACTAACAATGTGACTGGTTTGCAACAATATTTTTATTGTCATTGGGATACAGATTTAGCAATTTTGGTCCCCTGTAAAGCTAGTTTATTATGGGAATTACGAGCCCAGATCTGTTCTAGCACTTGAGTGTTTTTTGCCATTACTAGTGTATTTTACCTATCTCATTTAATATAAATATTTGTAAATGACTGCTTTGCTATCAAGTAGTCAAGAGATTCCAGAAATGACAGATGTAACAATGGATTCAGTTTTCAGTAGTACTGGAGAAGAGAAAACTAAAGGGAAAACTGCATGTAAAGATGTTTAAACTTTTGTTTAAAGTTGCACTGCCTGTTTGAGCACCTGTACCATCAGCTGGCGGAAAAAGGCTCCATAAGTGGTTTGACAGAAGTCAGTATGATTAAATGGTTAAAGAGAAGAGTTTTTTTGGTTTTGTTTTGGTGGGGTTATTTTTGCTTTTAATATGGTAAAATGCAGAAGTCACGTCTATCCTGTTCTGTGAATTTAAACCTAAAACCTTAGTAAGAGATGTGAGCAAAGATTTTTAGGAGTGACTTACTAAGGGCTTGAAAGGTATATATAAGAACCTTTTCAAATTTCTTAGAAGCCCGCCAAAGAAAGTGAGACTGCTATATGATGTTTGCTAGGAGGAGAATTCAAGGAAGATGAATACAACGCAGAAAAGCTATACAGATCTGTTGCACTGCTATATGTTACCGACTGGGTTAGGACATTGTGCACTAGACTATTCTGTGTAACTCTAAAATGATAGCAGGTCAATGTTAGACTTGCAAGGCAGGATGCATTAGGTCAACATAATTTAAATTGCCAACTTAATTATGGTTTAAGCAAACAGGAAGTCTTGTTTTTAACCTTGTTTTACATTTGTACACATCAGCTTTTAAAGAGATTTGTTTTCATTGCTTGGCTTAATTCTGTGTTATCATGAAGATAGGCTAAATGTATACCTATCTGTATAATGAGTTACATAGCTTGACATGTTTTTTAAGTGGAAAGTAAGGTGCATTTTCTTTAAAGAGTATTTTGATACTTATGTCAAACAGCAATTGGGTCAAAGGGAAGTACAATTGAAAATGTCTGTGGTATTTGAAACTATATTTAATGTAAATTGCCATAATCACTTTGGCTATACAAGAAAGTATTTTATAAAGCATGTTTCATTGTTTGATTTTTTTCCTTTAAAATATTGTCTTTTTAATAAACCAGAGAATCAAAGGAAACGAGTTGATAGCATAATTAGAAACAGAACTTTAGAACTGGTTTCATCCTTCTGTGTACCTAACTTTTATTCATACATTGGGCTATGAGGTGAGAGTCAGACCAAAGCAAGAAAGTTTGTTTTCCCTCTTTCAACTGTTTTTTCAAGTGCAAACAGACTAATTGAATGGACTGTTTAAAAAAAAAAGAAAGCGTTCTTTATGCTATTGTTAAAAGGCTTATTAAGTTTACAGTCTGGTCAATGGTTGGGTTTTCTTTAAGCTTCATCGATGTATGTGATGTTTTGAAATCTGTTCTTTTTTAATTAAATATGAAGTGTGACACAGCATTTCAGTACAAAAGGTGATCCAGTTTTTTGTTTTTTTGTTTTTTTTAACCTTAGTACAAGTTGTATTTATTTTCTAAAGCATATGTAGAATTTTAAAAACTGTATTTTGTGTTTACATAGTTACAGTCTAAACATTTATGCAATGTGGATAGTGTCATTAGAGGTTCCATGTACTTGAAGAAGAGTCTGCCATATCAAGTGCATCATAATACACCTCTAAAATACTCTGTAGCTTTACTGTGGATCATTTATCTTAATCTTACTGAAGAGGTGAAGAAGAGATTGAACAGCTTGTGTCCAAACCACTTCAATTTAGATGTTATTTTCTTATGGACTTTGGGTCATTGTCCTAATAACGGAGCCCCATTCCTACAGTCTAATAGAGATGGATGGTTTGATTTATTTCCCAAAGGTACTTAAACTCAAGGTAGAGCAATAATTTTGCTTTATTTATTAGGCTTTTGCTAATCCATCTTTATTTTTATTATCTACTTCTCTATCTGTGTTTTTTGATTGAAGATTAATTAAAATGTGGAGGAGAGTTAGGATTATGTTCCTGCAACATAATGGAGAGCACTGTAAAAGTGGAGGAACACTCTCCAACAGCTGTTGTCTGTACTCTGCAGTAGTGAGATCATGGGGGCGAACAGCAATAGAGCTTAAGGGGTCAAAGAACCAAAAGGGGCTTTCAATGCATAAATAATTTGTCTCTATTCAACTGGTGAAGCACCATCACCGTCTCAGTGTCTATCCCTGGATTTAAAGCAAATACCCAGTAGTAGCTGAGGCTGAAAACCAAGTAGATCGGGTAATGTGAAACAAGCCTTCGTCTATCTTTTTGTGCTTGTCTTGAATGTTCAGTCCACAATTAAAAGGCTAGAAAGTCTTGTAAACATTATATAAACAATGCAATGCATCCTTTTAGGATATGAAAATGATTCTGTGGAGGATTTAAAAGAAATGACTGCAATATCCTCTCGAAAAAGAGGCAAGCGAAGATACTTCTGGGAGTACAGCGAGCAACTAACACCATCACAGCAAGAAAGGATGCTGAGGCCATCTGAGTGGAATCGAGATACGTTACCAAGTAACATGTATCAGAAGAATGGTCTCCATCATGGTAAGAACAGAGTCCTAGTTACAAGTGAATGTCTTTCATGCTGACACCTTCGAGAGCCAAACTCCCATACCTGAAATTGCAGAGTTGTGTTTTGGCCATGAAAATAAATCATGAAAACACTGCAAGTCTGTTGCTCAATTAGCAGAGTTCTGTGCTGTGTCCAAAGAAGGCACAGGGAACATACAGTAGTAACTTTCAGTGTGGTTTCTTCCAGAGGAAGGTTGATGAATTGAGAATTGTAACTTCCAATGGCTTTCAGTGGAAACCCCAAGTGTTCACAATTTTCTCAGTGTGATACTGTAAACATCATGGATAGGTCACATGGCTGATATTTGCTCCCTGTAGCTGTTAAACAGTTTCAGTCTTGCTTTTGTTAAAGTAAGCTGCAAGTGGTCTGAGACGCAAAGTTCACATTAGCTGCAGTATAAACTAAAGGACAGGCAGGCAATAAGGTGTTACTGTCTTTTTTTGCTCTTCCCTATTTGTTCCTCCCACCCATGTGAATGCAACACAGTGAAGCAGTTACTTTTATGTGAATAAACTATTTCTTTAAAATACCCTTTCAGAAACTTAGGCCAATTGGTTTAATAACTGTGTTTTATTCCCGTGACTTTTTGATTACCAGTTTGCTGTACTTTAAACATGACTAACATCACTGAGATCAAACCATTCTTAGGAATAATGTTTGTTTTCTTATCACAGGACCTCTTTGGTAGGCCGTTCCATTTGATTGTGGCTTTGAAGGAACAAAATTAAACCAACTTCTCTGGTTGTAATGTTAACATTTCCTTACAACTGAAAATTATCTTTAACATTGCAGTTTACCTTCTGTTAAACGAAAAGATTTTTATATTTTACTTACAGATTTATTCAGGGAAGAAAGCTTTTTTTTTTTTTTTTTTTATGTGCTTGATTTTAATATGCTTATCTTGTAGTCAAATAACAGTGCCTAAAGTCCCTACCACTGCTTATTCTTACGAAGGCTTATATTTATACTTGTTATTAAACAACAAATAAACATGACTTGAGGACTCAGGCTCACTAGACACTTGAAGGAGCAAGTGCCCTTTAAGTCAGTGAGTTGTGTATGCAAGAGATCTATGGGATCAAATACTAGTTAACATCCAGAAGCTACAGAATATCACACATGCAGGAATTTTTGTTACACATGTACCAAAGTCATCTGCTACCTCAGATAAATGATGCTAAATTACCAGCTCTCTGATAAATATTTCTGGAGCAGGTTTTGTCAGTTCCATTAACATTTTCATGCAAGTATCTGTAACAACTGACATTTTTAATAGAAATATAGAAAAAGATGCGTAGCAGTGGCAGAAAATTTTGAGGAATAATGATTTTGTCTTGAATGTGTATTTCTCGCATAAAAGCAGCCCTTAAATAGCTTCAAATACATCTAAAAAGGATCGACTAGCCTTTATGTGGGTTATTTAAGCTCAATATCAGTGAAGATCGTTTTAGTACTAGGCCTTTAGAATGGGGAACTTTCAGAATAAGATTATTTAGGAATTTAATCAGCTTGAGTGTCCGAGAGAATATGTTGGCTGGACACATGAGTTAGCAAGCTACAGCTGGAGCAAAACAACTAGGTTTGAACTTGTGACGTACATTTTTCAGCACAGTTGTGTGCATACTGTCCATGACATCTAGTACGTTTCTAGCCCAGCCAGCAGTATTTGCTCTTATCTGATCTGGATATAATATGAATTGTACAAAGCAGTTTGTCTGGAAATACTCTTTCTATTGTGAAAGGCCACAGAGATCACATGATGCCAGACCATTCTCTAGTAACAAACAAAGGAACTTAAACTGCACCAAAAATAATACATATTTAAGAATGTTTTTTCAGAGGTTTGTGTACGTATTGTGTCACTTCCCAACCCAATTTTCTGCATATTCAAAACAGGAAAATATGCAGCAAAGAAGTCACGGAGGACTGATGTAGAAGACCTGACTCCCAATCCCAAAAAACTTCTACAGATTGGTAATGAACTGAGGAAACTGAATAAGGTGATCAGTGACCTGACGCCAGTCAGTGAACTTCCCTTAACTGCCAGACCAAGGTCAAGAAAAGAAAAGAACAAACTGGCTTCCAGGTATATATTAGTTAACACTACTTGGATGAGTACATTTGCATTACTGCAGCTGTACAAGTAAGGCTAATTTTTGTCTTGAGATCCTGCTTCACTGTGGTAGTCCCTGTTGATGGGTTTATTACCTGTTTATCAGAAAGCAGGACAACTGGCGCTATGGAGATGTAGTTTGCCTGGTCCCTACTAGATAATGATATACTTCCACTAGAAGCTGTCTTACTTAGCTGCAGGGCAAATGATTGCTACAGCGGTAAAATCCACAAACGTGAAATGCAAGCAAATACAAGTAGTAGTGTGCTTTCAGTGGAGGTGAGTGAGTGGATACATGACTTTGTATGTCACAGCTCTGGGAGCTTTGGTTGATAAGTTGGTGTGGCTAACTGAAAGAGATGCTCTTAGTATTCTGGAACATTTGTTAAAATGTTCTAATTCTTCCACTCTTCTTACTATAGGGCTTGTAGACTAAAGAAGAAAGCCCAGTATGAAGCCAATAAAGTAAAACTCTGGGGTCTCAACACAGAATATGGTAAATACAACTCTTCACATGTTAGTTTTTCTTATGTTCTTAAGGCAAGTCTGTGTTAACAGTGTGTGGGCAACAGAACATCTCTTTTGTTCCAGGGGGAACGTGGTGTAAATCTAATCCAGGTTTTTTCTTTGCAGATAATTTACTGTTTGTGATCAACTCCATTAAACAAGAAATTGTTAATCGAGTGCACGTGCCTAAAGACGATAGAGGAGTCAACATGGAACAAAGGTTGAACGTACTTATTAAAGATACTCTTGGTAAGCAGTAAATCTAATGTATTCACATGTATGTGAAGAAGCATGTCATCTGCAGTATGTCAGATCACAAACAATTTGTGGAATATAGAAAAGAAAGAAGCACTTCCTAATTACAGCTGTAACCAAGCCTTTTGCTTGGTTACTAACCAAAATGTTTATTGGTTTTGTGTTACTTACAGGAATGTGCAAATATGTGCAATTAATATTAACCTTACAGTGCATTTTCTTACCCTGTGTTTTTAGGACTGCCTGTAGCTGGACAGACATCAGAATTTGTGAATCAAGTTTTAGAGAAGACTGCAGAAGGAGACCCCACGGGTGGCCTTGTAGGGCTACGAATACCAATGTCAAAAGTTTAGGACATGACTTCACCTGTTCTCATTGGTCAGATTCTTCCTGTGTTGTCAAGTACTTCATTGTAAATTGCATTCTGGTCTGCATGTCAGTTTAGCATTATGTAAACACTTACAATTAGGTTCCATTGTTTTTAAATAACAATGTAGTAAAAAATCAAAGCATGATATAAAATGCTTAATAGCATTTTTGGAGCATAAACTAGATAGTTCTAAAGCTGCTTTAAGATTAAATACAGACATGAGGATTCTTTTTAAAATTAAGTTATCTAGGACCAGACATCACTTTTGTTTTAGAAGCAAAAACATGTTTTTGCTAGTAAAAATTTTTAGCATATGCCAGACATTGTGGCAGGTTTATGCTCCAAGCAAAATAAGAGGAAGCATTTTTTTGGTAAAGTTGTCAATTTAGTTTTTTTTGTTGTTGTTCTTTTTGTGTTCTTTTTATTTGTTTGTTTGTTTTGAAATAATTGGGTTTTCTTTGTTCTTCTTAAAAAACAGTAAGGTTTCTTTGCAACCATTAACTTGTACATAGCACACGTGGCTTTAGAGCTGGTGTGCCATATGAGACTTTAATTTTCTGAGCTTAATATAGTATTTAAATGTCTGTGCAAGCAAGAGAAAAAAGTATATTCTTTGTGCCTTGTATTTTGGGGGGAGAGCTATCAGTATAAGCTGGTAAAGTTTTGTATGAAGAAAACCCTGAGGGGAAAAAACAAGATGTACAGATGGTAAGATTATAGGTTTTAATGTATTTGTTCCAGCTCTTAAAATTTTTGAATGTATATAGGAATATGTTGAAAATGTAGATATATGCCACAGAGTCTATGTATTGTATAAAAGATGGCTCTAGAAAACTCAATTTCGGTACTTTGGCCGGAAGAAAACAAATACTTGCACATTAATGCGATTGTTTATTTTTGTACCAAAGACAAATGCAACTGATATGGCGAACTGCCAGTCTAAGTAAAGTTTTGCACAGCTTATATGATACTGTACTGAATGTAAAAAACAAATGAAAAAAAGAAAAAAAATTAAAGGTCAGGGTTAGGGATCTTACTGAACTGTGAATTTTTTTGTTTGGGTCCAATTATCTACAGAAGGAGCATTCATACATAACAATATTATTTTGCTGTTCTTGTAGTTCGCTTCCATGGTAGATAAGTTGGTGGCCGTCTCGGAGTCTTTAAATCTTTTTTCTCTGCACTTACTGTAGGAGATTTTAATATATTTGGATTTTAGTAAGCTATTGGTAAAATAGTTTTCAACTTTGAGAATTTAAAAAAAATATTTAGCTTGTTGTAGTATACTTCCAACAAACAACCAAAATAAAATTATTTTTATTGTAATGTGTATATATGTAAAGAGAAAAAAGAGCTACAAATATCTAATTCCTTAGTTGCCACTTTTCCAGTTGATGTATTATTATGCATGTGATGTTTCCAAGGATCAACACAGGCTTCAAACAAAAGAAAACAAAAAAAAAATTTATAGACTTTTATATTTTTGTACAGGTATTTCAAAACTAGCTTCTTCAGACTTATATGTGACTTATTCTTGTTAATTCAGTAGTTTCTATGATTGGGGAATATTAACACAGAGTTCTTATTTGCTCTTCTGCTAATAAGAGTTGGCTTTGTAGTCAGTGTTAACGTACAGATTTAAAGCTTTAGCCTTTGATGAAAGTCTTTTATCTCAAGGCAAGATCATTCTCTGGTTTCATGGACCCCCTTTTCCTCCCTGTTCTTTCTCTCCCTATTTAAAAATGACAAAACACTGTTTACTGAAAATAGAAATACCAAATATTTTCAAATGTAGCTGCTGAAAAAAAATGCAAAAGTCCATGAAGGCTTTCTCCCCGCTCCCTTTGGGGAATTTCTCCACTTCATTTCTAGTTTGTCTAAGTTTGTTTGTACTGTGATTCCTTTCTGTTTATACGTAGGTTATTTTTATATCAAAGCTTGTACTATAAAAAAAAGTCTGAATCGCTAACAGTGCAGTAAGAGTCGCAGATGAAGGTGGCAGTCCTGCCACATATTTGTGAGCATGCACACAGCTTACTTTGTATCTAAATATTTTGGAAGACTTAAAAGGGAGGAGGAGGCCAAAATACCACTACTGAACTGTACAGAAAGATTTTCCTTCACAAGACTGAACAAATACCCAGGGCAATTTAGGCAAAACTTTGTAAATCCACTTAAGATTTGCAAAATCTGAGTGGACTTTGGGTGTTTTTGTTTCAGGTGTTTTTGTCGTTGCTGTTAGGGTGAGGTGAGAGTTGGCTGCTGCTTTACACAGTGGGTCAGATGTATTCCTATTACAAGCATTGCCAATGTTACAGTTATTCCAGAGATGCATACAGCCCATAAAACCTCAACAAAGAATGCCTCTTGTGAAGTTAAGGCCATGTCTGTACAAAGATTTAAATACTATTGTTCCTTTCTGATGAATGGTGTTAATGCACCACTCAGATAAGAGAGGTCCTTATGCTATATCAAAACTGTGTAGACAAGGCAGCATTTCTAAATATTAAGAGAGCAGTTTTGCAATCAGGTAAAAACTTTTGTGACAAATTAAACTGACAAGGTATTAAAAAGCCCCTTTTTTACTGCTCAGAAATACTGGGCAAATACAACTTTATAGCTCTTTATTTTTGTCTGAAAACCAGAATATGATTTTGGTCTAGCATTTCAAAGTAGACTTTGAATCTTTAGTGAATTCCATACCTTTGCATTTCAGTGTTTTCTATGTATTATTTTAAGTTAAAGCTTTTGAATAGTTGAGCTTTTTAATGTTGACACTTTATTTTGTACCTATTTATATGTATGTATATCTTAGAAAAGCACTTTGTTTAAAAAGGAAAAAAAAAAGAAACTGCGTTTTATATGATTCCTGCCACTTGCTGCTAACTCTGGGCTGGTCAGAATGCTGCAGCGATACTTGATATAAATAAAACCTGGCAGTAAAATGTAGAGTAAAGATAAGACCTTTTGCTGGTTTAACTTTATCATAAAGGTGACATAGGCAAGCTGTGCAGCTTTACATTTTAACCAGGGGACTCTGTGGCATTTAAACCGTCTAGAAATGGTTGTACTTTAATGCCAGTAACAATCTGCTTCCTCTAGTGTCATTAAAATATATACATTTAGTGTATACTTATCACAAAAAAAAATCTTATAAGGGTATAAAAAACAACAAATGTACATGTTCTGTTTTTTGGCAATTGTGGCATGCATTTTTGGGTGATCTTTAGAGAAGTCCATTTTCTAAAGATTTTCAGTGTTCATACATGGTATGTGGATCTTAATGAAGTCCTGGATTCTTTTTGTTTGTTTTTGAGTGTAGGCATTGTGAATATTCACTTTTAATCCTGTATCCAAAAACAATTATACATTTTTGATTTAATACAAACAAAAGCTCTTCCTTTTTCTGATACACTGGATTCTCTAGAATTTGTTTCCATATTAAAAGCATGCTGTTATAACTGCTCTTGTTAAAATCTCGTCAGTCTGAACTTAGGTGCCACACTTTTTGAATTGATGGACTGCTTGTTCTACTGTACCATGTATGATTCTTGTCCTTTCCTACTTCCTTCATGACAGATTATGATGTGGCTTTATATTGTGCCTTACTTGTACATCTAGAACTAAATGTTTTTCATTCCCCCTGAACTCTTCAAACCTAACCCTTCCTAAAGTGAATCAGAACTGATAAAAGCATCCTGAAGAGAGTTTGGATAGATCATATTAGTTTCTCTCAATAGCAGTAATTTTCTATTTATATGGAAGACCAGTTTTTGAATGGCCTTGCAAAATGTGGGGGTGCTCATGAAGGGCATTTTTAGCCCTAAACCCCTTTTTGCTAACACTTTCTTTTATGGTTTATTGAACACATTTACTGATATTTGGTGAGTTCTTTTCTTGGATGAGAGAGACTTATTACTAAAACTATGTTTAGGTGTGGATGGGCTGGATTTTCTTACCATACCTGTTGAAATCATTGTGATTTAATGAAGTTGCATTGCTGCAAAGTTGATGTGAGAGTCAGGCTCAGCTGTGTTCAGTTCCTAATCCTTTGCAGATAGCGGACTTTTTCCATACTTAGAAAAGAAGGCTAGGAAAAAGTTAAAAACAAAACAAAACTAAAGTGGATGAAGGGTCTTTTAACTAACTTAAATGCAACCGGGCGCTTCTGAACTACAGTGGTGTCATTTTTTATTTTATCTGAAAAAGATCCCCCCACCCTAATATTTATCTGGTATTTGCCTTCATTAATAAAACAGTTAGCTTACTCACAAAATATAAAGATGGATGTGCTTTTCTTTGTCATAAATCATTTAAAGATAGCTATTTTTTAAAGCTGTAAAAGGCTTTATCAGAATTTCAAAGGGTTGTATATAAGTTGCCTTTAACAGAAATAGCAAATGCAATTCTGTTCCTCAAACTTGCTTGCTAGTCTTCCTGAAATTCTGTTGAGGCATAACTCAATTACGTACCATGAAAGTTAGGATCTGTATTTGGCCTTGAGACCTGAATTTCAAGAATGCATCTAATCATGATTACATTTTATTTTTAAGTTGGAGGCTTCAGTTGGAATCATCTAGTTAAGTGTGCTGCTAGATGTGGTCTTGGCTTGTTGACACAGCCTTGCACAGAGCTGAAGTTTATTTTGTTTACCCCAGGGATCGTGTGAAGTACATTTCAAACAGTTGCTGCTTCAGTGACTGATTCTTCTTGTAACTCTGTTAAGGGCATTAGTATGTTAAGAAAACACCACTCTTGAATATCTCCCAATACAAATTGGGATTCTTAAATGTCATTAATGAAAGATGGCACTTTTAGGCTGTATCTTCTTTGCAGTATACAAAAATATCTGTGTCTTTCTACAATTTGCATTTCACAATATGCCATGTTTTTCCCTCAATGCTTCTAGCATGATAAGAAGGTGTGTGTGCGCACTGAATTACAATCCTCAGCCTCTTAGACATTCATGAAATTCCACAAGAGCAAATACTGACTATGCATTTATTGTCTTTCTAATGAGTAGTGGAGCTAAAAGTGGAACCAGAGCTATTTTAAGCCACACAGTTTTTTTCATAAGTAAAATAAAAATCCAGGCTTTTTAGATAATACCAGTGTTCTGAGTTTTTCTTAAGAATATTTGGTAGTTAGGTATCTGAATAAGTCGAATTTGAATGAGTTATCTAGCTACAGTAAGGAAAACTTCTGGATTGGATTTAGTATTTCCAAAAGCACACTCCACCCTATGAAAATCTTTTGATTAAGAACAGAACCTAGTAGTAGTATTTAATTTTACTGATCTTTCTTATAATAATAGGTATTCGTACATTCTTATTTGAATCTTCTATCCTCCCAGAATGTCTAAGTAAAACTTCTCATTGCTCAGTATTTGTTGTTGGATGAATTCTAAGGCTGATGGCACATGGGGACATAGGTGATTGACAGGAAAAAAAAAAGGAATTTTAAACAAAACATGGCATCCTGTTCTGCCTAAATACTATATAATCAACTTCCAACTGGAGCTCAAAAACTTCATGAAAGTCTTGTCTCTGTTAGAAAATAAATTTACCTTGTTAAAAGCATGATCTGTTAAGAGTTGCAATGTTTAATGTTCGTTAATAGTTGTGCAGTTTTTTTCTTTTTCTTTCTTTTTTTTTTCAAAAAGAGGCACAATTAAACTATTGACTTTGTTTACTCTGTCACCCTTGATCCCTAGCACTTCTATTCAGATACAAATTCATCAATGTATACAACATCCTTTGTAATTTAAAATAAAAATTGTGGAGGAAATATTGTCTCAAATCATTCTGTGTGTGGAGTGATAGTGAATGGCAAGTGCTCTTTCCCAGCGCTGTGGAACGGGGCACAGCTTTTCTTACAGACTAGTTACTGTGATTCTTGACTTGGGTTTCCTTGCAAAAAAAAAAAAAAAAAAAAAATGCTAGCTTAACACTACTATAGCCTTGAAGTGCTCCCTCAGTAGAACAGGTACAGTAACATGCTGTGATGAAGGAAGTGCCCTTGGTATCCCAGATTGACAACAACATTCCTTTGGGAGGGATCATAACAAGGTAAAAAACTACCTTGCTTGCCCCCCAGTCAGCACTCATACTGATGGCTGCATGGTGTGGCTGCTGTGTCACAGCCGGGAGAACCTGGACCACAGGCCACCTGGCACTTGGCTGGCTTTCTGAAACGCCCTTGAGGGTGGTCTCTGTCTTCAGCAGCTGCTCGCTTTGTCCAAATCTGTTTTCTTTCACAGCATGCTCTGCGGGCAGGAGGGGGAAAACCAACAGGAGTCTGTGGGAAAAGAGCCACTGCATCGCCTCCCATTTCATTCAGGGGCCAGACAGTACTGACACCAGCCATCCTCATGCTGCTGAGGCTCAAAGACCTCATAATTCTAGGCCTGTCCACCCAAAAACCTCGAGAGATCCGCTGGTTACAGACATGCAGCTGCTGAGACTGATGCAGCCCTGCCATCACCATCGGTTCTCCCAGCAGTAGCGGCAGGTGCTGCTTTAGATCCAAGGCGCCTCTCCCTCTTCCCTGCATGCTGGAGGACATCTCCTCGCTTCCCAGGGCCCTGCAGCTTTGACCAGGGCCCTGTCGGGGCCGGGCGAG
>VXAA01001765.1:663007-689369 GCA_013399115.1 Anseranas semipalmata | reverse complement strand
GGCGGCCGAGTCGTGCCCTCCGCGGGCGCCCGCAGGCGGCGCTCGAGGCCCGGGCGCCACGGTCTCTGCTCCCAAGATGGCGGCGGCCGCCTGCATGCCGGTGCGGGTCTGCCACCAGGAGATCGTCAAGTTCGACCTGGAGATCAAGGCGGCCGTGCAGGTAGCGCCGCCCGCCCCCGGGGCCGCTCCGTGGCACCCCCTCCCCGAGGCGGTGGCTCCCCTTCGGGGGAGCTGTGGGGCTCCCGCGGCCTTGTGTGGCGGCCGCGGGCGGGCCGGGTCGCGGGCCCCGCTGACCGGGCCGTTGTCTTCCAGGACATCCGGGACTGCCCGGGGCCGCTGAGCGCCCTCACGGAGCTCAACGCCGCTGTGAAGGAGAAATTCCGGCACCTCCGCGGCCGCATCCAGGTGAGGCTGACAAAAGGGCGCTGCACCTGGTAGCCTTGAAACAACGCGGCCTGCCCCCGGGCTCCCCGGGGGCGGCCTGCGGGCGATCGGGGTGAGGTGGTGGGGTCTGGGGGCTGTGAGGATGTTAACTCCCTGAATTAATCGCCGCTAATTCCTCCCTCGCGGGGGTGGGGGGGTGGTACAAGCTGTAGCTGGCAGCAGTTCATCTGATTTTCATATTTCTGCTTTCTGTCCAAGGAGCTGGAACAGATGGCGAGGGAGCAAGATAAAGAGTCAGAGAAACAAGCCTTACTGCAGGAAGTGGAAAACCACAAAAAGCAAATGCTCAGGTAGGCTGGGCAGTCGATGCTGTTTACAGGTCCTCTGTACTCAGAGGTACCTGACTTCCATGCAGTATTTTGGATCTCGTTTCGCAAATACGGTCAGTGATGTGATGCTGTTTTGCCCAAGACCAAGAGTAGTTCAGGGACAAAAAGTGTAGGACTCTTCTCCCTCTCTCCTGTTCTGGCTTTCTGACCAGAGTCTGTCCCTTCGAACAGTTGAGCTTGTACGTAGGTGGCTTGAGAGTGTGTTTTTGGACAGCTACCACAGTATTTTTTTTCCCCTTGCTCCATAAACAATACACTTAAGAGAAGAAATGAAAGAACGGTATACTGTTATTCTGTAGTATAATACAGAGAAAGTCCACGTATGTACCTGGAGCTTAGTTATGGTGACTGCTTTGTGAAAATTGTTTCAGCTTGCAGGGTGTTACCATCATACTACAACATTGTACTCTTCTGATTTCAGCAATCAGGCAGCTTGGAGAAAGGCAAATCTGGCTTGCAAAATTGCTATCGACAATGCTGAGAAAGATCAACTGTTGCAAGGAAGAGACACCTTAAGACAAAGGTATTAAAGTGTCCCCTTGAATGATGTGAGACTTAAACAGCATATGCTATATTCACTAGTATAAATATGCTATATTTACTAGTATAAATGCAAATGATGTAATGTTTTAAATTTATTTGATTGCATGTAGAACATAGCTTTTCTTTCAAGGAGTGTGGTTGTCTTCTGTGGAGGTTTAAACTGTTAAGAATTGTGATAATTTCAAGATTTTTTTGGTGTTGGCATGTCAAAGCAGAGAAGGGGTTATGCTAGAGTTCATAGTTTTTCTGGCAGTCTTTTATATTAATTCCAATCAAGGTCATAAACAAGTAATGGATCGTTGTGCAAGCTGTTTTCACATGTAAAACAGGATATAAGCTTGTATAATTTGTGTATTGAGAAATTGGCTTATTTAGTATGAAGCAGCAAATGGGATACCTAAGATAATGACGTGGCAGTTCGTATCAGTGGTTCCATGCAACCTCATGAAGTTGTACTGTCATGGGTGAATAACTGGTAAAATGCAGGCCCCTGTGAGACTGAGCCATGGTTGTTTTGGCTCATGACTTTAGTATTTAGTGATTTTTCTGTGATGGTTTAGTGAAGATAATCTTCCCTTCTTATGCAGTAAAACCTGGTTGTGTCTTTTGTACACAAAGTACAGCCGTACTTTCCTGCAGTACCAAAAGACAAAATTTTACCCCTTTGTGCTTTTTTTTTTTTCCTCTTCCTTTTTCAGGAAGACTACAAAGGAAAGTCTGGCAGAGAGCGCAAGTAACATCACGGAGAGTCTGATGGGCATTAGCAGGATGATGTCACAGCAAGTCCAGCAGAGCGAGGAGACTGTGCAGACCCTAGGTACAGATGTAATAGGGGTGTTTGGGTGTGTGTTGGATGACTGACAATCCTTTCACCAGTTCTGTTAGGATGAGGACAGGCAAACTGTTGTGATGTGGAGCACAGTGGAAACATGCATTGCTGTAGGAGAACTTGCTGTGATGATAATTAAAGGATTGTTCAGCAGAACCCCTCTAACATTTAAACATAAACAGAAAATAATAATGTACACTGCATGAAGTGGTTTGCTGGAGCTTTTGTTTCATGATTGTGAGTAAGCAAGGAAGAGGGGACAGGATGAGGAGCTCTTGTTTTAGTTTCATATAAAAGCAATTGTAGAAGCAGCGTGAGTTTGCACAGTGTTACAGGTGTGTTTGGCTGTTACTCTGTGCTACTGTCCTGGCATGCATTTGGTAACAGAGAAGATAAAAGCATAGGTACAAGTCCATACATAGAGGAAACTTAGTATGACTAGGAAGACTGTTTTCACCCATTCTCCAGCTGGGATGACTAAGAGATGAGGCGATCGAGTGACTTGAACCCAAGGTCACTTGCTCTGTCAGCAGTGCATCAGGGACGGTGAAACCAAGATTTCACTCAGTTCTTTGGCTTAGACTCCTAAGACAATAAATCAAGTGACCTGTCAAAATTGGTGATTCATGAACCATTTAGAAGTTGGATCTGCGTTGTCTGGGCCTCTTACTAGCTGTGCAGAAGAGAGAACAGTTTAAAGGCTAGGATAAATAACGCAACTTTTGCCCTCTTTGGGGGTTTTCTGCCCCCATCTGAGGATGGCAGCTGGGCACAGTTTGTCCACGCAGTAGTAGCATGTTTCTTCTCCCATTAAAAAGACAGTTTGGCAGACACTTTGTCACCCTGATTCTGACTGAACAGCACTTGGAGTTCATTAAGGGAAAAGCTATAAAAGGTCATTTACAAAACCCAGCTGCAAATTCTGAATTGGCAGTTAGAATTTACTTTTTTTCTGGGCAAGTCCTATCCTAACATGCAGTGAATACATGTGGCTAGGCAGCTCTGCTTTGTCATCAGCGATGGGAAGCAACAGGTTTCCTATTTTCACTTAAATCAAAATGCCTCTTTACGATGGGACATAGTGGTTTGCAAAATATTGCAGAAGTACTTCCACTATGCTTGTTTTTGTGAAGCAGACACACTTAGAGTGGGACCTTTCTTTAATCAGTCAGTTCAGTATAGAGTGATATACCAGCATTCACTCTAGTACAAAGTATGCACTCTGTAATGGAAGAAGGGGAATCCATGGCTTTTTCTTTCTGTCCTTTAGTAATTTGAAAGGAATTGAAAGGAAGGCTGGTGGGTCTCAGGGATTTGGTTCGTTGGTTGGCTGTTTTCACAGGGAAAAGAAAGTTGAAAAGGACCAATGTTTCATCTTGCAGTTTTGACATATTCTCAAATTCTGTCTTTAATCAAGGCTGATTAATATGCTTTTTCTGTAGTTGATTTTCTCTTTTTGAGTAGAAGAAAATAAAAAAGAATTGTGTTTGTCAAAAATGGTAACTATAAAAAAATGTTTAAATTGTTTGAAGAGAATTAATAAGGAGCTCATGCTGTTCCATGCTGTTTTTGCGCTCTCTCTAGCCCCATCTGAATCATACTGATATACTGCTGTGGCTTGGGGGAACAGTTTCAGTTGTCCATTGGATATATTTAAATACTGACCTGACCTGCTGCTGCTAGAACTGGTGCTGGGAGTGATGGTGATTTCCTTCTCTTAAATTGGTGGTTCTAGCACCATTCTTATTTCACTCTGCTTCCAAAGAGCTCTCAGGTAGAACTGACTTTGTTCATAAAACCAGATTTGAAATGTTAACCTAAAAATTAAAAATTCAGTAATGGACATAGGGCCTTTAAGCCATTCAGTACTTTCATTTTGCTTTGCATTTTTCCTTATCACATCGGGACTACTGAGTTGTAAAAGATTCTGCAAAAACACAGGCTGCTTTTGTCTTAGCCGTAAGTCTGACCCAGGAGGATCTCACAGTCACTATCCGTATTGCCAAATACTGCATGCTTACATCCTTTGTCAGGTATTTTCGAAGCGCAACCAGCTGAATCTTTTTCTTTTTTGTTCATTTCAGCCAATTCTTCACGAACCATCCTGGAAGCAAATGAAGAATTTAAGTCCATGTCTGGGACAATTCAGTTGGGGCGAAAGCTAATAACAAAGTACAATCGCAGGGAACTGACAGACAAGCTGCTAATCTTTCTTGCCCTTGCCTTATTCCTGGCCACTGTGCTCTATATTTTGAAAAAAAGACTCTTCCCATTCTTGTAAAATTCCAAAGCTAAACTGAACTATTATAAAAGATCAGAAAGGGATGTCATAATAATGTTAGGCTTATTATAAAAGGGATATTGCAATAGCTGAAAGATTGTTAGAGCAGGCATGACTTTATACTGTCCCCATGGAGTATACAACCTGCCCAAGAAGAACTTAAATGAAGACAAGTTGGGAAGAAGCGGTTAGATCAAGGTGCGGAGAGAAGAAACACTGATCTGCCTGTAGGTTTGGGGAACCAGACAAACACTTGAGGTACCAGGCACTCAGAGGTGCCAGTCTTATCTTTTGTCTTCTCTTCATTTTGCCATGAAATTAACTTTTGTCCTTGGCTTGGACTGGAAGCTGCATTGATATCTGCAAGGTGCTGAGAATAAGAGGAAGGATGGAAGAGAGAAAGTCGCATACATTCCATTAATAAACTATTTATTGTATCCATGCAAACAAAACTGGGTTTTGCTTAAAAACAAAGTCTAATGGATTGAAAGAGCCTGAATCACTTCCAGTGTAAAAATTCTGCTTAATACTTGCAGCAGTGGGTGCTTCTGGAATGGTTTTTCCAAGAACGTAGCACACTTGCTCCGTTCCTCTGGCATTGGAGAACTCTGACCAAAGCAAAAATGGAAGCCTCATTTGTTAAGCTATTAACTCATGCAGTGTTCGAGAGTTATATGGTCAATCTGTTGAAATCAAAATACTTCTTTTGTTTTTCTTTATAGAATTCCACTTAATGTTTTATATTTGCAAAATACTGACAAGTTCTACATTTGAACGTTTTTCTTACTCATACAGTTGATCAGTAAAATCTTTTACAATGACTGCCTTTCCTATCTCTTGTGCTCTCGTAATGGGAGTTGATTTGCTTTAATAACATACGTACCAACATACCACACTCTTTATAGCACCTTGAAGTACCAAAAATGCACTGCAGTGTTCTTAAAACTGGTGTCACCAGCCCCTAATGAAATCGTTTCATTGCTTCTTCAGAGCTGACTGCTAAAGTTGATGTTCTGTTTAGGAAGTTCTCACAGAATGGCTAAAGATCGTCTTAATTTAGTTGTTGGAAGTAAACTTTTTTAAAAGGCAGTGCTACATATATCCTAAGAAATACTGCATGAAGTTCTCAATATTTAGAGAGGATAGGTGACTAGTGGATTGTCTTATCATTGTGATATTCATTTACTAGATCTTATCAGTGGGCACAATTTACCCCTGCACCAGCAGCTGCTACAAGCTTAGTTAAATAAGTGAGCAGTAGTAGATTGTAATAATCAAAACCACAGTACAGGACAGTGGAAGTGGTGATTGTATGACTACGTCCATAAATGATAAAAGCTGGAATTTGTTATCTAGGTCAAAATCAAGGTCTCTGCCTGAAGAGTTAAAATATCTGAGCCTTTCTTCCTGGTGTACTAAAAGGGATTTGGAAACCTTTCCACTAGGACTGATAAATCCCATAGAGGGCAGTGCTGCATGTCTGTTGTGAGCATTTTCTTGCTCTGGCAGTCCTCTAATACCCAGGCTAGACAGAATGGATGTGGCTTTTTCTGTATCATTTACTCATTGTATTTCAGTGCAGCCTTCCTAATAGCCTCTCATGAGATGCAGAATTACACAAAGATTGAAACAAGTTGAAAATGTGCATGTTCTAGTTTCAAGTAAGAGAGGAATTACTCTGTTTAAGAAAAGATATGTTAACAGAAAATCAACATACTTGGGCTTTTTAATAATAAAAGCCTTACTTTGGAACAAGTCTGCTGAGCAGACTGCTAAGCACTGTGTAGTCCATGGGCTGGGACCACAACAGAGTAAGTTTCATCCAGCTGGCTCTTCCATTCATATGTAGTGCCTCCAGCATCAGCCTAGAACCTTGTCAACCCTGTACCCCTCTACACAGATGCATAAAAACGTCTGTGCGTTGATGTTGTGTGCAGAGTGTGGCCTTCTGCCCCCCAGTCTTGGAAAGTTTTTAAATACAAATAATATTTAAAACATAAAGATTATTTAGATTATAAATACATCTCAAATAAATTGCTGTGCAGCAGCTCCTATTTTCCGGATCAGCAGTGCAGTGCTGTTTCATGCAACTGCAGAGCAGTCAGAATTCTCTCTTATGGACTATTTTCTGCTTCTAGGCCAGCTGTAGCAGTGCTTTATTTTTTCCATCTAACGCTGAGAAAAACAGTCTTGTCTTTCTGAAATGCAGTACTTGCAGGTGGTCGGACACTAGCTGCCTCGATATTTCCTCCCTCGTGTGGACACAATATAAAAATAGGTTGTTGCTAATCTCTGAGATACTGGGACGCTAAGCAGATGATAGAGCTATGCTGTAAGCAGTGATGCAGTGTGACTGCAGGAAGTTTCACTTGGTTTATCTTTGCTACATGTTCCCGTCAGAACATAGATGAACCTTAAAAAAAGAAACAGCCTTCTCACAGAGCTGAGAGTTTCAGTAAATTTTGTTTTAAAGGGGTGATCTTTACAAATGGGCATTGTAAAGTAGCAGTTTGGGGGAAAATGTGTTGCTGAACATCTTGTTCTTCACTCTGTATTTGTGTTGTTACTGAAATTTTAGCTTTCAGACCTTGACCTGCTGGTACACACTGAGAACAAAAAATAACTTGAGGATCTTCCTTATGACATTTGTTTTATGTCATATCCGGATTTCATTAAAAAAAATCTAGTCCTTTTGTATACAGAACTACCTTCTCTGTATAAACTGACTCTAAATTTACAGACCTTAGAGACAAGCAAAATAAGTGAGAAAAGATCAAAGACAACTGGACCTTCTGGGAGAGAGGAGGAGGAGAAACTTTGCCCAGGAGTAAAGGGGTCATTTGGCAGCACTTGGTACTTGAACCATTTCCTTCCATAGGAGGCCAGAAGGCACCTTGGCTTGGTGGTTGGGTGCTGGAGCAGGGATGGAGCTGGTGGTAGGTGCTGGAGCTCTCTTGGGCTTGGCAGGATGCTGCAATCAGCCTGTATTGCCCACAGCTGGGGGCAGCTGAGGAGTATACTCAGACGTCGTCCCTGCAGGCTGCAGCATGGCATCTGGCTTGCTCTTGGCCTACAGACCTCCCTCCTGTCTTGAAGGTAGGTGTCTACATCTAATCTTTTGAATAAATGAACAGACACAGTACTGTGGGGAGAGGAGATGATTGTGCCTGGCTTTTGTTGTCTCATATTTGCAATGTTTGTCCTATAACTGTCGAAAGTTAGGTTTGTGTGGTTCTCCTGTGTCTGGAGAGGGGTTTTATTTGTATCTTCTGCCTGCTGGTCAGCTGGGTGGTCTTGGTGGCCACCTCCTGAATGTGAAGAATTGCACAGGGTGGTATGTCTCAGGGTCTCGCTGCTGCTGCATGCCTGAGGTTGTGTTGTGAAAGGTAAAAGCTGGCGTCACAGCAATTTATTTGAAAGGGAGTAGCATTTTCTAAGGCACATTGCCCTGCGAGGTTGCCCTGACAAGTGCAGCAGAGCCACCAGGAGTGGTGAGGAGAGGCCAGCCTCCCTTTCCACTGCACGTTTTGGCTCAAGCATCATTGGGGGAGCACAGGTCGGAGTTCTGCTGAGACCCGGAGCTCTGAGACTGCTGAAACAAAAGGTGTTTGGGGAGCTTTAGAGTCGGAAAGGAAGAGAGTTTGGGGCTGTGCCAAAGGACTGGAGTTTCTTTGCAAGATGCCATATGTGAGCACGGGCACCAAAACACACCTTCAGTCCCATTTAGGAGGTGTTAGTTTTGGTGTTAGATGAGCTGGTGCTTGGGTGTGTACCAATATGTGAAGACACCTATGTGATAGCACTGCTACTGATGGCTCATACACAGGACAAAGCAAACAGTGCTCCTGGTGCCCTCTGGACTGTTCCTCTCCCCCAGGCAGCAGGTACCAGATGTGGTGGCTGTAAACTGATAGTGGGATTCAGTGTTGCAAAACAGTTCCAGTTTAAAATCTTTTTCCTTCAAAGAATACCACTCCTTTAAAACAAAGAGCATGGAACTGCTATGAGCTTAAAAAGGGACTGAAATCTCCCTGCCCTGGAGTTGGGAGGCTGAGACCGGCAGCTGGCAGTAATCAAACAGCTGTGGGTTAATGAGTTTCTCATCAGCTGAGCCTCATTAACTACCTGTGCAGCCTCCAGCCCAGCCCCGGCAGAAGGGGCTGGAGCCATTTAAAGGATAATGGTGTTTTGTTGTGGTGCTGGGCTCTTAGGGATGAGGGTGGGGGCTCTTCTGATGGTTTGGTGGATTTATAAGTTATTTACTTAAAAAGTTTGCTGGTTTGTGAAAGTCCATTTCGGGACTTGTCTGTGGGGTCCAACTGACTAAGATAAGTTTATGTTTTCTGAACACCTGTGGAAGAGGGGAAGAGGAATGGAAGCTGACCCTCGGTTTCAACACATGTATGCTTATTTACAGAATTAAAAAATAATAAATTAGGTAGTTACTGAACAAGCAGTGCTTCCAGTTAAATATGAACCCGAGGGAAAGAAATGGAAATAGTTTTAACACACGGTGTAATTGTGCTAGAAAGACTTGCTTGATTTGTATTTCTTTACGTTGGTTATAGTGGCAGCAAATACAAGAACATTGCAGGGTAATTCTCTGTGGAAAATAAATGAAGAATGTAATTTTTCTTCCCCCTTCTAAGAATTGAGGTGAAATTAAGTGTGTATTTGAACTTTTCCTTTTGAAATGCTTTCCACATAACTGGCTTTACCAAAATGGAAGGGTGAATTCATAGCTTAGAAGTTTCTAAAAACGTCTCTGCCAAATGCATGCGGCTGCTATCACACGCCAAGTGGTCCAGAGCGAGCCAGGCTGGAATCTCTGGGGGCTGAGAATATCCAGGGGGCATGTGCATGCTTGTCCGCAAATATGTTGGGCTCTTTCTTTTTTTCTGAAGGGGGAGAAAAATCAGCCGAATGTATTTGTAATGGTGTGATCCCACCAGAAGGGAGATCTAAAGCAGATGTTTTAATGAGATGTGGTGCCTTTGTGATTCTGTATTGCTGTAAAGTGCACCAAGCCCTTCGTATAATTGGTGCCCGAGTGCTTTTCGTGTTTCTGTCCCTCAAAGGTGGGCTAACAGTTCTCCAAGCAAGCCGCGGATGCTGTGTACCAAAGGCACTCGGCTCTACCAGAGCAGAGCGGCAGCTGCAGCATGGGCTGCTCGTGATGCCCCGTGGTGCAAGTGCCAAGTATCCCCGGTGGATTTCTTCTAGCTGCTGACAGATTGGTGCAATTCTTTCTCTGGGGATAGCTGTTGAGAAAAGGACCAAAGCTTCAAAATGTAACACTTTTAATAGGGCTGGAAGTTTGCTCTGGTGTTATCAGTTTCCCTGGTTATCTGTGTTTCACAGTCGCAGAACAGTAGAGGCAGGATGCACCTCTGCAGGTCGCTGGTCCGACCCACTGCTCTGGCAGGGCCACCAGGGCCTTGTCCAGGTGGCTTTTGAAGATCTCCAAGGGGGGACACTCCACAGGTTCTCTGGGCAACCAGCTCCAGTGCTCAGTCACCTGCACAGGAAGGAAGCGCTTCCTCGTGTTCAGGTGGAACCTTTTGCGTTCTGGTTTGTGCCTGTTGCTTCTTGTCCTGGCACTGGGCACCACTGAAAAGAGCCTGGCTCCGTCCTCTCTGCACCCTTCCTTCAGGTATTCATATATAGTGATAAGATCCCCCTGACCCTTCTGTTTTCCAGGCTGAAGAGTCGCAGCTCTTTCAGCCTACATTCAGTCTGTATTTGTACTATGAAGTATGGTATTTTTTACAGTAGCTGAAAAACAAGTTCAGCTTAAGAGGTGGAAAGAGCCTGTGTTCATACTTTGAATTTTAGTATAATATTCGCCTTTCTAATGCAGCCGTTCGTGGTATCAAATATTTTTCAATCATGTACATTTCTAGGCATGCTTATTAAGGAATAATGGGATCAGTTGATGACAGAGTAATCTTGCCACGACTTGATGGCTGCAGGATTTGTCATGATCTATAGAGAAATAGGAAGGTTAAATGAACCTCAAATGTTCACAGGTAGTGAAGGCAGACTTCTCATGCTTCTTTCCAGTTACACTGTAGTCTCTGGAGCACTATCATCTTTCTAGTTGCCCAGCACACTGTGAATGTCTTTGACTCGTGGACTAATTGCAGAACCAGCTATTGCTCCATCTGCTATCTCTGCATCTGTCCCACAGTGCCATCAGGTTTTCAGTTGTATGAATGCATCCAGGGGCTCTTGCATCATTTTACTGCTATCTAACACTTTGTGGCCATCCATAACAGCTAAACGCGGGTGTCTGTCCCTGTAGTTGGTTGAGGACTTGTTCAATCTAAGACTGTTACACTGAATAAACTAAATCATATCATTATCTGCTTATTTATGTATAACAGTACACACTGGGCTCCTCCGTGCAGCAAGGCAAATGACAGTCCCACTGAGCCAAGATTTCAGTTTGTTCACAGGAACATGTGATGAGAGAGTTTGTGCCAATTTCTTCAGGTGATGCGTCAACTGACAGAGGTGCTCTAGATCTCAGTGCACTGTAACTGTGTCTTGATTTTCTTCCACATAGAGATCTAAGGTCTGAGGAAGGCACTGGGGATCTTGATTGGCTTAATAAGGTTTAGGGCTTGGTGTTTTACATGATATATAGAGATCTCCATTCATTAACAGGGACACAGTGTGCGTGAAATTGGAGAAAAGATGAGAAACCCGTCCAGAGACTTACCCATACACTGCTTACCTCTTTTTTTTCCTATTTCTTTCCCATGAAGATGTATTAATGGGAAAAAGAAAAAGACAAAAGTGATGCTTCTGGTTCAATACCATCTTTCTGTTACTAATCAATTCTTCCCAATGAGCAAAATCATGCACTTCTGGAGCCACCCAGCTGCGAGTCTGCCTGTGCCAAATGCCCTGTTTGGGGCACAGTGTGAGCAGAGGGGAGTCCTGCACTCCCCTTGATGAAGAGCTGCTCTGTGTTTCTGCCTATGGCCACTGGCAGCCTCTTGGTCTGCAGACAGATTTTTCTCCTAGACAATCCATCAATTCTTGATGGTTTTCGTCCCCTTCTGCTGCATGAAAATGCAGAAAGTCTGCTGCTTCCTTCAGATACCTGGCTTCTGAAACCTCCACAAAACTTTCATTTTCTTTTTCTTAAAAAGCAAAGGTTAAAATAGGATCCGGGAGCAGAAAGCATACAGAAATCCCAACACTAAAGCAGCTCTCTTTCCATTCTAAGAGTTCATCGAAGTATGAAAGTTTAATCACATGAGATCTCCAATCATGTCAAAATAGATCTGTAAAACGGGCAGTAGTTTGACTAAATGGATGGTGAGGATCTGAGTAACAAAGATCTGGTTTCATTCTTGTGTTCCGAATAAGGCTACGTCTACACACAGACTGATTAATAAGGGCACATCCGTAAGGACCTAGTTTGTGGAAAGAATATTTCTTAGTCCATTTTCATTTAATTTAGATTGTTTCCATGGTATGTTTTAGCCATTTTTTGCCATTGCTATCGCACCTGGATATGTAGAAAGTCTCTGATTTATGCACTTTTTTGCTACTTCAATAAAATTAGTTATTTCTTTTTATCATCAGAGGTGACCTATCTTTCTGATCTATTTCTTCTTGTTAGCCGACTTACTAAGTTTTTTCCAAGATGCGCATTCCTACATCTTAATTATAAGTTCAGTGATGCTGCAGCTCTTGATAAGCTCCTTCCTTAGTACGTTAATTCTGGTACTGCATGTAGCTGGGTTTCGTGCAGCCAGCGGCCGAGGAAAATGGCCCATTTCCAGCAGGGATCTCAGGTACGACCGTAAAGCGAGAGATGCAATAACACCAGCTTCACGCTTACCATGAAGCGATGAGTCTGTGACGCTGAAGTGCTGCGTGAGTCATGAGGTTTATGCAGCACTGCAAAGTCATTAAAAATAATTTTGTAGGGGTTGTGAGAAGTAAACCTGGTGAAGGTCTCTCCCTGGGGTGCCGTGACACCTCAGCATCACTTAGACCACTGCAGTCTCGTTCCTCCGCTTGGGCTTCCTTTTATTTTTAAACTCTCAGCGTGAGACCGATCAGATGTTATCGCTCCTGACCTTTGTCTTCTGCTGCAGCATCAGAGCTGAGTCGCGTATCCCGCTTATCTCCCTTTCCAGAGGCTGCCAGGCAGGGTCGCGGGCTGTGCCGCCGTCCTGCGAGTCGTTTTGCCCTGCGTTTGGTGTCAGTTTCTGCATGAAAGCAAAATGCCACTCGGCTGCTCTGAGCCTGGCCTGGTGATAATGCTGCGTGCGTCCCTCTGCTCCCGCGATAAGCGCCCAAAGGGCAGGCAGGGAGAACGTCTCCTCGGGGATCAGCGCACACCAGGCCCTATAGATAGAACCAAATATATATAGAACAACATGAAAGCTTTTTGCTTTCTTCTTTTCAACAGCGTGATGGCTACGTATCGCATGCAGGGACGCTTTCGGACCTGACCCCTCCAGGGGTCTGGTCTCGCTGTACCCGCCAGTTCTTTGGTTTGCGTCGTCCCAATGGGAACACAGCTTGGAAACTGAAACCCACAGCCGCTGCAGAGCGTTTTTGTGTTTATCAGGGCTACAAAACGAGCAGAGAGGTGGATTGGTTTCCCTTTATCTTCAGAAAGGACAACAGGGAAAAATTTTTCTGTTTGGATTATTGGCTTTTCATAGGTGTCACCCAACTCCCAAGCAGTTGTTGCTGCTGCTGATCTGAGATAACTCTGTCAGTGGCATCTAGGTGCTGACATTATTGCTAGCTAGTCTGAAACGGAGATAAGATTTTCTATATTGAGTAAGTCTATTGATCCAGTTGGCCTCCTATCCTGTGGCTGATAATAGCAAATACTTGATGCCTCCAAGAGAAGCAAGCCTTCCCTTCGTCTGAGTTTGTGCTCTGATACAATGCTGTATATTTGGGATTAAACAAATTAATTCCTTTCTGAGCCATGTTCTTCAAAGCATTCTTCTTTTGCTTCTTTTCATTTGGATATAAAGTTGTGTACGCTGCTAAAGATCATAATGTTCGTCATGTTAGTTTAAATGTCAGAGATTATATTTGAAAACAGCTGAAGCAAAAATGCAGATAGCTTAATGCAAGTAGTTTAATGCCAGTGACTCCCAGCTTTCAGTTAGCGACTGGTTTGTGCCCAGTAATCTGTCTGCTTGTTCAAAACCAACCAAAAAGGGGGGAGGGGGGGCAGGCAGGATGGGACTTTATATGCTGATTTGTTTAAAATAGTTTTGTCTTTGTTGTACCAGTATCTTTAGTAATAGCAGACTTTGACCCAAACTTAGCTCCTGATCTTCCACAGACCTAACTGTAAACAGCTTAGTAGGCAATTGGATAATATTCACAATGAAGGACAGCAAATGGGAATGTGCTTTCTCTCATTACTGCAAGTTGATTAATTTCTGTAAAGATACATGCCGATGTTCAGGTTTGCGTATCGCAACAAGAGCTTTCAGTCTTATTGCCTTGTCAAAAATACATTAAATGACATCTGTTAGAGGAGTCCACAAATGGTAGCGAGCTTTAAGAGAGAAATTGCCAGGAAAGTATAATGCCTAAAACAACAAACCGTAAATNAACTCTGATTAAGACTTTGCTTCTGCCTCTGCAATAGAGGAATGGCAGAGCTATTTTTGTGGATTGAAGCCAATATTAACAGTCCTTTCCACGCTGACCCATGATGTGTACGGCACTGGATTTAGCGTTGTTGTAGTAGAAACCAGACACTTATTGTTAATTAACATATCCAAATGTTATGAAGTACCTCATCCATGACCCAGTAGAAGAAGGTTCCCCCAGGTAAATAGAGCTGCTCTGTATCTCCTGCAGTCTGCACATCTCCGATTCACTGCAGCGTGCTCCAGAAATGTGCTCATCAGCCCCAGGTGCTGCTGGTGACAAATAACATTTTCTTTGCCTTTGTACACTAGGGCATAAGATGTGGTGTTTCAATTCAAGATCAATTATTTTTAACTGAAGAATGATAGCCCTGTGTCTAAATTATCTCAGGGCTTAATTCACATCAGTTAAACCTTTTCAAAGGCTTATTAAAATTCCTTAAGTGTGTCCGACTTATCAGCAGTTGAGTGTCAATGGCATTATACAAATGTTGCTATTGGAAATAACTGTTAAGTTTTGTTTGACTGTATTATTCTCATATATATATATTGCGCCTGTGACTATTAATACTACTTAGTACTTACATGACTCCTTTCATCTGGTGATCAGAAGGCATCGCCCAGGGAAGCGAGTATCGTTCTCTCCTTTCTAAATATGGGAAAACTGTCGCGTCCAGCGGCTGCATCTCATACCAGGGTTTAACTTCTCCCACTGAATGCTGCCAGACTTGGTTCCCCATCTGCCCTGACTGGTTTTAACAGGACTTCATCTCTTTGTACTGGTGTAGCACCCGGGCACTGGTGTTTTCTGTGTACACGAGCACAGGGCAGCGGTGTGGCTCCTGCAGCAAGGCACCTGCAATGCAGGAAAATGGATGGATCGATGCAGACGGACAAAGGAAGGGAGGAGGTGGTACTGGGCTGTGCAAAAGACAGTGGCAGCAGTTGCTGACCTGTTTGGGAGCAAAGGGGAGTTTGAAAGGAGGTTGGAAAGGTTTCTGACGGGGAGAAGGCTGTGTGGCTGTTTCCGAAGAGTGTCCCTGTGCTGGCAGGAAATGTGGGGAAGCACAAAGAGGCTTGTCTGAAAATCTCATCAGAGCCTGGTGTTGACATCTTGATACCAAGAGAGAGGGTGAGAAAGGGAGGGACAGTCTCTGAAAGGCCTCGAATGCCACTAGCTCAGTTTTCCCATGCTAATCTCCAGTGGCGGTGAGGGAGGAAAAATCCTAGTTGTCGAATAAAGGTGCTACCTGTCTGGCATCTGGTGCAGCTGCTGGAGTTTGGGTTGTCGATGTGCATGTGTATATAAATATCCAGTCAGAAATGCTTGGATTAGTCATCTCGTGCATTTTTTCCTTTTTTTNTTTTTTTTCCTCCTCTCCTGCAATGTCAGTGTCTAGTTCCTACTCTCCTCTGGCAGTTGTGGAGGTTTAGATTTACATGTATATGTATTTGCTTCATATTGAGCTTCTGTACCAAGCTCATGTTTTGACTGAGCGATCGTTTATCCTAGAAACCACTAGGTAGCACTGTGAAATAAAGTTCTGCCGAGCCCTGCACCACTTCAGCACTCGCCTACCCAGCTGCGCCTCATCGGAACAAAGAGAATACAAATTCGGTGATGTTTGGGTTCAATATAATAGAGTTAAGGGCAGTTTTAAAACTTTCTCCACTGTTGAGTCCACAGTCACAAGTAGGAGAAACCAGCCGTGATGCATGCTACTGTATATGCTCTTAGATGTTTTGGGCACTATTCAGCAAAATACTCCAGTGTATGCCCACCTTAGGCACGTGAGCTGCCCACTTGCGTTGATGAAGCGGAGCAGAGGCTCACGCAGATGAAAGCCCCGGTTTGGATGCGGTAATGTGTTACGCTCGTTGTGCTTAGGGGTGACTGTTAGCGCTGAAACTCTGCAACACATGCCACAAACATTTCCAAACCGAGTAATCTTTGTGCTTTGATGGCGACAGCTGCATATTTTAACTGAGATGTACTGCACTCGGATTTATTGCATGTTATTCTCATAATAAGCTTTTTTGCTTTATTGGAATATAATTTTCTAATTTTTATATAGAATTTATGAAAAAGTTTAAGATAATTTGCAGTTAGATGCTCAAAACTATTTTAAGTTAAACTGAGTTTCTTCTATCCCAACAAGATTTATTAATTCCTATATATTTCTGATTTCCTTTGGAATATATCACAAAGGAAAATATTGTCTTGATTTTATTATGTTAAGGGGTATTCTTCCAAAGGAACAGAACTGGATAAAAGTTTTTTTTTTTCATTATTGATTTGTTTTTATTAAAATGACTTAAGTTAATCCAAAGTAGTTCTCTGATATATTAATCCCTACATTATTCTAAAAATGGCAAAAAATTTTGAGCTTCAACAAGTTAGCAAGCTAACTTTCTGTGTTTTGTTCAACACAACTCTGTATAGCCAACTGTATAATAGCTTAACTGTATAAAGGCTTACGCACACTTAAATGCCCAGCAGCTAACTGTAATGTGTGTGACTGCATCAGAACCATATCACTGCTTTTTAAAATTAGAACTTGCTCTGACAGCTGCAGGGAGAGGAGACATGATAAAGGGATTGAGCATCATGCTCTGCAGGAACTGCTGGGCTTGAATGCTTGAGTTGCAGAAATACTGAGCCACCGCCACTGCTGGAAAAGCCTGCCTGCTCCGTGGCTTCACGGGTTGTGATTTGCACCCCGGTTGTTGTCAAATGCCTTGGCAAACTTTAGCATCAACCTTAGCTGAGGAACTGGAAATGAGGAGCAGGAAATTCTTTTCCTGTATCTGCTGTGGCCGTACCTAGTGTAACAGTTTTTCCATCTCCAAAATAATTATGTTCACAAAAGTATTTCTTGAATCGGGCATAAGCCAGGACTGTTGGGGAAATAACGTGACCAAAAAGGACAATGTTTACACACTGTCTTTCATCTTGTGTAAGCCAACGATATCCCAATTTAAGCTGAAACAAATGTCCTTATTCTGCCCTGACACAGACCTGAACAGGCTGATGTTTTCACCTTTTTATACGTTTGGCCACCCTGGCTTACAGAAAACCAACATTTTGGCATCACCTGTTGCTCTAACTGTGTCTGTTAGCACTCGCTGGGCGGTTGCTCTACCTTATCTGGTTACGTCTGTAACATCTGCAAATAAATTATGTGGTATTTTCATCCCCCTAAGGATTTATGGTGACCTCTCGGGGACCTTAATCATTGGATCAGTACGCTTCTGACACCTGTAGATCAACATAAACTTGACCCTTGGTCTGGACAAATCTATCACCACAATGACCTTTTTTAAGGCATCCCCATTACTGGGAGCAGAGGGGCTGGAGCTGGACGGAAGCGGTGATGGTGGCAGGGCAGCCCCGCGTCCGTCTCAAGGTCAGAAGTCAAAATGATAAAGGATGCACGGGTCTGCGGTACCCAGGCATAGCGCTGGGGCGATGGGGGCGTGCTCAGGGCTTGTGGGGTGCAGCCAGCTCCCCAGCAGGGCTCAGCGAGCCGCGGTCCCTGCGGCTCATCCCGGAGCCTGGGGAAAGCTGGTGCTGAGCCCTGCGTGTGCTCACGGGTGTGTTTTCCCATTGCGCTGTTAGAGCTGGCTGATGGCTGGACGAAGAGCTCTGTAAAATGCCGTATTCGGTGAAAGCTCTGTTCCCCTTCTAGGGGGCTTGCTGATAAGACAGGATGAGCTGCTTTAAAAAGCTGCTGCTTGTGCTCATCCTATCTTTAGCTCAGGTCATCAGAAAGCGTTTTCTCTTTTGAAAAGTCAGTTCCTCTTTGTGCGAGGCTTCCCTACGCTCAGCCCCAGCCCCATCCATTTTTCCATCCATTTAGTCTGCAAGTTAATCCCTGCTCCGAAGCAGGGATTTCTCTGTGTCTTTGCAGGCTGCCTGTGTTCGGTGGGCAATGGAGGACCTCGTTCCTCACCTGAACCGTCTGCCACTGTTTGCAGCACCACGCGAGGTTAGGTGACCATCTCAAGATTCTGCATCAAGTGAGTGTTAGGGCTAGAATTAAAATAGGGTCTTCCCAATTTCAAGATCTCACCAACTTTGAGCTTACTGAAAAAAGCAAGACCACAAGAAGTGCATACTACATAACAAGCATAAATAAGGAGCGGCCTGCAGAACAGCTAATCGCAGCAAGATTGTATTTTCAGTGATTTTCTTTATCCCTGAAAGCTTTCCACAACACATCAGTGACTCAAATTCTGAAGTTAATAGTTCCTTTTTCAAGGAAAAATAATAATAATATAAAACGAATTCCTGTGGCCCACACTGTTTTTTTTCTCAACTGATTTTGTATCTAAATGGTTTTATTTTCCCTCAGAAAGCGGGTGTCGTGCTGGTGTCCTGCTTGATACAGCAGGAATGGTCTCGAGACATTTGAAGAGGATGATGCTCTTCAACAATCTGCAAAATTTATTTCACCTAAACGTTATTTCACTTTAAAANAAAAGGCAGTGTAAGTGGGGAACTAATTGCTTGAATGGCCTCTCCACCCACAGACACCTGTACCTCAGTCTAAACTTGACTCCTGTCATTTATGCTCCTTAAGTGTGTCCCGTTGACTTCTGGATGAAAGGACTGAGTAGAGCTAATGAGTGCCAATGTCTTGATTTTGGCTGCAGTTGGGAACAGCTGCACATAGGGAAGGAACCTGCCCAGCAAATGAAAGGAATGGCCATGTGGGAGGCAGGGGGAGCAGGAGACAGTCAGGAGGCATTTCCTTCTGCTTTGCAGTTAATCAGGCTCTCTGCCTTTCAAGACAAATCTTGGAGGGCTAGCTTGGCTTTCCTGCAGAAGAATCTTGAAATACATTAATTTTGCATTTGTAGTAAGGGTGCCTTTTACTACTGGGAACAAATAAGTGTCTGACTTGAGCAAAATAACCCCTCTTTTCCGTTTTGGTTATACACTGAGATTTGAACGGATCTACCTGTAATCTACCTTTCTACATGAGACAAGTTGAGCATAATGGTATTGACCTTCACCAGAAGAGCATCTTGTGTCGCCAGAACTTCGATCATGGCTTCTCTGTGCTGCAAAGCTGAAAAAGATCCTCAAACTTAAGCTTGGATGTGAATTACGACATTTAGAAACATGCCTGTATCCAGCCTTTGCTTTGGTAGCCCATTTGCTCCATCTTTGACTTTTAACGCCAAAAAGCATGATGGTCTAGCCTGGTATTTTCCTCCTTATGATTTCTCGTCCCTTCCCTGTTTGAGTAAACGAAATAGCAGTATGATACCTACTATCCAGTATAGCTATCCTCACAACAAGCCTTGTGTAACACTTGCCATGACCAAAAAGTCCATCAGGTCTAATGCATTGGAGATGAAACCTTCTGTGTCATGGTAACGATTGGGTGTGTGTATTTGTGAATTGTAAAAAGGCAGAGTAAGGGTAAAACTGAAGTTCCTGTACAACAGGGATCCAAACCACAGAACTGTTGTCTTCTGTGGAACAATAAGGGAAGCTCTGGGTGTGTCAAAAGGAAAAACACATTTCTACTTCCCCAGATTTTTGTGGAATGTAAAATAAAGTTGGCATCTGCAGTGGATTCTTTTGTTCAGAAACATTCACTCCACCAGGGCTCAGCCACTGGTTCAGGAGCTGTGGTGTTAAAATTTGGGGTTTTGCCCCTAACTCTCCTGATCTGAGTGATTTGAGTCAAATCCTTCTGTCCTGATTCACCATCTCAGCAATGTGTAAAATGGTGATTCCAGTAATTTGCAGGGAGGGTGATGCTCGGATGAGTAACACTGGTGTATGTAGCAGTTTAAAATGCTAAATTAAAAGAATTGAAGACGTATTGATCATTAGTTTCTAATGGGTTCTAAAATAGATGTTTGGTGGTGGTAGCTGTCAGCTCTTGTAGGTGCCCTGTTGATCCCCCAGTGCAGAACGGGTTGCTGCTGCACAGGTTGACTTCAGCACGTGTAATCTGGGCATGCCCGGCCAAAAGGCATCCATCATCTCCTGTTGTGACCTCGTACCACCTGTCTGTCCCATGCAAGGCCACCAATTAAAATGTAAGGTAATGAAGACAGCAAGACATGAAAGGGCTTTTCACTAGCTGATCAAAGGGGCAGAGCGCAATGTTTTCACAACCAGTATATTGAGACCAATAGGACTGGAAACGTGGTTGGGAAAGAAACAAAAGCAAAGAAGATATTTGGAAATGAACCTACAAATAGCCCCGTTTCAGTGTGCTGCACTAGGTGTAGTTCTCCTGTGCTCTTTATTTTGTGGGGAAAAACATCAAGTACTCATTTCCATTTTGTTACCTGGGGAATAATCCTTGTGTGTATAAAAATGAAATGCTGTAATGTTAGTGCTAAGGACTGAATAGGGAAACTTGGTTTCCAGTTCTAATGCCTCATTATTTAAGAAGTCACTTAGACTTTAATTTGCAAGGAGAAATACTGATGGGCTCTAAATTGGTGTCTCAGGCCTGGCTCTCCAAGGTGCCGAAGACCAGCAGCTCTTGTGGATATTTTTTTGTGTGTGTGCATCTAAAAGGAGAAATTTAGCCCAAGGTCCCAGACAGACGTGCTGATGCCTGTGAGTGGTGGGTGAGAGATACTGCAGAACATCTCTTTTTATAGAAGCAACTCCACTTTCATGTTTTAAGAACTACAGTTGAGTAAAGCGGATTTTTGGCATTGCTTTAAAAGGGCTGTCCATAAAGATGTCAGTGAGGAACCTGCATTCCCTGCGTGGGGTCTTTGTATGTTTAGTGGCGACAGCACGGGACTCTCGCAATACACACGGATGTGCAGGGTATGGTTTACTTCCTGGGCACATCATTGGAAAGAAAAACTGGGATGTACACTACAACCCAAAGCAAGTATAAAAACTCCCCTAACCCTCTCAACCAGAAACAAATAGCCAAAGGATACTAGAGCCTCAGCATGGGAGGATGCCAGAAATGTGGCCGGGTGTCAGCATGTCCATCTACTTCCACTCTGAGCCCTCGCATGCTGTCCGCGCTGGTGTGAGAATCTTCAGCGGGATTAGCCATGTCCGTAAAGTGAAGTGTGTGTAATTGCGGGGTGGATCTGGACCTGTCCCTGTGGGTATGTGGTGGGGAGGGAAGCAGCAGCTGACACTGCACAATGCATACATGGAACCTCAAGTCAACCAAGATTTGTATTTTCTTTCCCAGAAATAGCATAAATCATCCCATTGATATCATTAGAACTGACTTGCTGAAGCCAGGCAGTACAAATTTGTTCTAATTTTTTGCTACTTAAAAATATATATATAAAAAAGCCTTCCTTGACTGAAACACTTTTTTTGGTGGCCTGTTTTTTAACGGCTTCTCTCGATGACAGCCAGCCAGCACTGCGCAGATGTTTGTGTGCTGCACCTCCACTGACTGCAGGGACTGCTCTGAAAGCAGCTTTTATTTCTCGCAGATAGTAAGGGGCATAAAAAATCCTGGCCAGGAAGATGGGATCTGGGGGCATTTTCTAGGAGCCAGTACTGTGACTTATTCAAAGCCTATGCTGGAGGACAATACAATCTATTTAGGAAATGTCTGCTGTGCTAAAATAAACTATGGTATATTCTTGCAGCAACAGAGTGCACTGAATCCTATTCCCAATATGCAGAACACCTATAAAATATTTTTGAGAGTTGGTGTTTTTAACTGTGAAAGTTAATCATCTGCTAAACAACCAGTTTTCTTGGTTCCTGGACCAAAACTCTAAAATACCATTTAAAATTGTTTGTTGCTTAATAAATAATAGAGTAGTTCATAGAATTTGAAATGCTGGACAAACTTGTTTTTCTTTTCCTTCTTGGGCCTGTTAACTCCTGACCTGACCCACTCTACAGTAGTATCATTCATGCTTGTTTCTCCTTCAGCCTAGCCATCTCCACAAATAGTAATTTAGCTCCAGAATGTCTCCCCAAGACCAATAAATGCTATCCAAACCTAAGGAATAAAACTACTTTGGCCACTAAGAGATTCTGCCCCTTTGCAAGTTAGTTTTTATTTTGGACAACTTATTTTTCCAGCACATCATACTGTGCAAGCATTGAGGAATCGCTGCAGATCACGTGGATGAGCCCAGCACTTGTGTGGCCCCTGCTTACGTTTGTGTAGGGGCGGGGGTCTCCTGCACTGACCCGATGCAAACACGATGCCTCTGTCTGTAATGGAGCTGGGAAGACTGCACAGGTCTCCTGACTTGCAGACCTGTGTTTTAGCCATTAGCCTGAGCCGCTTTGTTGACACCAAACAAATGTTATTTTAAGCAGGAATGACTTAACAAATGTTTTATAGTCTTGGTGGAGTCAGTGCATCAGTTGTTCAGCACACAGAGCTGGTTTAAGTATGCCCTGCTTTGCTTTTCTGAATTTTCATCTCTCTTCCTGGGCTTCTGTCATCTTTTCCTTCTGCTTGTATTCAGGAAAGTTTATTTTTTGTCTTATTCTGCATCTTGGTGTGTTCATCCAGCCTCCATTTACACGGCTTGTATGTGATCTGCAGTTCCAGCAACTGTTTTACACAAAGATAAAGAAACTCACCTATTTTTTACCCATAGGCTGCACTTCAGGCAACAGTCTGGGGCAAGTATATGCATTGCTATGATGGAAATGATAGAGATGCTTTAAAGCTGCTTGGCTAGCTGAGGTACAGCAGTACCTCACTAACCATGGTGAGAATCAACAGCAATAATCTAGTTCAACTGGTGCCCTTGGAGATACTCCTCTGCTCAGTGCTTTCTGAGGACTAATGGATGAGCTGTGGTGGGAAGGGAGAAGAGGGGAGTTCGAGATCCTTAAAGATCCTGTGTTGGTACCCAGAAAGAAAAAAATCTGTGTGGGTCAATGCACAGCCCATGGAGTGGAAGAAGCAGTAATGATGAGACCACTGTACAGGCTGGACTGCAGTTTGTACTAAAATAATAAAGCAATGTGTTTTGAGAGAGGGGAAAAAAAAAACACTGAAACTCCCTTTGGTGTGGAAGTGAACTGGGAAGAGTTTAGGGAAGGCCTTTGGCTGATGGACTGCTCCTTGTCTCTAAATGAAGCTTTCTGACTGAATGCTGCTCTGGAGTGGCAGTGGTTTAAATGACTGCAGGAGACGGGTAGCGATTTGCAAGTAACTTACTCCGTGTCACTTTGCTGAACCTTGATTGATTAACTTCCACAAATGTATTGCTAGTGCTTGATCTTCTGTTAGAAGTCTCCATTTCCCTCTCTATCTGCATCAAAATGTAGCATGAAGTTCATATTGTAGTAAATCAACCACCCAGGAATGAAAAATCAGCCTCCAGTCTGAAAGCTCAGAGTCTCCCTTTCTTGCTCTGGAGACAACGAGGAATAGCATTTTAAAGGTGTTGATTCTTCTTAATAATCCCCGTTAACGAGAAATCACTTACTGCTGATATTGATCTAAACTGTTGTCAGTGAGATGAATTAGGAGCAGGGGCTGGGGAGAGAGGGTTGTTGATGTGTTGTTTTCCTGCCAGGCTTCTCAAACACTTTAGCTAATTCCTGCCAGGACCAAACCTCCTTGTTTTCTTGACTCCACAAAGTAACTTCCTATGCAAAAACTCCCAGAAGTTAATAAAATAAAATAATAAAATAAATAATGAAATAAAATAAAATTATGGCCACAGATGTACTCTGGGAACTGTAAGGGTGTTATTTAGGAAAAACAATTACCTCAATTTCTACAAAACTGCCAAAGACAAGGGATTTGATATCAATCCCTTACAGCTGACATGTTTATTCATTATTTAACTTGTTCCTTTACAAGCTGTATGAATTCCAGATAGTTTGTGTAAACCCACCGTATATGATTTGTTTCAAGAAAAGTGGTGCTGAGCTGCACTTGCTCCTGTTACCTTCAGGTGGAGTTGGGGACACTGAATTCTTCTCAATAAAGCTGGTCTAGAATGGGGGGGCGGATAATTTTTGTTTCATATTGCTCTATAGACCTGAAACCCTTCAGGCTCAGGCAGAGACGCATGTCAGGTTCGATGCATTCAGTTTTTTCTAAGTGTTTGAGAGGCCTGGACTCATGAGAGCATGCTGTGGTGTGTGCTGACAGCCTCGGTGCCTTCAAAGTCCTGGGGAGACCTTTTACCGTCGCTTGACCCTGTTGGCCGTACCGGCCCTGGAGGCTGCCGGAGGTGAGCCAGACCTGGCAGAGCAGAACTAGCAGCAATGGGGTGCTTGAGCATGTGAAGCCAGCAAGCCCCCTGTGGCTGAAATCAGCATGCTGGGGGTTGATTCCTAATAGGGATTAATTCTATCGTGCTTCCCCCAGATCCAGTTAATGAAAGGTCTTTAACCAAACCTCGCTCTGTGGCTGCTGGAGCAGGGCTGCAGCGCTGCGCTCGGCTTCAGCCAGCTGTGGCTGTGTCCTCTGCCTGCGTCGCTTTCGGACCTGGCTCCAAAGCTCCGGCTGCTGTTCCAAGCCCCTGTCTTATCCTGCCGTGCATCTGCTCGTGATACAATTCCCGCAAGGATGGGGGAGCGTGGGGAGGAGGGGAGCATGTGAACAGCTCTGCAGGCAGGGGCTGTGGTACATCTGTCCCACTCAGGAATGAGCACAGCACAGTCCTGGAAATCAGACCCCAAACTGGTGCCCAGAACAGCCTTTGCAGAGTAAGAGCAGGCCCAATCCCACTGGATAGTCAGATTCCAATAGCTGTAGTGCTAAGATATTACTGGGGGAAAATAAATAAATTTGAAGAAATGACCACATGTGAGGAAGGGGAAGGCTGTTTGGAGTATGTGGAAATGAGAGGGGTGCTGTGTTGGTGTGTGGAGTTACTTTTTCCTGGAGTCTCACTGCAGACCATCCTGGTAGACCACTTAATAAAGGGCCAGGGCCAGCCTCTGAAAGCAGTGATTCATATTTCAGCCGATCTTGATGCTTTCCCTCATGTTAACTCAGGACTTGTCCTCATCGCCGCAGGGCTCCCTGTCAGCTCTGATCCTGCAGCAGCAGCAGGATCTGCCTGCAAATGCTGCCAGCAGTGTTAAGCCAGACAGTAGCGCTGTGCACACTTTATAGCTAAGGCAAACTGAGGCACAGAGCTGCCAGCGCCTCACAGCATCTGCCGGTGGCAGAGTTTAAACCCATCTCCCTCCTGCTCCCTCCCACGCTCTTTCCCCGAGGCTCCCAGGAAGGCAGACACCCTTGGACCTCTTAGAGCAGACTGTTTTCTGGCTAACCTGCTGAAGTCTGAGAGTTCTTCCAATGCAAAGACTGCAAAGAAGGAAAAAGTTAACATGCGGCCAGTGATCCCGGGATAGGAGAGGTTTCACGCAGTAGAAGTAGCCTTTTCTTCCTCCCCAGCTGCACAGCTCTGGGGCTGGCCCCAGCTCCTACGTGCTTAGAGGTGGGCAGCCGTGTGTCCATGCTTTGGACCTTGCAGACTGGTGGGCTCTGGTCCCCTTTGTGGTAACAAGCCCAGTGTCCCCCCACCTCTGCCCGGTAAGTGCCCCCGAGGCAGGTTGTCCTAGGGGAGCAGAAGGCCACCCCTTGCGTGGCCCGGAGCCCCAGGCAGGTGCCTGTGCTCTGCGCGGTGCTGGGGGCTTTGTGAGCGGCACCCAGGACTCTCCTTCCATTTGCAGGGATAGGGAGGAGGTGGGAGCTCCTTATCCGTGCAGTCCTGCCCGGGGGGTGTGAGGTTGGTCCCTTCGCAAAGGAGGGACAGAGGCTGCAGCAGGCTTCCATTCACCGGCAGCCTTTCATCCTGTGTCCCAGGGCCACAGCCACCCTGTCTCCATCCCTGTTTACTGATGGGGCCGATATGGCCAAGACAGGAGAGGTTCCCCTAATCGCCTTATCACCGGGCCGGACAATCTCAGACACTCAGAGGATGTTTTGACTGCGCTGAATTACAATGTTTGTTGTTTCTCACTCCCAATAATTGACATTTGATAGCGACTACTGTAAGGGCGGCCGAGGGGCTGGGGCTGAGCAAGAAGAGAGGCAGGGAGGTGGGGAGCCCCGAGGCTGCCCCTGGGCAGCTTGGGGGCAGGCGGGGGTACCCTGCCCCTGTGCCCCGTGGGGACAGGGTGCGGAGGGGCGCTGGGGAGCCGCTTGCGGGCAGCGGGTGCGGAAACCTCCCGCGGGTGCGCTGGGGGCCGTTCCCCTCCGGCAGGACCTGATCCGCGCGGTTTATGGCTTGGGGCGTTTCCCCCCTTGCACTGCCTTTCTGTGCGAGGAAGAAACCAGCCCCCCCCGGCCCCCCTCCTGGAGCCTCCCAGCGACGGGACCCGGCC
>VXAA01001765.1:620359-660783 GCA_013399115.1 Anseranas semipalmata | reverse complement strand
TCCCGCAGCTCGGGCAGGGCCGGCGGCTCGGTGCTGAACGCCTCCTGCTTGAAGGTGGCCAGCATGCAGGAGGGCGAGGACAGCGAGGAGAGCTCCATGGAGGCCAGGCCGCTCTGATGCTGCTCCAGGTTCAAAATATCCTTGACCGAGAAGGGTGTCGTTGTCACAGGGCTAGGAAACATTGCAGAGGAGAGCGGGGCAGCGGCCGGAGCCCAGGGTCATGGAAAAGTAGGTGAGGAGCAGCCAACCTGGAGCAGTGGTGGAGCGTGGGCTCACGGAGGGGGCACATAGCATTCCCGCGGGTAGCCTCGACTTGTGCACTGGAGGCAGGTAGGACCAGACCATAAGGGACGGGAAGGAGGGACTAGGCAGTTTTTGGGTGACTTTAGCTTTCTATTGGCCAACATTGCAGTGATGGTATGAGAGATGCAAAGTTCCATGTCACCTAATATAGTAATACATCTCAAAAACATCCCCACTCATTTAAAGGGGCGGCACTGTATTTATCCAGCTTTTCCCGCTGAGTTTGTTGATCCATTAAAAAAAAAAATCCAGAATGGCCTAATGTGTACAAAGCCCCTATCTGATGCCATCTATCATACAGTCAGATTAAATAAACAAGCCGGGAGGAAACCATCAACCAAATATGTGCTGATTTCATTTTTTTTTAAGTGAAGGAACGGAGCTTTCGTTTTTAGCATTCTGCAATATCCGATCGCAGGAACTAGAAAACGGGAGTTCACTGTTGAGTGAAGCGCGTTTAGGGGGAAATCCGTGCTTAGGGTTTAAACGCCTGCAAAACCCAGCTGATAGAGAGCGACCCTAAGCAGCCCCTGCCTGGCTCTGGAGGGCAGAATGAGGGTTATTTTTTTCCGCCCTTGTCTGTAAAGCTTTCAAACCCAAACCAACACTGTCTTTAAAAAACGCTGTTTGACAGCGTTTCAAAGCACAGAGAGGTCCTGGGGACAGCGGAGCAGCAAGCCTCGTAGTGCCCGCAGCAGCCGGGGCGGCCCCGGTACCGGCCGGGCACGGCCGCCGCCCGCAGGGCCCTGGCTCCCCGGGGCAGAAGTGGGAGCTCGTTAATTTAACGCACACCGAGTCGCTAAACTAAACTTTAGCGGCAAACTCGCAGGTTGAGGAGGGGCGTTACGGCGCTTTCTGCTTTAGGGGTGGGAGAGAAAAAAAAAAAAATCCCCTTGAGCGACTTCTTTGGTGCGGACAGCCCGGCTCCGGGAGGCGCGGGGGAGCGAACGGCTCCGTCCCCTCCGGGGAGGGAGGAGATGAGGCGCGGGCCGGGGAGCGAGCGGAGGAGCCCCCCGCGGGTGCGGTGAGTTGGGGAGTCCTCGGCCGTGCCCTGCCCGGGGAGGCCGCGGGTCGCACGGCCACGCTCGCAGGCAGCCGGCGAGGGGCAGTTTGCAGGATTTGTCCCTGGGCTCCGGCCGGCCCCTGCCCGCAAAGCGTCCTCCTCCCGCAGACGGGGGAAAAAACCCTCCGAGGCGGGGAAAAGCCCGGGCACCTGCCCGCAGCCCCTCTTCCCCGAACGTACCTGCTGCCCTTTCTCTCCCCCCGGAGAGGTTTTGCGTCTCGGCGCCCCCGGGGGCCGTGTGGGGGACTTAGTGAAGGATTCTTTTGCGGCCGATGCTGTGACTTTGGGACCGGGTCTTTGGGGGTCGGGGCTGCAGCAGCAGCAGCGCTTGCAATCTCTTACTGCAGTCTCCTGCTGCTGTCCTGGGAGAGGTTTGTTCGTGAACCAGATCCGGATCTTGCGATGACAGTTGGAGCGATGAGCGTGCCCGGGGAGGCCTGAAATATTGCTATTTAATGAGGGGAGGGAGGCGGCCCAGCGGCCAGCCCGCTGCTTGCGGCTGCGCTTCCCGCGGGCTTCACTGGGAAACAAGTCCCGAGGAGGCCGGGCAGCTCGGAGGGGATTTTCCTCCGAGGTGAAGTGCTCGGGGAGGGCGGAGGCAGCCTCGGCAGAGCCTCCCGTGTGCCTCTGCAGCCCCGCTCAGCCCGAGCCGGGTCGGTGGTGCCGTTTGCGGCACCCATTGCACCGCCCGGCGGCCTTCCAGCCCTCGTTGTCTCCTTTTCGTCACTCTACAAGCTAATCGGGATAGGCTAGGTAAATACTAAAATAACGAAGTGACCGCGATCTCCCCTAAAAACCAGAGCTGCGGCTGCAGCTCCGCCTGCCTTAGGGGCATCTCCTTCGGGACGGCAGGAAACCGGGTCCAGCAGCCGGGGCTACCGGGGGGACAAAACGCCCGTCCCGGCTCAGTCGCGGAGCTCGCAAGTCGGGGTGCAAAGGCTGTGCTTGCCCTGGGGCCACCACCCGCGCCTGGTGAGCCCGGAGGGGAACCGGGTCCGGCCCCAGCGGGGTCCGGCCCCGGCCGCTCCCGGCCCGGAGCGCATCCCCGGTGGGGCGGCCCCGCCGGCGGCTCTGCGTCCGCGGGGAGGAGAGCTGCCGGCCGACAAACCGCTGTTAATTGAGGATTGAAGGGCTTCCTCCAGACCCCGAATCACACGGCGGCTCCCGATCGATGTGGGCCCGGCTGCAGAGGGTGGAAGTGATTAATTGAACGATAAGCCGGAGCTATCATTTGGAATGTCATTAATGCGTCGGGGAGACATTCATTGGAGACAGACAGCGTTATCTCCGCTTTATCTTCAACAATGCATCACTTTTAATACTGCAGTTTAGAAACAAATGGGGGCTTTAGCCTTAGCCCTTCTCTGCGTGTTTATATTTTTGGAAGAATCACAACTAGTGGGAGTCCCGGGCTCGGCCCCCTGATAAATGAACATTAGCACTTTTTAGAACTACTGTATCAACAAAAAGAGCTGCAGGGCCGCAATAATTGGTGAAAAAGCAAACACTCCGCAAAGAGAGGCCAGGTCTGCTCTGTGTCCGGCTGATTGATGAATACGTCCCTGACATACAGCAGCTCACGGACTTTCCGGGTCGGGGCTCAGCACCCGCTCCCCCCCGCCTCTTTCCCTGGTGCTCTCCAGCAGCCCGCTCAAGCCAGGCTCCGGCTGCAAGCGGCGTCCCGGCCGAGGGCGGTTGCGTGGCCGAGCAGAGGGGACAAAGGCGACCGGTTCACCCAGACGTACCGGGGCTTTCTGCAGGCAGCGCAGCTCGGCTCCTGTGCCTGTCCTCGGGCAAACGCCTCGCAGCGCGGTCAGATGTCCCCGCGGACCGGGCTCCGGACCCTGCTCGCAGCTCGCAGGCGCCGCTGCTCCGGTATCCCCGGGGATGGCACCGGGGCTGAGCCCCAGCGGGGCTCCTCACCCTTAGCAGAAGGGTGGTTTGACCCTGGGCGGCGGCGGGCATCACCGGTGCCCGGCACCCCGAGCTGTCCCACGCCGCTCTTGCGGTACATTCGGTCGCTTTTGATTGCGGGCTAAGGGGTGCGAAATTAAAAATCGGGGTTTAATACGTTGAAAGGAGTAAAGGGAAACAGGACCCCCGAGGAGATACCTTCTCCAGCCAGGGAGAATACCTTCATCCAGGGAGATACCTTCATCCAGCAGGGACACAAGCCCCGCGGGGGTACGTGGGGCAGGCGGCGGGGTGAGCAGAGCCGCTGCCGCTCTGCTGCCGGGGGCAGGGGACGCGTCCGAACCGGCGGCTGCCCCGCTCGCTCCCGCCGGCTTCACGCGGTTCGCAGGCTGCGCTCGCTGCCCGCTCAGCACTGAGCCTGGCCCCCACGCCCAGAGAAGCCCCTCTCAGGCGAGTGTTGGCTTCCACACCCCTCGTTGCTTCTCTCCAGGCTTGCTATATGAAATTCGTTTAAATATATATATGTATATATGTATAGAGAGACACCTTTTGCTGAAAACAAACAAACAAAAAAACTCCGCAGTTAGCTCCGGAGAACGCATCCGCCCTCCCCCTGAGCTTTTGACACCTCGGACTGTTTAGAGAGAGAGAGAGATGGGGCCTTTTAAAAAAGTTTTCCTCTTACTGCCAGTAGGTTAAGATGTCCAGGGCCCCCTCCCGCTCTAATTCCCGGCTATCTCCCGAGGACTCTGTTTATACCTCGCCGGTAAACGCCGGGTTTTGAAACCTTGTCACTAATTGAGTGCTAACACTTCAGGTGCTATAGATTTGTTAAGAGCTAGTAGTCCAGAAATAGCCTATTAGGGTTTCCTTGCGCGACCTTGTGCCGATCTCCCAGTTCCCAGGGTGCGGGCGGCGGCAGCCGCTGGGACCTCGGCACCCCCGAGGGCTCCCCCAGGTTGGGGAAAGGTTTGCTTTCACCCCTCCGCGTTGCTGCAGAGGAAAACGGCTTTGGAGCTGTCCAGGCGCTTCGCTCCGCTGCAGCTAAAATCGCCTCCTTTCCTTGCTCTGGTTTTTGCTCCTTTCCCGCTGTAACGAACCGCGCTTTTCCCCGCCGAGCTGCTGGCGGGGAGAGCGGCCCCGGCCTCCAGCGCCTCATCTCGGGGACTGCGCGAGAAACGGAGAGTTTTGACCTTGACGTCCAGGGCAGCGACAAGAGGGCCTTGGCGAGGGGCCGCCGCTTCGGCCCGGTGCTCGGGGCCCGCGTCCCGGCGGGCTCCTGCCGTGCGCTGAGGACGGCACCGGCCCCGCTCCCCCCGTGCAGAGCGGCTGCGGCGCAGCCCGGCCGGCTGCGGCCAGAAAGCACCGGAGAGCCGCTCGTGTCTTCCCCCCCATTGCAGGGCGATTTATGCAAAACCCAGAATAAAACCGGGGCGTGCAGTTTCGGTTTTGCTCGGCGCCCCGCTTGCCAGGGAAGCCGCGGGAGCAGCGCCCGGGAGGTGGCTCGGTGCTCGCTCTTCCGTCTCCGTCGCTGACTCGGGCAGGGTGGCCGGGGCAGGGTGCCTCGGACAGCAAATGTCGCCGTGGATGGTTCCCCTTCTGCCCTCGCTGGGCTCCGTGCCTGCAATCTGACAATTGGGCTGGCTCCTGCCCCGCGGGCGCTGGAGGTGGGCTTTCTCCCCCTGGCTGAAGCGGAGGCTGGGAGCCGGTCAGATAAATCAAAGGTTTTAATTTTGCCTTGCCTATCGCTTTTCTGCCTGCGCCGGGTTCGCTGGTGCAAAAGAGCGGTCGGGGATTTCGTCTTCCTTCCCACTGCCCCTCTCCCAGCGCCTGAGCATTAGCGCAGCGATCGCGTTTTTAATGTTGACTCCGGTGTGCACCGTTTACCTGTGCTCGAGTAAAAGCTTTTTAACGTGGTGAGTTAATTACAAAAGCTCTCGTTCGTTAAGTTTCCAAGGGGAACACACGCAGGGCTGAAGCAATACGGTTATTTTAGGGACAGGAAAATTTAAACGAAGAAACTTTCACAAATGCAACAACGGCTTGGCACACGAGTGCAGTACCCGGGATGCACCGGTGTCTATCGATGGTCAAAACCGTTTTAAAAACGAAGTACCTTCCGGACCCCGTGAGGCAGGGGCCGTTTCGAAGGACGGAGCTCTGCCCGCAGGCTGCCCTGCGCTTCCCCCGGAGCCTGCCCCGATCCCACGGGACGGGAGCAGCCTCCTGGGCTGGGGGCTGGAGCCCGCCGCAAGGATTTCAGGGTGTTTGCAGCTTGTCTGTCCGCACGGCGGTTTCCAGAGGAGATAAAGGGCTGCCTGCTCGGATGCTTCCTGCTGGCCGTGCAAATCCGATCCGTCTTGCGATGTCACGATGAGCGCTCCGCACGCCGAGGGAGCCCCGGGGGGGCTGCTCCGGGGCGCCGGGCCAGGGCAGCGGGGCCCTGCTCCGACCCCTCCCGGGGCTGGGGGCTGCCCTTGGCCGCGCAGCCTGGGAGCAGGGAGGCACGGGTCCGAGGAGGAAGCGGGGGGGACACACACACATTTAACGTGAGATGGTGTTTGGACTTTATTTGTCCTAAAAGTGATTTCCACCTCCTCGCCCGGGGGTGCCGGCTCTCCCGGGCTCCCTGCAGCCCGGACCCACCGATCCTCCGGGAGAGCCCCTGCCCGCGGGGATCGGCTGCACCGAGCCGGGGAGGGGGGGGAGGATGAAGCCGGGCGAGTAAAGTTACAGAGCCCTGACCCCCCCCTCCGCTCCGGCGTCTCCCGGTGATGTCCCCTCGGTTCCTGCGAAGGCCCAGCCTGTGACTCACAACGGGAGAGGCATGAAATCGGCAGCCGAAAGGGCAAGCGCCGGGGGGACGGGGGGGGGGCGCCTTTCCCCGCCGAGCTGCCCCCTCCACCCCGCTTGGCTCGGCCCGGGGACGCGGGGCCTGCGGGGTCGGGGGCTCTGATTTTCCTCCTTGTCCCCAGCCCCGGGAAGGTGGCTTGCCCGGTCCTCTCCGGGCACAGCTGGGCTGCCCGGGGGGAGGCACGGACGGGCCGGGGCTCTCCGGTGTCCTGCGCAATCCCCACCCGCCCCGGGGGCTCCTGCGGAGTGCCGGGCGGCCGCCAGCAAATAATGAATTAAAAAATAAAAATAATATTCATAATGAAATAAAACCCCGTTGACCTGGGACGCTCGGCCCCGCTTTCATTTTTGCTTTCCATTTCATTTTGCTTTTCCTCCCTTTCACACCGCTGAATTTTATAAACGGAGGCGCCGGGCAAAGGGGCTCCGCGCAGCCGGGCCGGGGCCCCCCGCACGGCCACGCACCTGCCCCGCCGCGGGATTCTGCCCCCAGGAGCAGGAGCAGGCCCTCCAGGCGCTGCTTTTCCGGGTCGGGGGAACTAATTTGTCGTTTTTGTAGCTTTTGTAGCTCTGAGTCGGTCGGTGTCTCCGAAGCGGAGAGTCCCGGCTCTGCCCCTCTCCAAGGGGCCGTAAAACTGAAAGTCCGAGTCCTCCCGCAGCTTGTTTTGCAGAGAGGAGAACGGTGGAGAAGCAGCCTGTGAAAAATAAGATAGATGAGAGAGAGAAAGTGGCAAATGGACTCGCGGGAAAGGGGTTGTGTCAGCCCGACGAATATGCAATTCACCGACGATAAAATACGATGTGTGTCAAGAACGTGAGAAAAAGAAACGAAAATCTTGTAAAAGTTCTTTAGATTTTTAACTTTTTTTTTTTTTCCTCCGGGTAAAATTTCCAGGTTTCTTACATCTTCACAAATCTCTTTTCAAATTTCAAACGAAACTCGCATACATAAAAACATCTTTATATATATATATATAAATTCCTGCATTAATTATTAGCCCGGTTTTCAGCGGCAGAGCGGAGAGCGGTATTTAAACAGCAGCCCCTTCGTGCAGCCCCCGAAATACTGCAGAAAGGGGGGAGGACGGGAGCGCGGTGCCCGCGGTGCCTCCGTGCCTTCCTCCCCGCCGGGGCTGCTCCCGAGCCCAGGCACCGCCCGCGCTCTCTGGTTGTCAATTAAAGAACAGGAAAAAAAAAATCGAAACGAAATGCGTGAAATGTTAAACGCCCCCGTGAATTTATTTTGTGGATGGGGGTTATTTCTTAAAGAAACTGGAGAGTTTGGGGTTTGGCTGTTGGTGTTTTCTTATTGTATTGCGTGCTTTTCTCCCGGGCTGTCTATGGGGTTACCTCTGGTTTTTAGTCGCACCGAACCTCTCGAGTGTGAAAGCCCAAATCAGTGAGAGGAACCGGCACGGGACGGGACCGCGCTGCTTTTGGGAAGGGGGGATCCGATGGGAAGGACGAATCCCAGGGAGCTGCCCAGGGGGAGCCAGCGGGCGCCCTTCAGTGCCAATTTTGTAACCCGGGCCAGGGCCCCCCTGGTCCCCAGCTGTTGCCGTGCTCAGCTCCTGCTGCGCTCAGCCTCTCTGCAGCCCCAGGGCTGCGCAGCACCTGCTGCAGCCGGAGGGACCGGGAGCACCCTGGGGAGGGTGATGGGGAAGCACCGCTGGGGCCGTCGTTCGGGCCCTGTCCCTTCAGCCCTCCAGGGCAGCGAGCTTGGGAAAACATCCCTGGGGAGGCAGTGCAGCCTTTTGGGGCATCTTCGCGTTAAATATTAGAGCCAGAGGCAAAAAAGATCCCTTCTTCCTGTTTTTGTTTTGTTTTGTTTTGTCTCTGGCCCATTGCAGTTTTAATACGCAGCCCTGATCAGAGCTCAAGAGGATATTTCCTCCTCCAGTGTTTCTCTGGGCAAAGAGGCACCAACAGATTTTTTCCATAATGATGAAAACATCTGGCCGTCTCTGAGCTGTCAGGCTCTGCGTTACTTCTTCCCAGATGCCGACTGCCCCAGCGCAGCCCCTCTGTGCCCGGGGCACTCGCTTGGGCGATTCACCCCCGACCTCTACCTAGGGCCGAGAGATACTCGACACTGTGTCTGCACGGGGGGACCGAAACCTCCGGGATCCTCGCTGTGGCTCCTCGGGTTCGGAAACACGGTTTAGCCATAGCCAACCTGGGGGAAAAAAAAAATCTATCGCAAAGTATTTTTGGAGGCTTTTTTCCTTTACCGTGTCCAGAAGTTGTTTCCACCACTGCCCCCATGAATGTAGTTCAGGATTAGCTGCCCTGTGGCTTCCAGCCCTCCTATTTGGCAGAGTCCATCCCGGAGATGAGGGGTACAGCTGTGCTTTCAGCCAGAGCCCTCATCTCCTCTTCTCATGCTGTCAAAACCAAACATGCTTTGGTAAAAATGTGCCTGTGGTTTTGTGTGTATCAGAGCTGGCTTATGCACCCACTTTTAAGAAAAGTAAAAAGGTGGTAAATCCCTAAAAGAGAAATAGGAAATATTAAGTGCTGATTCAGTAAGATCCTAAAGTGCCGGTCAAATTTTAAATATCTGGATTATGAGGATCATTTGTGTGCTTGAAGTATCATAACGGAACTGAGGCCCAAACTATGAATTCTATTACAGGTTGTAATTTAAAAGAAAAAAAGCATGAAACAGAACCGCCTCTGGAAAATGAACAAAGGTACATCCAAGTGGAATTACTGAAAAAATAAATACTTTCTTAGGCCACAAGCAAACACTCTGAAAGATGCATTTGGCTCCAGTCAGTCAGAGCAGCCTGAGCCCTATCTAGAGTGTCTCTTAGAATTTCAGTATTTAAAAAGGAAAGGGGGGATGTCCTATGTTTAAAAATATGACTTTACTTAGTCCCAAAGAAGAATAAACAAAGCAAAGGCAAAAACCTAAATGCCTCTAGAGAAAAAAATGTGTTTAACCACAATTCTAAACTATCCTTTTCCTTCTCCCTCCCCACTTTTTAAAAAATGGACAAATAACAGCCACACTCAAAACCATTGTGTCATATTCTAGTCTCTCTATCTTTGCTCTCATTGATGCCAAAGTCCATAAAATAATAATAATATTTACAAAATATGAACCTGATCCAGTAGTTCACATTCAGGCAGAGCTCTGCACTTAAGGTGATGGAAGCTGTGGCAAAACACGGAGCAGAAAATCGCCATGTATCTCCTGTCTTGGGAACTTCAGATTTCTACATGGATGTGAAAGCTCTGCCAGACCGAGCCTTGGCTGTGCTAGCACTGAGATTTTAGGTGTTGTGCAGGAGGCAGCACTGGTGTAACTCCGCGGTGGAGATCTAATGGAAGCAGTGTAGATCCATTTACTTAGCTGACTCTCTCTCTTGTTCTTATTTCCACCACATTTATTCTGAATGACTTGTTAGCATTAGCTGGATTAAAGTTCCAGTAGGATAAAATGTCCTGCAATACAGATTTCTGTTCTACAGTTTGATGTGAGTAAATGATGTTGGCTCTGTGTACTTTTTTGTGATAAGCCCCAGAAGCCCTGGCGTAAATCTGCGTTTTGAAATTTGCCCATTACTTGGCTGGTTGCTGGACTCACTCTGAACCAATTTTTATACAAATTACACATGAGCAAATGTGAGGCAAAAGGGCCGTTGTGTGAGTTGCAAAGTCAGGCACTCAGCGCTCAGGATGCGACCCTCTGCTGTGTACATTCACAATTAGGAATGGGCTTTTGGTTTTATTTTAGCTTTGCCCTTTTTTTTTTTTTTTTCCCCCTCCTGTGGCCTTGCCTCCCAAAGTGCCCAGGATGAACAGTGCTCGTGTGACAAGCAGCCATTCAATATTTAGGTTTATCCTTCCTGTTGAGCATGTGGCCCCAGGCCTTGCTCCACAGCAAGCTGTTAAACCATGGAGACAGAGCGTTTTGTTTTGTCTTTCATTCCAGGGGTGTCTGAGTGCTTTGGTATGAGTGGTTCCACCTTCATCATCCCACATATGGGAGGAAATCATTGAGGAGCTTTACCCCTATTGCCTCGAGAATTTAAGGTGCAGAGATTAAGGTTAAAAGCACCCACTGAGTTGGGGCACCCAATCTGAGGAAGCTGCAGTGTGACTAAGTATTTTTGATGTTAAAAAATGCTACAATCTTCAGAGTATGTAGAAAGCACAGAGAAACTGCAATTTAGCAGGGTGTATAACTTGGCCACACTTAGGGTAATTCTCATGTAGGTGACAAAAATGTCCATTTCTGTTACAAAGGCACAAGGTCGAGCCTTTTCCTAAATGCAGAGGTGTGCTACAGTTTCTCAAAGCAAAGATCCCCAGGATTTTTGCAATGCTTCATTTTCCAGCCTTGCTCTCCCCTGAGGTTTTCCAGAGCGTGGGCAGGTACCATATTGGCTCAACTGAGGAAAAGTGCTCAGTCAATGAAAATAATGGAAATACGGGACAAGTCCTCGTGAGGCTCTATCCAGAAGTGGCCACCGGCTTGCCAAGCTGCTGTCCCTCACTCTGTGGCCGAGTGCCACCTTGTGGGACCCGCAGCCCTGCCTGGGAGCCCCCAGGGCTTGCAGGGTTTGGGGGAAATGGGGTACCCAGGGTGTGGGTGCGATCGGGGAGCAGAAGCCTCTTGCTGCTGCCTGAGCTGCTGGGCTTCCTTGGGAGCACTGAAGAGCACCGCTAGAGAATAACCTGGGGGCATGAAATCAGAAAAAGCCCAAAGCAGAGCAGAATGTAACGCAGCCCACAACAGCCATGTCATTCCAGTGTCTTTGTCTCACTGAGGGCAGATTTTATCGGTGGCCAGCCAGCAAAGCAGCAGGGATGAAATGCTGTCTCCAGATGATGAGCTTGGAAAGCTTGTGTACATGAGAAAACATCAGGCAAAAAAACGGTGCTTTAGGGAAGTGCCCTGAACTGATCATTTACAAACCTGTCCTCCTACTCAGACCCTTTCTGGGGGGTTAGAAAATCTACAACAGGCAGGTGCTGCTAGTGCACTCATTTGCCCAATTTGCAGATGCTAGGATTGTTCTAAAGGTAGCAAAAATGGAGCTCTCCGCTTGCTTTCTTTTTGTTTACTTTCTGTTCTGTAAAATTAAATCTATTTAGCCGCACTTGTGCAAGTGAATAGTCCATTTGTGGAAACTTTTAGCATCCTGCCTACTGCTTTTCCATGGAATGCTATCTCTGCTCTGTCTCGCCTCTATCTGGTTTTGGACACCCCATCCTTAGCGTGGGTTTACTTCTATCAGTTGTGGTGGTGCGTTTTTGTGATGGGAAAGGCTATCCTTAGGAGCAGAAGCTGTTACCTCATCAGCTAGATGTTAGGTGGGTCCAGCTTTTGATCACTTCATTAGCTCAGACTTGATTTGACTGCCGTGGCAATTGGATGACCAATACACCAACGCATCCTGTCAAACCCGTCCTGCTCTCCTCTCTGTCATCGAAGTCTTGAGATAAGCGGTAGTGAGATGTCTGTCTGGTAGGTGGAACTAGCAGCTTCTGGTCTAATCCATGCTGGGCTACAGCACAAGTGTCTACCAAGGCTCTCACAGTAGTATGGTTTACCATGCTGGTGGGTAAATTTAGAGTTGACAACTCCCTTCCACAATTGCGGGACTTAAGGATAGTCCTATCAGGTGGCAACTGGCTAGGGGAGTATTTATAATCCATTTGCTGACTGGAATTAATATGAATCTGTCATCCCTTGTGCCACTTGGGAAACCACATAGCCGAGGGTCGATGATGCCAATAGCTGTTGGTGATCTTTTTTGGCAATAGCTGAACAAGTTGTTCCTGACTGCCAAACGGATTTCAGTCTGTGCAGAAAGTTGTCACCAAGATAAAGCACTGTCTGGATCCTCTTTCCTCTGAGCTCCGCCGACTTGGGGAAACGGGAGATTTGATATGGCCGGTAGATTGCAGTCTGGCTGTGGCCAAAGCACAGCTGGCAGGTCCAAGGAGCTGACAGCTCTCTACGGAGCAAACTCCGAGCTTCTTTCCTCTCTTAATGCACAGCAGCATTGCGTGCTAATGCCTGATTTCAGCAGGTAATGCTCTCTGTTATCTGTGCATCTGCATGCACAGAACTGGGACTTACCCTGTTTCAAGTAGGTGAAATACAACCTGAAGATTCCTGGGCAGGTTCTCCAAGGAAGAGGTGTTTACTGGTTTCTCTTCTTTGGCTTCCCAAGCATGCTGTATTGGATTTAGTGGTTCTGAGAGCTTAACTGTGTCAGAACAAAGATAGCTAGAGAGGTGGTCTGAGCAGAAGGGCAAAATGTTGGTGCTGGGTAAGATCCACAGAGAGAGGGGGGCTGTTTGGGGTCATGACGTCAGAGGAAGGATTGGTGAACCTGTTTCCTTGGAGGGTACCAGTGCTTGGAGCACAGTTTTAGGAGGAGGTGGGGGAACAAGTACAGCTTTTTATTATCTTTTTTTTGAGCATACATACAATAGTCTGGAAAATAGCAGGGCTGTGAAAGTCCCTGGGGCAGGGGGAGTGACCTTTGTGCCCTTCCCCACTCCTCTGTCAAAGCACTTTGAGAAGCCAGCCTTGGCACTGGTAAGCCCCTCATGCCCATATGTCCAAGTCTAGGATGCATCTAGATTTGAGCGTGCCTGCTTATCTGAAAGCAAGGCCTGCAGCAGCTCTTGCTTTGGGGACTTAGCAATGCCAGGCTGGCTGCTTGCCCTCTGACTTGGCTTTTCCGTCTCCTGGAGAACTGGTGCAGTTTGTGTGGCGTCAGGCACCCACAGGCACCCTGGCCTACACCTCCTGGATCCGTGTCCAGGACTCTGTTCCAGCTTGGCAGCTGGATTAACTAATTGTGTTAGTTTTCTTCTCTCTAACAAATTAAACCAAAATAGCACAGCTAGCTAACCTCTCCAGAAGCTCCAGATCCATTCCTTTTTTGCAGAAGCTCCAGATCCATCCCTTCTTCGCTGTTCTCCTCCATCTTCTTTATTTCCTTCCTTATCAGCTTGAACCATCACATTCAGTCAGTCTTTCCCTAGCTGGTTGATATGAATGCCTTGATGTAGCTCCTTGTATATGCTAAAAACAGTGGTGAGTTTTGTCAGCAGGAGCCCCCTGCAAACAGCATGCACCCTGGGTGCACCCGCAGTGGAGAGGTCTGTGGGCTGTGAACACCCAAACACCCCCGTGCTCCTGTCCAGCAGCCAGCGCCGGGCTAGAGCTGTTGCTTCCTTTGGAGAAATGAGAGCTGTGTCTCAAGGTTTCCTGACCAATAACATCCCTTGGCTTAGCAGTTGTGTAACCCAGTGTTAACATTCGCGATCTGGCACCCCTAGAATGTATCCTGCTCTTATTTTGGCCTCCGTAGACGTGCACGGGGATGTGCGTGTGGATGTGCCGCACAGCAAGTCCCAGCCCGAGGTACCTATGGTGGGAGCTTCCAAATTTCAGGAAGGTTGGTCTTGTTTGAATGGAGAGATTTGAAGCTGTAATGACTTTCCCAGAAGGAAAAAAATTGAAATTAGGGGAAAAGATTCACTCTGAAAACATACAACCCTTTGAAGCTGAGTCGGCCAGGAGCCCGTATTCTTGTCCCGCTTTGCCAGTGACCCTAGCTGGTTAGAGCAGATTGAGTGGCTGTCCCATATTTGAGAGCCACATGACTGCAACGCTGTTGTTACCTCAGCACAGCTACTATATTCTCATAGCATGATGCTCTACGCTGGGAAGCACACCTATATGCTGGATGCAGCAGCTCAACTAATACTTTTGCACACTGTCATGGTCCAGACTGGGCTTTAACCTGTAGAAACAGCTTTTAATTAAAAAAAAAAAAAGGCACAAAATACCAATGCAAATACTTTGCAGCATTTTTTTTTTTTTTTCAGACTTGCTGGCAGACATTTACTTTTGATCTCAGGCTGGCTTATAAAATGGTCATTTTTCTAAAAGAAAAAAATGAAACATAGGTAAAACTTTAAGTGGAAATTTTAGACTGCTTTTCTGTGTTGGAAAAGAAGCAACATGATTTGATGATTTTTTAATTTTTCCCCAGTCCTCCTACGTTAGTAGATCTAATAAGTGGAAATAAAAGCTGGGACTGTTATAGCTGAAAGGAATTTTTAAAAGTAATGAATGTCTCCAGGGTTCTGATGTTTCTTTTTGCATTTCACTCTGTTTGCAAAAGCTAGTAGACTGCTTCTGCCTCTTCCACTACTTACACAATGCCCCCTTTCCTTGGAAATACTGTTTAGCCACATTTTATCTCCAACCAGTAAAAGACAAGATATTTTTAATCCATTTATAACATATTCTAAGCCCCTCCTCCCAAATTTTAGATGTGCAGAGATGATCCCATTAGGCAAACTGGCCTGCTCAGAGATAGCTTCCTGGAGACTTTCCTGAGAAGCGAGAGGAGGCCGGAGGTGCTGCCGGGGAGCCGCCTGCCTCGCCTCCGCCTGAGCCCGGCTCCCTCCGCACCCCGAGGCTTTCCCCCAGTGTTGGCTGTGCAGTTTCTTGCCTGCTCCTGTGCCCCTGCCATCAGCGTGCTGGGACATTTGGAAAAAATATCAGAAATCTGGCCTGAAGTTTCCAAGCAGGGTCTTAGATTTCATTTCCTACTGTTTTCTGCCCAGAGACCAGGCAGAATCCTTCCCCAAGGTTTCAAATATGGCTTCTAAAACCAACAGAGGCTGGTGCACAGGGAAAATCGTGCTTCCTTTAGGGGCAGTTTATGCTGTCTTTCCAGACTCCCACATCCACTAAGATGGCAGGTTTTGCTCCTGAAGACCTTTTAGCTTCTTACAGTTTGAAATGGTTTTGGTTATTTTCTTGAAAGATAAGTTAATTAACTGTAATTGCGCCTGCTATGTCTGAGGAGGATCTTGCATCCTGTGGTTTCAGATGAAAGTTCCTGGAAGTTTTAAATGAAACTTCAGGCAGGTTTGATGGGGTTAGTTTAGGGCAAGTCACGAGTAAAGTGACAGCGGATAATGTACAGAATTTGCCACCTAGCCTGAGGCTGTGTGGAAAGGGACGCAATTTTTTCTCGTTTGACATACTGCATACGCATAGAGAAAACTGTATCGTAACCCACAACTTGCTTCACACCAGATCTTTTCAGTATCTGAATTTAACTTCAAGCCCACGTATGTTTCAGAAGGGAACTATATACTGCATCCCTAAATCACATGAACTGCTGGAAATTGGCACAAATTTGTCCCCAAACAGAAACCAGAGAAAAGGCTCCATTCCAGAAAGTCTGTTGCCAGATGGTCATTTGGAGCAGAAGGAAAAGAAGAAAATGTTAAATACTGTTCTGCTTTGAAGAGTGGTTTTATAAATGCAGCTTAGGGCACAGTAGTGTTATTGGTTGTTCTTTCCAAAGCAGTGTCAAGACTTGGAGGTATATAATTTATTGACGTGTCTGTTCACAGAAATGAATGGAAAATACAAGTTTAATACCCTACACTCTTACATTTTTCTGTATTGCGTCTCCTTGTCTTCTCCATGTCTGTATCAAACACACTTCTGTGTTGTACCGCTCGCTACTGACCAGTCCATGGGTGCTGTTATTCATATTGCTTTTTTTCAGGCACTCATTTCTTCCAGTACTTTTCCTGGAATCAAAGTCAAGCAGATAGGTCTATAATTGCACGGTTCCTCCCGTCCCCTGCTTTTGAAGGGAGACACTACCTTTGCCCTTTGCCCGTCTGCTGGTATCTCACCTGTCCCTCACAAGTTCACTAATGGCCAAGATAACTGGCTCTCCAAGCATCCGAGGATAAAATTCCTTGGGGACAGCTGATTAGGAAATATCACTCTTATCTACACAGTTCCCAGCTTGTTCTGTCCCTGCTCACAATTAAGCTCCTACCCCTGTCACTGCTATTAATTGTGGTCACCGTTGGTGCTTTGGGCGAAGAGAAGAGCAAAAAACAGGCGGCGAGGGCTCGGGCGTCACCCAGGGACTCGCCTGCCGTCCGCTCAGCCGCAAACCATCTCCCCTGGGGTTCCCGAGGCTGCTGTGAAACCACAGAGGAGCTGAACGAGAAGCCAGCAGCGTGGACGGCTGTAGCGGGCTCGGGGGGAGCCGCCGGGCGGCCGGAGCCCTGCGCTTCCCACCTGCGGGAGGAGGCGTGCGGAGGGGCGAGGGGCCTTCCCCGGCCGGAGCTTCCCGAGGAGATGCGCGGTGCAAGGTTGCCTTCAAGTGAAAGCAGAAAGGTACTGCAGGGCCAGGGGGGAGGCGGGTTGGGGGGCTGCGCTTCCAGTTCAGTGCAGCAGAGTCTGCAAATGAAAAAGACCCCCCCACACCCCCCCCCCCGAAAAAAAACCACAATAATTTGAGAAAATATAGGTCCTTATGGTTTATGTCGTTAGTTTATCTAGTTTATCTAGTTAAAGTATATAACTTTAGTAATCCCGGCCATAATCTGTGGCCTGCGCAACCCACCAAGTTTAGGAACAGTTTATGCTCTTTTCCCACTGCTCCATGCAAAACTGAGCAGTGGCTTTGTGGGAGAAGTTGGTGTTGGCAAAAGGAGGTGAAACTTCGTCTCTGGGAGCCAACACAGGCTGTTCTCAGCCCTCCTGTTGTTACAATCTCGGGGGTTTCCTTTCAGAGAAATACGTTTTTATGTGCACTCACACTGGCTGACAAAAAGGGGGAAATGCACCCGGCAGGATGCAGGAGGATGAGCTGTGCCCTCCTTCCCAGCTTTGTGCCACTCTTGCTTTTCTTTAACTGGAGAATGAAAAAAACTCGTATCTTGGCAGTAGCTAATTTTGATCTGTTTGGATTATTTTTTCTCGTTAAAAAATGCAGCCTGCCTCAAAATTAATGACACAAATGGTCTGAGTGTAGCTTTCCTGAAAATAACCTTCTTAAAATTTAATTTCTTTTATTAAAAAAGGCTCTGGAAATAATCACTTAAAACTTAATTAAAGTTAATATCAAGTTTTCATATTTCAGAACCCATTAGCCATTTTTTCCATGGTTCTGAATTAATATTTTTCCTATTTTAAGTACATGCACCTTCTCCGCTGCTCCTTTATCTGAGAAATCCAGATACTGACATGAGAAAGCTGAGTTGTTCTCTAGGAAAAACGATGAGACCTAATTAAGAGTGTCATCAAACAAATCGAAAACCTGAAGTAAACACCTCCACATGCTCAGTGTCCCCTTGTCATGCCTGATATCACCCAGGCAGAGGGAGGCAAGAGTGTAAAGGGTCACTTTGTAGTTGCTGCTATGGTTTCAGTTGCATCTTTTGCTCTTCCAGATGCTCTAAAATTGTGTGGGAGAGAGGGTGGAAGATCTGGCACTGGGGAACAACATATCAGCAGTTGTGGGGACATCGTAGCATGTAAAATAGGGATAGGTCTTCTCCCATTTGCTTTTTAGACTCATGCTGCTGCCTTTGTGCAGACGATTCGCACTGGTTTCCTTCTCATCACGGATGTAGCTGTGCCCGTACGGGGCAGGCTGGCAGCAGTTGTGCTGGGAGCAAAGCCCACGGGGAGGCTCAGGCACAATTTTAGCAGGTATCCCATTCTAGTTGGATGAAAAGCAGCCAACAGTAAGGGAGATAAACAGAAAAGAGCTATAAGGGAAGAAGAATACAGCAATAAAATACTGAATCCTGCAAACTCTTTCCCAGCTCATTTAAACCCCCGTGCTGATGCCGATTTTCTCAGGGATGCTAAAGGCCATAACTCTCCATCCCTAATCAAAGTCTTTCATTTATTGCCCTGCCTGTTTTGCTCCTGGTTGCAACCGCAGTCCAGACTGCCATGCCCTTCAGGCCCACCTCTCCGTGCTGCTGTCTGCAAAAGGTGCTTTCCTCCCTCTTGCTGCAAGATGGTGCTGCAGAATAGGGAAATGCGTCAGTGCAAGAGCTGCTTGGCCTCAGAGACAGCGTGCAGTAGATATTGCTGCTGGAGGACTGGGCCTTCCCTGCAAAGGCTGTGCCATGGCTGTGAGTGGGTGCAGGGGCTCCTGGCAGCATGGGGGGGCCCTGGGGTGCAGGACGAAGCGGGGACGCTGGAGCAGGCTGGGGGCTGCATCTTATCTGCGCCGGTTCCTCCCACCCAGGGGAAAGCACCGGTGATCCCTCCATCTGCCTGCGCTGCAGATACGGGGGTGTCGGGGTGATGTGGATGGGAATTGCCTGTCTGCCTTTGCTGTAGAGCTGTGCCTTTTCCCAGGTCACACACAGGGGCAGGGCAGCTTTGGCTTGAGCGTGGTGGGTCGGTATGTACGCGAGTGATTAAACTCACTGTGTTTAAACATCTTTAAATCAAGATGTTCATGTCGTGAATCCAGTCCTACTCTGGACTGATGTTAAGTTTTAGTTATTTCCTTGAAGAAATCCTGGTTCACCCTGCTGGGACAGTTTGCAGCCAGACTTTCTGGCTAATGTGCTCCGGTGAATGTAGTGGCACCAGTTTAAGATATTACAGCCCCCAGCTCCTGGTCTTGTGTTCTCCTGGGACATGATTAACCCTATGTCAGATCAAGGCATATACCCATGATTCCAATTCTCTAGCCCTATAGCTTGTGCTTTTTTGGGGGGGCAAACAGGCCTGTGCTGATGGCTTAAGCTGATGTAATGAACTCCTCTTTGGAGCTCCCAAGATGGAGGTGTGCATCCCATGATGCCGGTTTTGCTTCAGGAGCGGTGACCATCAGCCAGCCGCAGCAAAATCCTTTGGGTGTTTTAAACTGGTCTGCTGTGGTTGACCAGAGGATGTAGGTCAGAGCCCTAAATACAGCCCTTGCACTTCATTTGTTCTTGTTTTTGCCATACCTGTACGCATTTACTTACACAGTTATACGACTTACCGTATGTTTATTCGGATTCTCAGTGGGAGACTATTGTGTAAGAAAATGGTGCATAAAACTTTTATTTTTTTTGACAAACTTAATTTTCATTAGTAAATTATCTTAAAATTTATCAGGATAGGCATGGGAATTCAGAAAAGAAATCACAAAAAAGAATTATTACCTAAATGAAACTCTCTAATGTATCAAATACAAATGAAAAAAAAAAGGTATTAAAAAAAAGTGTATAAAAGCCTGTTCTACATGTAAAACTGACGTCTAAAGGGTTGTTTTTAAGTGGTGAGCTAACTTAGGTAATTTTGCTGATCGGGGTCTTCAAGATTTTAGTACTAGCAGAACATGTTCTGAAATATTTTTTCATGGATAGAAGAGGAAAATTAAATTTTCCTGCTTTCTAAGCCATTAATTAACACCTGAATGATAAAGTACTTGAATTGAACTAATTGAATAAATCAGAATGAATGATGTTGATTGTTTTTTCTGCACTTGCAGTAAAAGTTATTTTCATTAAAAGCTCATTGAACTTTTTGACGTGTTCTAGTTGTGGTCTGTGGCTACCAGCATTTCAGCAGTTTGACTTTTCTGTAAGATGCTGTCAACACATATGATTTGTGCATTTTTTCTATACAGCACAAAGGATTTCAACAGATTATGGTATAGGTTGGATTCTACTTCTAATGTCATTTAAAACGTGTGTAGGTGAAATAAAAAAATAAAATTTATTAAGTTAATGTTATTGACACTGAGAGCACCCAGTAGCTGCCTATATATACCCCAGCAGGTTGCTTTTACGCTGACACTAGTTTTGTTAATGGCATTGGCCTTGACTGGGTATAATGTCTTATTTTCTATTCTCATCCTTATGACATTTATTCCTAAAGCACATGGCCCTAAGAGTTGCCGTGAGGGGTTTGGACCTTTTTCCTCAGAGCCCGCATGACTCTGCTTCCAAATACTGGCTGGAGTTGTTTCCCCAGCACAGACACTTGAATCCTTTTGTGGGGACACAGCTTGGCCTGGGGCTTCGGGCACTGCTCTTAGAATAAGCCTGTAGTCAATTTTGCAAACCTAGGTGTCCTGCTTGGCCTCCAGCTGCTGCTCCAGAAGGCCACCGATCTCCAGGAGGTCCTGTGTCCTACCTGCTGGCCCTGTACGGATATCTTGGATAACCCAACACACATCAGCTGGCTCCTGACACCTGCATTTTGGCAACAAATACCTTCCATCTCGCACTAGACGTTGCTGTTGTTCTGCTGTGTGATCTGGAGCAGGTCACTTCTCCCCGCTCCTTTCATCCTTTGCTGTGGCTATTTTGAGAGTCACCTCCTTGGTCCATGGACTCTCACGTACCATGTATTTACCTGGATCTGAGGAGTAATTGTAAGGGTAATAACCATGTGGCCCAGATCCACCTGTCAAAAGCAGCAGGTCCAACAGGTCCAACTTGACGTGCACGTGCACAGCAAGCTCCGGGTATGCGCAGAGAACAGAATTCACACCCGCATGAAGCTGGTGCTGCCCAACATCTGGAAATTGAGTAGGGCACTGTAAGAGGTGGTGGGGATGACCAGGAAACTGATAGATGGGTGCAGAAATAATAGGGAATATGGTGGCAGTGGATGTGAAGTTTTGGCTTTTGCCTCCCTTCCAACTGGACAATGACATCCCTTTGCTCTTGGGGCAGGGTTTTCAGAGACTGGAGCTGCCTCCTTCCTGTGCTATGCTGTGTGTGCAGGCTTAGCCTCATTAGCAGCTCATTAGTAGTACTCCCTTTTCTATTATTTTTTATTTTTATTTTTTTACCCTTCTTCACCCATCTACATACAGCAAGTGCCCAGCAGAGTCAGCAGAAGAGTGGAGGTGTGACACCTCTGGAGGAATTTCTTTACTCTGTGTGCCTTCCGCATCTGCCCACTCTCTCCTTGCAGGAGATGTAGCTCCTCAGGGAACGGGCCAGTGGAGTTTGCCTCCTGCCATCCACCCACAGTGATTCTGCTCAGAAGTGAGCAGAGGCAGGTCTACTCCTCAGTTTCTGCCATCAGCTCCATCCCCTTGAAACTCCTTGAAGAGGAAATTGTGGTGCAACTCAGGGTTCCCATTTGTCTTGGCTTCTTTCCATATCTTCACTGTTCCTCCCCTTTCATTTTTTGGCTGTTTTTACTCTTTCTCTTTTGTTTCTGATTTCCCTCTCTGTTACTTTCTTCATTTTTCTCCTTTCCTTTCTCCCCCTTTCTCTTCTTTTCTCTCTCTCTCGCTGCTGGGTATTATGAGCAGTGACAGCAGCCGCTGGGGGCTGGAATCCAGGGAGATAACAGCACTGCCATGAGAATCTGTCTGCTCGGCTACAATTAGCCCTGCTGATATCTTTCACCTGGACAGAGCTGCCTTATCATTGCTACTTCTTGGAAAATGAAGGGTCACAGATACTGATCGCAGATAGCATGACTCTGGCATTTCCCTCTGGTTTTCATGTTGCTGGAATCCCTTTTTGGCTCCCTTCTCCATACGATTAGTTTTGCATCTCTCTTGTTCAGCTGTGCTGCTGTCAGATGGAAAGCAGGCACCGCAGCTTTCCAGAGGGTGTATGGCTGAAACAGAAACCCGGGTAAATTTACCTGATGTGAGCAACTGCACACGTCCATGGATCCTGCATGTTTCTGAAGTTCAAAGCCAGAAATAAAATAACGTGTCAGTGCCCCAGGGCCTCTTTATGGTAAGTTGTTGCCCTGTCTTTGGAAACTTTGGAGAAGGGCTCAAGCCAGAGCCAGCTGTGCTTGTTAAGTGTTGGACCAATCCACCCACCCTTCTCCTGGCTGGTTGCGCAGTTCCTGACTAGCAATGTGAAGATATTGGCAAATGCTTCCATGGCCTTTTTCCACCATGGATGAGTTTTGGCAACTATTTCTTGAGTCTGGAGGTAGTGTGGTTGTCCTTCATGGTCTTTGTTTTGGTGGCAAGTCCACCCACCTGATAAAAAAAATCTAGTCTCTGCTTTGCATTTCCATTCTTCCAATATCTTTCTTTCTGTTAGCCTTATAAGTACAGCTCTGTAGCAGGAATAAACCCAAACTTCTTACCTTTCTGGACTTTGAAAGCATCTGGATGGAAGAATAAGATTAGCAGCAGGGCCACACTTAGCAGAGATGGAGATGGCCTTTCTACAGCTCTTTACATGTCTTCTTTCTCTCTTGCTTTTCGGTAACTTATGGACACAGTTGCTATTGTTAGAAATCTGTCAGGCTGCATTCAGATAATAGGTGTAGAGATACTGAAATTAAACTAATGGCTCTTGGTCATAAGTGGATGAGAAAACCTACACTGGCAGAGAAGTGGTACCTCACTGATCGCTTTCTAAAGACGGCCTTCAGGACAGATGCAGAGATTATTGTTAATGTTTTCTCTCTCTTTCTGTTTTTGCTTCTGATTTGCTCTGTTTGCAGACAGTACTCAGTGGGAATCAGCATGGCCCTAGGAATCAGAACTGATATTTCTAAGTCTTTCTTCTTCTTTCTCCTTACCCTCTGATCTGGTTGGATTCCAAGTCCTTTTTTGCCATTTTCATATGAACTCACAGCAATGGTATTGCAGTCTCAGTTGGGGTCTGTTGTACTATTACTGCCAGTAGCAGCATTTTAGCTGACTGCATGCTCTGTAGCTGTAACCTGTGAGATGATGATATTGCTGTCACACCTCCTGCTGGCTCTATGCACTACCAGATTGCTCAGTACCATATATCCAGCTTGGATCCACCATGTGAACACGTTTATATTTTGGTCAGCTGGAGCACACAGCTTGGAGCCAGCTTTATGCTTCTGCAGTGACTTTGGTTGGTTGTGAGATTGTGATTTGAATGATTTCTGCCAATACGAGATAACACACTGGGGTCACCAGCCCGTGTCGCATGGTGTAGCCAGTCTCATATGAGGGTCCCTAATACCGGACCTGCTGTGCTTCTGCTGGTGAAGTAAGCTGTGTTTGCAGGTGTGTGAGTGCCACTGCGTGTAGTAAAGCCGGGGTTGTGTATGCATTACTACAGGTGTACAACGGTGCAACTACACCTGCGGCATTGCGCTCGCAGCCGGGGATAACCTTGAATCCAGCCCCTGCTGGCAAGAGCGTGGGGCTTCTGCCAGCCGCAGCCCTAAGGACAGACTGTGCTCACCTCATTCGGTCTATGTGTGGGTACAAGGCCCGGAGGGGTCTGCTGAATTAAAACACCGTGTGCCTTTCATGCAGTTGTCCTTCCAGAAGAGCTGTGTCTCTCTCTTTCTTTGCTGTGTTTGTGCGGTTCCGGCTCCTGGGCACACACCGTGCCTGCTGCAGATGAGCCACCCTGCAGGACGGTCCCTCGCTTCCCGCTGATGTTCCTCCAAAGCAAACTTGCAGTCGCAGTAACTGGTTTATAATGGCTTGATGGATATTATGGCTCCTGAAGGTTTTTAAGTTAACTCATTGCCTTGTCCTCAGGAAAATTGCTACGATCTGAAAATACTCATGATTTTCTTTCAAAGACAAGGATGGGTGTTGCTCTGGGGTTTCTTCATCCTGTGGAGCTTTGACTTTCCATTACAGCCTCTGCCCTCTCTGTCCTGCCTATGCCTTGTGCTGGTAGAAAACGTGATCCTACTATTACCTGCCCACACACCCATGGTCCAGACAGAAGAAAACATAGGTGAATAGCCAGAGGAATGTGAATCCAATAAATTGCAACATTTGTATGTTTATCTGACCTTCAATGTTTACAAATTTGGCTGGCAGTCTCATGAAAGAGGATCTGACCAACTTATTGGTCAGTTGGACCTTAATACTCTTCTTGTTTCTGGTCAGTCTGGCAATGCTGTAAGAACAGTTTGTTCTAAGCAAGCTCCTGAATGAGTTTATGTGCTTAAATGGCATCATCGCATATTCTCAGTACTGTCTCCTAGTCTTTTTTTACTCCACCCTTCCAAGTTTTTGACTTCTAAGTCATTGCTCAGAATAATTGCTGTATTTACTCAAATAAATGGTCACATCCCGCTACCATCTTTGTTGGGAGGGTACAGTTGTTCTTTTCTCCTTTAGAGAGAGGCCCTGACCACTTTTCCAGGATGTATCAAAGCTGTGCTACTTTACTGTGTTTGATCAACAGAAAGAAAGGGAGAGGGCACCCTTTCTGTGTAGGATGGCCAGAATTCAAGCAATATGGCACATGTCATAAAGCCTAGCAAACTTTATTTCAGGTTTTTAAAAGCAGCATTTAAGTCTTATCTTTGTAAAGTTTAAAGCATCTCAAACATTTCTGTTGTTGAACGACACTGTGGATTGCCAGCTCTTCCACAGTTTGCAAATTGTCTGTGCTTAGCGCTGAAAAAAAAACAAAAAAAAAAAAACAAAAAAAAACATGCCTCAGATTCAGACATTTCTGAATGTGGGATGTTTGAGAACAGATTATTTTCAGCCTCATCTATTTTCTGACTTTGTTAAGATCCTTCCTGATAAGCCTATGCAGTCAGGAAAGCTCCAGTGATTCCCAGCTCCAGCAGGAGCCTAATCGTAATGTCTTGCTATTATCAATAGGATATTTTACCAGAGGCTTTGGTGAAGCCAAGATTAGGCCTTTAATTATCATCCAAGACTCATTCCCCAGTCCTGGATTGTCGGCTGTGGCCAGCTTTCACTAGTCCCTGTGATGCAGATAGCCACAAAATGCATCTCCTCTTTCAGGAATCTGCAGAGTCAGCAGGCTGCTGCCTCGGGCTGCCCAGACCCTCGGGAGTCCTTTCTTGCTGCAGAGCAGCTTCAGCTTCCTCGGGCATCCTCTGCACCCTCCAAAGCATCCTAGTTGTTTTAACTCCCTCTTTTTGTACAGGCCAACGTGCTCTTAATGGGCTTTTGCAGACTTGTCGCCTTCCTGGTGGCACAGCCCCGCGCGTGAGGCTTCTTCACGGCCACGTAGGCCGGTCGGTGGCATGCAGCCTGCCCCAGGGGCCTGAGAAGACGTGGGCCTGGCTCGTCATTGTGCTGCTGGTGGTGGAGACTCTTTTTGGCCAGGACTCTCTCCCTTGATATATTGACTGGTAGCCCTGAGGCTGGGACTAGCTGACAGCCAGGAGTAATTACAAATAATAATAATATTTTAAGGAATGCTTCAAACATGTGCACCACGCCCCTCTGCAGGCATTCGTAGTGACTTGATTTCATGTCAGTTTAACAAAACGCTGAATGTGCATAATTCCTTTTCATTTTGTCTTAAAATAGGACATCTAAATCAGTCTCTCTGTAGGCCTTTCCCAGTCTCTCCTGGCTGTCAGCTTTCACTGAGCTTCCCCACACCTCCCACTGCATTTTTCTCCAGGGTAGGAAGAGACTCTGAAATGTAAGTGGGATTATGCATGGGTGACAAATGTAGCCCGATGTGACTGCGGGACAGAGAAAAGCAGATACAAAGCGAGGAAAATCTCAGAAATAGAAGTGGGCTTTATAGAGGGGATTATGTGCCATAATGCCTTAGATAGCAGTGAGTGGATCCTGTTCCATGTTAAAATGCAGCCTGTTTTTAGCCTTCCCATTAGCACAACACTCTCTGCTGTTTCTAATGACGGGGGGAAGCTGGTGCTGTCTGTGTCACAGGGGCATTTTGTTCTTGCACCACATGAGCTGCCCTGGGCTCGATTTCAGCCCTGTTGCGGTGCCCATCGCAGAATCGCGCGCCAGACCCGCTCCGCGGTGCCGTCAGAGCTGCAGAGACCAGGCAGCATGGTCCAGGGCATGCAGAGACCAGGCAGTATGGTCCAGGGCACGCTGACACCAGGCAACGTGGTCCAGGGCACGCTGCAGCGGCACTGCCCTGGGCTCTGCTGTCCAGCAGAGGAGGAATACCCTTAAAAAAACCTAAATCCCCATCAACGTGGAGTGTCTCACAGCAGCCTCTCCAAAGACGACTTCTTATTTTAAAAGAATTTCTAAACAAACTCCAAGCCACATTTTATAAGAGAGGATGGTATTTGCAGAAAAGGTCAAGACTATAACAGTCAGCATCCTCGGAGATAGGAATTCTCAGCCCCTGCAGCTTCCCATAATTTGTCATGTCTTTAAACCCTCAAGTCCCCATTTTGCATTCCCAATCAAGACAGACATGAGGTTTTGATTTCCAAATAAAATGCTCCACTGGCTGGGACGTTTTTCCCTAAAGAAGATGTACAGAAACAAAAATTGTTAGGATTTCACTAATTATATGGTTATGTTTAGTCCCGACCCTGAGCCAGGACCCGTTGGTGCTGGAACCGCAGGAGCAGACCTGGGGGGGACCTTGCGAGGTGTCAGCAGTGCTGCTGCCCCCGGGCATGTCCAGCTGCACCCCCGTGTCACCTCTCTGCAGTTACCTTCTTGCTGGTTTTTGGTCAGTCATGGAATGGGTGACCCTCACGGGTCGGCATGCTGCAGGCTGCCCGGCATTGCTCGAAGGCTCGCGATCTGTTGTGTTTCTCACCGGGGAGAGCGTGCAGCGATTTCTGCCGTTAGCAGGTGTGAGAGAAGCCTTTCCTCCGCGAGTCTGCGGGGAGAGCATGGAAACACGAACATTGCAGCGAAAACTGAGTGGGATTTGTGTTTCTGGTGAAGTGTCAGGAAATAGCTTTTAAAATGCACCGGTGAGAGGCTTCCCAGTAAGCATTAACCATTCCCTCGCCTGGAAGGATCGCTGCAAGGAACGCACCCGGCGAGGGCAGCAGGAGCTGTGCTGGAGCTGCCGCTGCGCCCCGGGCATCCCCCGGCGTGGGCTCGGTGAGCGGAGCCGCAGGCAGTGCCCAGGAACCGGTGAGGGCTGCGCAGAAATACAGCAGCTGCGGCTCCGCTCATGGCGGGGCTGACAGATGTAAATTGCCATATATACATTTGTAAACGTTTCGGTATGCTTGAGCAAGGCAGTATCTGGAATTAATTTTGTTCTTTTGGGAGACTAGACAGGGAGCCCATTGAAGAAGAAATCCAAATGGACCAAATGTATGAATTTTGGTGGGATTTGTTCAGTTGGATGAGACCTTTGTATGGACATGCTTTTGCAATTTGAATGGCCTTGATTTGGTTTTTCTTACTTCACTTGTGAAGTGACTCAGACTAAATTGAACTAAAATCACTCCAGTCGTGAAGCAGATTTGTATGCTGATATTAAATGTATTATACTCTTCTCAGGGTTGTGCAATGCAGCATCCCTGCTGTGCAGTCCGTGCTAGGGTTTCTTTTTCCCTCTGTGCTTCTGTACTTTTTATGTCAGCACTCTGTTACTGTGCTGTTTTGTAAGACGTGATGCCCTAGGGGAAGGTAAGGGTCACTTCTCCATCACTAACGTGTAGCCACTCTTTGGAGCAGAGTGCAGTCTCACCACTTCGCACATCGGGAGATGAAAAATTACTTTTCTAGTTGAAATTGCAGGGAGGATGTACAGGGCAGAATGCGCTTACCTTCATGGCATCACAGCCAAGGGGTGGACCAGCTCCTGCAACACGTGCAGTGGGATCTTTAATGCCAATGAGTGGTCCAGCACTAGCACAAGCTGGTTCATGGTCTTAGTCTGACTGCACGTTGGCCCAAGATTATATCCCACCAAGCTCTGTCACATCTTCACTGGCAAGATGCGCTTTCCCTGTGCTGTTTGACGACAGTCCATGGCAGGGTAATAGATAGCTTTTGCACCTAAAGGCAAAGAAATGCTACAGGTCCTCAATTGCTGCAGATCGCATTTAGGCTTGCGAAGCCCATCTCATCCAAAGGCTTCAGCATGATTAGTTATTTTTAAACCCCACAGAAGGAGTGTTAAAAATGTGCTTTTTCATGCAAGCAGCCTTAAAAAAAATCCCTGCTTTATGTTCTTGAGGTGCTTTCTCATAATTTTCCCATCCCCTTGCTGCCTACACCACAACGCTGTATGAAAACGACTTTGGAGACAACACAAAGTGCTGTTTCTACAGCTTGCTTTTTGCAAATCTTAGAATTTTGCTTTTCTTCTTTGCTGGAACTCCACTAAGCATTTAAGATTTTGATATTGATCCTTCCTGGGATGGTAACAGAGTGAACTCAGAATTACAGATACGGTGCTCCTGTTACATCCCTGTATGGAGCCGCTGACTGATACTTACAGATAGACTATTCATGGCTGGCAGCAGAGATACCAAATGGATGCCCTCTGTTTTTATGGTAAAATGTTGAAGGGAGAACTCTTGCTCTTTTATCAACTACCAGGGTCTTTTATACATGCAGGACAAACCTTATCAGCTGTTACAGCTTTTAGAAAGTGTTGCTGTTGTATTTCTTAATGGGTCTGGCTGAAACCCAGTGCTCATGGCTCTGTCCCTGTGCTTGGCGCTGCTTACACTGTGGGTCCCCTTCCCCGCCCTGGCAGCATCTTGGGATGCTGAGCTGTGCCTACAGCCTGGCTGAGCACAGAGCAGTGCCACTGCCATGTCCCAGTGGGATTTTGTGATCCAAGGTCATCAGGGCAGTGGGAAAGAGGAAACCCAAAAGCACCTGCATCCCTGTAGTCCCATCCCAACCCAAATACAGACTAATTTAAAGCAGATGAAGAGGCTCTGACGTGCTGCAGTGCACCCAGTCCATGGCTCCTGCTACGGGAAAAGCCTCCCAGACTGTGCAGGGGCTTTGTGTGAACCTGCAAAGGACATGAGCTTCTGTTCCCCGTGGTTTTTATCTTCTACTTTGCTCTGCGTCTCCTTCTCTGCTCCCAAGCCAAGCGGCCAGATCCCAGCTAAATAGGCAACAAGGTGTCCCTTCCAGGGGGCACAACACGCCGGTGACAAGGTCTCTGCCCCTGGCATGCAGGGAGGAAAGGCTGGCTCCGTCCTGGGAGCAGGGTGGCCGCAGCGCTGGCACAGCCCCGTCCCCGTGCCCTGCTCCAGCCAGGACACACTGCTGCTGTCCCTGCCAGGGACGGCCAGACTGATCACCTCTGCCCCTCTTGGTTGCCACTGGGAGCCTGGCCCAGCTTCAAAGGGCTTTTCTTACCCCTTATCACAGCAGCTGAAATTCCAGCTTAAACAAAACCCAGCCAGAGACTTATTCAAAACATTTATTAGTGTTTAAGGAAAATAATAGTGTGAAAGGTACAGAGCTTTGTCTAAAGCCATATGCATTTTCTTTTTTTACAAGCTTATTTGGCTGCAAATTCTACATGAGATAAAACTAGTATGTTTTTCTCCCAGAGATTTGGAATTAAGGACAGTGTGTCTTTTTTTTTTTTTTTTTTCCTTTTCCTTTTCCTTTTAGTTCAGCACTTTAAGTTAGGACAGCATTTTCCAGGGTTTATTGGTATCTTTTTCCAGTAAGCATTTTGCTTCTCCCAGTATTTTCATTCCAGAACAAGGCTCATTCCAGATGCAAAGCGTAAAGGAAACATTCATACCTTGGCTTTGAAGCTAAACCTCCTTCATGAACAGCAAGTTCATAAGGAATGTTAATTAAAGCATCATACAGTATCTAAATGGACATTTATTTTTCTCTTTTTTAAACTTTATAAAGAATTAAGGCTATGTAGATGTCACAATAAAATACTCTCAGGTAAAACGCACCCTATTTGTTAGACATGAAAGAAGGTTTAACAATAAATAAATGATTTATGCTGTCAATAACATTATGGAACTGTATAAAACTATATTTACGCAGCTTTAAACATAAAAAAACATACTAGTGGCATGAATATATACAACACAGGTCATGACGTACGTTTAAATTATCATAGCCAGCAGTGTTCTTTTTTTAAATGGAGACACTATAATAAATAGAAATGTTAAATATTTACAATAATAGCATAGGTGGAATCAGTAGATGAACACATAAAATCTTCACACACAGAGGAAAAAAAAAGTTATGCCTTATACAAAAACCCCTCCCACCCACAGCTTGCCCACCCGCCCAAAAGAAATTTTCATTGACTAGACAAGGGGAATATACAATTTTCCGCACTCGGAACAAATGAATACAAATAAAACTGTATGCATGCTGAGGTGATATGTTGACTGAGACATTCAAGGATATATGTATCTGTATGTTTGGTTACCATAGATGAATCAGACCTCTAATGAGAGAGGGATCTTATTTCAGTTCGATGCACGAACATTATGTCGGTAGTGAGTTGTTTCTGTTTCNCGCTTGGATTGTCTTTTTGGTTCGAGCTTGTTCTTTATGGCGGCCAAACGGCACCAAGGGGGAGAGGATGCTCACAGGAAACTCCGGGGAGGCACACTAGAGACCTTCTTACGGTACCACCAGCAGCCACTTGGATTTTGGAGCAGAGGTGTTGGCCATCAGGGCTAGGTGTGAGCTAGCCTTGGCAAGCCCCTCCGTGTGACGTCCTGGGTGCACCAGCCATGGGACAGCTCTGCTGCAGCTGAACAGGTCAGCCTGTGCTCTCACTGCAAGGAGCTCTGCTCCTTGGGTCGTGGAGGTCTTTGTCGCCAGGGTATTTGGCCTGATCCCACATCTTCCCAATTAAGTTGAATGAAAATTTTGTCACAGAACTTAGCTAAAATCAAGAAGGATCAAGGTCATTACTTTAAACAAAGACCTGGTGATCGCATGGAGACACACCATTTTAACTTAACGGTTCTCTATTGCTTCCTACATGACTTCTATTAAAAGTAATGCCTATAAATTCTGCGGGTGGATACATGCATTAAACCCTGAATATAGCTATTAGGAGCTGTGTTCACTCAGCAGTAGCTAAAATCTGAGTTGGAAATCGTAGCCAAATTCCAACACCCTCTACAGTTGATACAGCTCCTTCCCACCATGCGACAAGACGTACGTTAGTTCACTGGGTACGTTCTGTCTCTACTAAACTGCCTTCCTGCCCCCACAGCTTTCCTCCCAAACTTTCTAAATAAGAAGCTCAAATCTTTGGTGTGATTCCCACTTTCTAAGAAAACTCACTTTTTTCTCCAGAGGAAGCTGAAGAGCTCACCCTTCATCCCCGTGGGTGCTGTCACCTCCATTTCCAGTACAATATCTGGGGATATAGGATTGCAGGTCTGCAACCTGAGAATTACAATTGCATAGGGGGTAGGAGAGATGCATCCAAACACCTCATTCACACTTATAACTGCTTAGAGACAATAAATTCTTGGCACTCTATCTCTAATAACCTATTCTGCAGAGACTGACAGTCATTATCTGCACGACCATTAATAAAGAAGTCAACCCCCTCTCCCTATCTTTGGCATTTTGATAAACCACAGCTGATAGGCAGGTTCTAATGGGGCTCCACATCCCAGCAAACCACACCGTGTTACTTCTAAGGAGAGACACATTTCTGATGGGCTTCCAACGCAGCCCTGCGGAAGAACTTAGTGTATGGGGTCCTTCACTGTCTGAGCCTACACCCATCCTTTTAAGCTTGTACATAAGGGTGGAGGAGCTGTATCTGAGGGGGCAGGTGTAAGAAGAGAAATATGCACAGGGGTTCATGAACATACTCTTGGGGGTCCTCCATACTGTGCTCTGTAGCTCAGTAAGTCGTAAGTCAAACTGCTTTGTCTGGAAGCTGACTACCTAGGCCTTTGATACACGGAAGTGACTGGATAAGCAAGTGTTAAGTTACACAGTGGTTCAAAAACAAGTAAGGGGCACTTAAACTAGGCAGTGTCGCCTGGATGGGAACAATGGCTCAGAAGTTACTCAGCAGACAACAGTGGAGCTCCAGACTGCATGGTTCCTGTACGAGAGAAAGGACAGCTATTTCATTACAGTGTCATAGAGAGCCTTGAGCTCTTGCCTTCTCAGCCACAGGCAGAAACCAAATCCCTCTGGAATTCAGCCATCTGTTGTAAGACTGAGCCCTAAACCTTCGGAGGTGCTAAGCCACAAGCAGCCGCATGCAATCTGGCAGAGCCCTCGTAACCTTCTCCCCAGCCGAGGGACCAAGAAAAACAAACAAACAAACCCCCAAAACAACCCAACAACTCCAAAACAAGATCCTAAATTTCAGCCAATGTCCGTTTCATTAAAAAACAGAGGGGAAAAGAATTTAGTTGGAGACTTTTTGCCACATTTCGTGGCTGCTCAAGTGTTGAGTTTGCTGGATCAATAACCCATTGCCACTGCTCTCCCTTTGCTACTATATACACTGTTGCTGAGGTCCATATATCTTGCAATGCCCTGTGCTTGACCTCTGAATGGGAAATGCTTTGGAATGTCCATAGACAGGAAGATGGACTCAACGGAGGAAGCTTCCAGCAGAGGGGGAGGATGGGGAGAATGGGGGGTTGGTGCCTTTTTTCACCTCCGGATGTCCGAGAAGTCGGACAGTTCGTCTGCCCGGTCCATGATCCCATGTGCCCCTTTGGGACCGTGGGCCCCAGCTTTCACCCGGGCATGGGTGTTCAAGTGGCCCTTGGTACCTCTCTCTCCCTTGGATACTCGCGAGCTCTCCCTGTGGTCAGACTCGGAGTGGGCCAGCATGTCCCCGCGGCCAGCAGCGGCTTTGCCGGCTTCGCCCGGCTTCTTCTCGGGACCCAGGATGGCGTCACCATGCACAGCTGAGGTGCAGAAGCTCAGGATAGAGCAGAGACTTCCCCAGTTCTGTTCACATTGGGCCTGGACGCTTCTTGTTATTGCCTTTTTCACCTCCTCGCCACAGGTGAGCAGGATATTCACTAGGTCAACATATGGCCTGGAGGTAAAGGAAACAGTGAGAGGCGAGTCAAAAAAATACAGAAGGGTTACCTATCAGTCAACCAGGGCAATAGCTTCTCTGCCTTACCCCTCCCTTGCCTACAGCACTGTTCAGTAACGTTCATCCCTGCTACCTGCCAACCAGGGGGTCAGAAATCTATTACCTTGCAGACCGGTTCTGCACCATGTATTTATTGTGCAATGTGTTATATTCTAATTGGCCACATCATAGTAAGAAATGCACACGATAGCATCCTGTGGAGATGTGAGACTCAAGTGCTGGGTCTGCCTTGATTGTTCACCCGGTGGAGATGCTCTGGGAGAACTACAGTTTCCACCAGAGGAAGACATGAGGTCTACACGCTTGGCAAATGGGGCTGAGGAACTGCTATCTCGCACCTTCTCTCGCTATCTCTTTTTTATCTGTGCACTGATCGATCGCCAGTCTGCAAGAGGCAGGCATTTCCTCTGCTCTGGGAAGAACAACAGACACTCAGGTAAGAGGTTCCCCAGCTTTTCTCACCCTCTTCAGCTCTCTCCCTGAAGCAGCAGGTGTTGACCACTGCCAGAAGCAAGATTCTATCTGGACTCATGGTCCAACTGTAGTTAGGTCACATGGAAATCCATTTTGGTGGCACTGAATGTTCTCTTCACTTCCTTACAGAGTTAAGTACAGCCTTCAGTATATACCTTGTCCCAGCAACACAAGGACTCCAAACAAGCCAAGGCCAAACACTTTCTGCTTCCCACCCATCGCTGAGTGCCGCCTGCAGCCCCACAGCACAACGCAGCCTCTGAGCACAGGCAGCTCAGTTTCCTCCGTCAAGGGTCATGGAGTACAGCAATTTTAAAATAGTTGCGGTTGCAGGTTTTGTGGGTCAATATTGATGTTGTCTGTTGACACAACTGCTCAGCTGTTAGTAGGCAACGCAGGCAGGCCCAGAAGGACGTGCTTAAGACTTGTATGGTAAGAACCATCCAAACTGCAAAGTAAGAACTGCCTGGGGCTGCACCTTCCACCATCCACCAGCTCTGTGACTGTGGACAAGCCCTGTCTAACAATCTCTTCCCGGGAACTGAGTCAGGGGAGATGAGGAAAACCAACAGATTATGATCAGTGTCAGACACTACCCTGATTTTACTCTGTCCAACTGCTTAAACTCCTTTTGAATGACTAATCTTGGAGAGCTACCTATTCCCCTATCTCAAAATATTTCCCATGTTTGGATTGTTTCTGTCATTAAAAAAAAAGCTATTTGGAATGCAACGGTGAAGGATCTGCCAGGGCTTGTCACCACTTCCACCATAACAAATGGGTCTGACCCGCACCCCCACAGCAGCTGACTCTTCAGGAAGAGACTTCACTGCCCTGATCGTGCTCCTTAACGCGCATCACAAGAAAACAGCCAGCAGAATAAAATAGAGAACAAGTCTGAAAACCGCCACTGGCTTCTAAGCTCTTAGTTTTTGTCTTAAACATAAAATAGAAGATGGAAGAGAATTGAGCACACCGCATATGAAGTAAAGGGAAAAGAAATAAAGGAGATCAGTTGTTAAAACTGGGCATAATCTTTGCAAAAAAACTTTGGAAGAAAAAGGGTGCTGGTATGACTAAAAAGTGGCTCAGCTGCCAAATATTTCAGGTATTCCAAGTCTGCCAGAGCCCTGCGGATTAATACTGGTCCATTTCTCCTTCACTGTTTTACTTTCTGCATTTCAGCTGGCCTGACCATAATACCTGAACTGAGCACAAGGCTGCAAGTCAGCAGACGTGATTTTATTTCCAGCTCTGCCACACTTGCCTATTGATCTTGAACAAGCTACTTAGTTCAAGAATGTCAGAAATGGCCTCTAAATTTAGGGGAGGGGAGGGGAGGAGGCTGGCTGGCTTCTATTTGGGGAGTCCCGCACAGGAGAGCGAAGCTCCAACTCCATGAGATGCTGAAGATGAAGTTTAAGAAGCTCTAAATGAGATCATGCAAATTATAGGTGCTCAGCTGAATGATCAGTATCTTCTCAAACCAAGAACCCCCCAGTTAAGCTCCCTGGAAATAAGCAGCTGCCTTGGGGCATTCCTGCTTTAGCCTGTTTGTAAAATAAGGATAACTTAGCTCCTCTTTCTACACCTTTTAGCTCTCATAGTTCTCATCTGTAAATGATGGGGGGTAACTCGTACCAAGTACCTAATTTACAGCCTACTAATGCAGGCTCAGCAGTGCCCACAGCGCGGTGCTGGTGTGCAGCGTGGAGCCGTGCTTCCCCTCTGCCCCCAGCCATGCCTCTGGTCCTAGCCTCAGGAACAACCATGGAAAGGGCCCTGCTTTCGGGCCACCATGTTCAGCTTGTACAAACCACAGCAAACGATTGTGCATTTGTGAATAAACTGGCATCAAAGTGCCTATCTTCCTCTCTGCAGCTGCAGCTTAAGTATTAGGGGGGTGGTTTTCAACATAAAGTATGGGAATCAGGGCCCAGCTCCTCTGGAGACCAATGAAAATCCAAGGCCAGAAGTCAAAAAGAAATGATTCTGTGAAAAATTAATGTCACAATCACTGGGATTTGGGGTTTCTGTGCCAATATCTGCTGGGGATAAAAAGGCATAGGGGTGCGGTAGGAAGCTGCTCTAAAGCAAGTCTGCTGCCAGGCTGTGGCTCAGCCTCCTTGCTTGGGAGTGAGATGTTCACCTGCAAGAAAAACAGGCTCTGATTTTTGCATCTGTGCACAAAGAATTGGTACAAACAGCTTGTGCCTGGTTTGTTGCTGTCATGTAGCAGCTTTGATCAATTCCAACTAGGACTCATGCCTGCCATTCCTTGGAGGGCAGCCGTGTTCCCAGCCAGAGGGATAAGCTACTCAAAATCTGACTTGTGCCTTCATTTTGTACACCTCCATGTTTTATTAAAAAGCATCTGAGATTAATAAGGACTAAGATGAATGGGAGATTACCTGGGGGACTGCAGCTCCTTCAAGGACAATTAACTAGAAGACATTTGAAAGTATGTATTTACAAAAGAAATTACCCTGTTGACAACTCTGCACAGACCTTGTCCCCCCTTCTTCTCTAGCTGTCATTTTTAACAAGATACTAGGGTCAGGAATAGTGCCTTTGAGTACAGAAAGCACAGAGGCTTTGTCAGATGCCTCTCAGAACACCAAACACTAACGCTATATTTGCTAAAGGACCAAAAAGACAGCCAGATCCAACTTCAACCCATTTAATTTCCTTCCACAACCACATCTAGCCCTCTGTAAGCAAGCTAGTCTTCCAGGGCCCCTACGAAGAAAGCATTACCTTGGTTTTGTACATGGGAAAACAAGACGTGCTTAAGGCCAGAAGGAGGTGAAACAGCTTTTGGGCAGATACACAGCCCATTGGCACCATCATGCTCCTGGAAGGAGCTCCCACACCTCTGACTGCACTAGCACAGAGGCACTTACTCATGCTGCAGCAGGTCTTTGAAGTGAATCATCTCCACAATGACCTGGACGTTCTCCTTGGCAGCGGAGCAGAGGTCATGCTTCAGGTAGCACTCCCGCTGTAACTGGAACACCATCTCTTTAATGGCTGGGCACTTACGGCTGATGCAGCTGAATTTATGCCTCAAGGCATGAGCCTTACACTTCAGAGCGTCTTTAATGAAGGATTTTCCCTGAGAAGAAAAGAAATGGAGGAGGTCTGTATTTTTGTCCATTAAGCACAGCAGTTGATTTATGCCCAGCTAGCTGCTCCTCTGTAGGACAACGTCAAGGGTTACTAGATTGCTAGGGATATCACTCAATGGCTTCTTCTCCCCTCTTTCCTTTGTTTCTCTGCCCTTAAAGATCATGCCAGGTTACGCTGCCTTGCTATTCCAGCGGAGCTGAACACACAGGGCTTCCTCACTGGTATCCTGACGTGTCCTCTACCCCAATAACAGACTGCCCAAGAGGGGAAAGGAAAAAGAGTAAGCACCTTGAAATAACTCAGTGCTTGAGTTACTGGCTTCCTTTGCTTCTGGGGTGGTAGCACAGCAGCTTCACACAAAGGAGAAGGGCATCCTGCTATGGCTGGGGTCTCCAGGACCACAAGCAGATACCCACTCAGTCGCTCCAATTTTTTTTCTCCATTTTTAAATCAGTTTGTAAACTCCTTACAGACCATATATACATGTATGCACCTGCCCCATTCCCCAGCTGTCAATTTTCTCTGCTACCACTTCCTCAGGCAGAAAGGGACCCAAATCAGCACTAATAATCCTACAGTGTCTTGCCTGTTTGTTGCCAGAAATTCTCACTGAGATTAAAAAAAAAAAAACAAAAAACAAGAAACTAAAATGTGTATTGCAAGAAAGCTGCTTTAGCAGCACGTCTTTAAAGATTGTTCGCAATTCCCTCATTCAACTACTTAGAGGGAACCAAAATCATCCCTACCTTTTCCCTCTTTGCTATTTGACACCATAGCCAGCCATACACAGTGCATGTGTCACAGCCTGGCAGCTCTGCTTAGGCTTTCTTTAGTTTGCTGAGCAATAGGTGCTGCACTGCATCCTTCTATTCATTGTTTCAGATTCTTTTACACAAATGCTTCTGGAAGACCGAATTCTTGTTGTCCTTTATCCAAAGAGTACACTGGCACAGCTCCACAGACATGAACTAAGATTCACCCAGATCTGCGAGCAGATTTTGTCCCCAGATTGTTTCAACCCAGAAACATTTCTTGGTGATCACAGAACTATTTCAGTTATCATCCCCCTCTATTCCCTGTACCTGTACCCTACTTGCCCTTCCCTTCAGTATCAAACATGCAGAGCACAGTAGGAAAATTAGGATAAAGAGAACATTCTTATACAAACCAAACCTGACATCATTTATCAGGTTTCAGAGAGAGGAGAGCAGAAAGCAGAAAACGGCCAGTGCTACTCTTGTTATTTAATGCACCCTGAAACAACTGTAGATAATACAGAGACAAGCCATGAAAAGCCATGTCACCACAGAGGCTCAAGTCACCTCAATATTAAAGCTCCAGAAGTTTAATACTTGTGCACTGCAAAGGGGACAGCCTGGATTTGAAACTGGCTGTATGTGGTTGCAGTGTCTGTGGATCCTGTGGAACAGGCATCAATGGCCACACTCAGCCTTCACGGGCACATCTCCCTCCCAGCAGGGCTTGCTGCTTTCGTCAGCTTTGTTCACTGACAGAACATTGTGCAAAAATAAACATGCATTTTCTGGAAGCCACTTGGAAGTGATGTTGAAGGTTTTCAGATACCCACAGACTTTAGGAGAAACAATTCGTTTTAATGGCTAGCCAGACCCTTTGTACATCCTTGAGAATTTAAGCCTAAAACTCCAGCACTTCAAGTGTTTTCTGCTGGGTGGTCCCACCATCCCTCACAGAAGAGATGGAGTCCTGGAGACAGCTCTACTTTATACCATGCTTCCAGCAGTGCCATGTAGCTGGTGCTTTTAGTCAAGTTATACTGTAAACTGCATGGTGAAGCCAAATGCCGCTGGCCCGTCGTAATGTTCTCTTCCCTCCACACTGAAATGGGAGAGTAGGTTTACAAGACATAATAACAGGATGTCTCAATGATGCGTAAATGGTCTGGGGAGAAAATGAAGGAGACAAACTTAATACCGCATACCATCTAAGTAATGTATTTTAATGTCAGTGCTTGAACCAAAGGCTTATTTGAATACAGCAGCTTTTGGAGGTTGCCTGTACTGGTTGTGTGCAAGTCTTGAGAACCAAGCTTTAGTAAGCGCACATGGGAAATATTTTCTGATACATCTAAATGAACTTGGGAGCCCAAGCTGCATTTCGGAATCAACAAACATTGAACAAACATGACATAGAAGCGTAAGCCGCTTAATGTTTCTGAAAACTGTGCTCATCTACATTACTGTTCTGATTGTTGTCCTGGGTACAGTAGGAAAAAGTTCTCACGTGGAGCTGCAGCTAGAGACGGCCTGTCTCCTAGGACAGGTTACACACCGCTGCTGCACGACTGTTCTTGGGTCTTGATTCTGGACCCTTCACTTCAACAGTGAAATTCCTGTTGAAGCTGGTCACGTGCAAAAGCAGGTTTGCTCCTTCATGGTAACTTTTTCCTCAGACGTGCTGAAGAGCAAAAATACATGCTAAGTTTCACTGCGTTACCTGGGCATCAAATTTTCCAGCGTTGTGCAGGAAAGTCATGCAGATCTCATGTAAGCCTCGGATCTCACAAGAATTATTTTCAAAGCATTCAAACACTCCGCATCCCACATCGCCAGCATTAACCAGGCAGTGCTGGATTTCAGCTAAAATGAGCATTGATTACAGTTAATTTGAAGAAATGTTCACAGAAGCTGGTGGTGGGTAGGGGGGGAAGGGAAAGAGGTATTTTGCTAACATCATCAGTTCGAAAGAAAAAACACATGTGACAACAGTTATTGTACCCACAGCATGCCCACTTTCTGCAGAAATTAGGCCAAAACTTGGGTGTATTATGTTATGAAAGTGATATCCAAGAAGCAAATGCCAAATCCACTACGCTTACGTCAAGCTATTTCACTTGAGAACTGTCTAATGCTTTTGCATTCCTCAGGAGCAAAGGACAGGCATGATTTTTGCTGTCTGACTTGTACAAAGTCCCCCATCAAATTCAAGTGCCAAAATGAGAAGACCATGAGAAGCTGGTCCCAGCCAGCTAGAATTGGTTGCTTCTGGCACTTTGAGCTAGCTTCTGGCGATACAGCACAATGCTCTTTACAGGCTACTGGGTGTCCCCTGTCCTGATGTCTAGGAAGTTAATGGCAAAACTCCCACTGACAAAGTCCTTTGCTCTGAGTGTTGCATTAAGCTGAGACTATGTCCTCACCTATGCAGAAATCAGTTGAAAATGCATGTTTTTATACATAGCACATAAAATAGACCTACTGGACCTAGCAGTTACATACATGTTTATTCTGCCCTAACAGATGTTATGTAATACTGTTAAAAAATGCTAATACTTACTTACACCTCCACCCCTGCCCCATTTCTAATTCTTAATAAGACAGCTTCTGGTCCTTTAAAAAAAAGGACGTAGTAGTACTGCCAGAGGGAAGGTGGTTGCTGCAAAAGCCGGGGGATAAAGTTAAACAGGGGCAGCTTTTAGACCAGGACTGAGGATGCTAAGAATGCCTGTACTCTGTGCCCTAGTGGTACCTTTAATTAAAGCTCGCTCTTGGGAGCCAGCCTAATCCCCTGCGAACCGCAGCATGTTTCAGACATCCCCGGCCTCCCCCTTTGCCATGCGGTCCATTTGCAAGTCTTTACAGCAACTTTCGGTCTAATTTCAACCCGCTGCAAGGCAGAGGGGAGCGGAGCCGCGATGTAAATGCGGAGTCTGACGGGGCTCGTACGAACCCCCAGCTCGAAAGCAGATCGCCGCCGCCGCCTTTTAGTCTTTCTACCTGCCCCGAGGTGCATCTGGGGGGCTAAGGGGGGGCCGGGCCGGCTCCTGGGGCCGCTCCGGCATTGTCTCAGGCACACGCGGGGAGCTGCGCAAACACGCACGCACCGGGGAAAAATGGAGCTCTTTGTGGAGCGCTGCAGAGCGCGGAGCTGGGCTTTTTTGGGGCTGGGAGCTCAGCTGTAGTGCTTGTGTTGGCATCCGGATGCAAACCCTTGCCGGATCACATGTCCTGGCTCCAGCGTGCTGAGAACTGCACAGTGCCGTGATTCACATGTGGCAGTCCCTAATGGGCATTCGTGCATTCCTGCTCGTGTGTGTTTAAACACGTCTCGCAGCACTGAGAGTGTTAAAAGGAAAAAAAAAAAAAAAAAAGAGGGGGGAGGAAAAACGGGG
>VXAA01001765.1:601930-619231 GCA_013399115.1 Anseranas semipalmata | reverse complement strand
GGCCGTCCTGCGGCGCTGAGGCCTCGTTGCAAGACTTGATTAAAAAAAAAAAAAAAGACATGAATTCCCTCTCCAAAGCAGCTATTGCACAGAGTTTCTTGGAAATCCTCCCCTCCCTTTTTTCCTGGGATTTTGTACCCTGCGAGCTCTGCGGGGAACTGGGACAAATCCATCACCTGGGGGGAGTACAGGGGGGGACGTGGCACCTGCGTGCCGGCCCTGCCGGGTGCTGCCCTTCTCGTCCCCCACTCAATCATTGCAGCTTCCCCCCCGCTGCATCCCCACAGCCAGCTCTAAGCTGCTCCCCATTCGTCTTGGTAGCCGGGGCAGGGGGAGAAGGAAAATCTCGAGCAGGTGATGGGAAGCGCCGCGCTTGCTGGGGCAGGGGCGTACGTGTCTCCCTTTGCCCTGCTGTAATGCACATCAGATGTTTCATCAGACCCCGCAGGCCCCATGCGGCTCCCACTGCCCCCAGCAGCCCCCGGTGCTGCCAGGGCGCGAAGGGCCGGGGGCGGGGGTCCCGCCGGGGGGGGCGTGCAGCCAGGAATGTCTCCAGCTGCTGCCGCTGCCGCTTCCTCACAGCTGTCAAAATGCACTTGAGGAAATCCACTCACACCTCCCCGAGCAAGGGTCTCCTCGGCGGGACGTGACACCGCGCCGCAGGACCATGGCTCCACGGCTGAGCACCAGCAGGCACGTTTCGACCCCCCCCCAGCTTTCTCCTCACAGCCCCCAAAGCATCCCCCACCAGCTTCTGCTGGCCTGGGCCTTCCCTGGTTTTGTCCCTGGCTGGGAGGTTTGTTTGCTGGGTCTGAGCTGTGCAGAGTTTGTTTATCGCTCTTTAGGGTCTGACTTCTAAATATCTTTTTAAGACTGAAATTGTTAACAGTCGTGCCAAGTTCGTGTGGAAATTCCCTGTTATCAATACGCTGCTGCCTTGTAAACTGCAGCTTGCAGCTTTCCCCTGAGGGGCTCGCTGTGCCAGTGCGGATGTCTGCAAAGCCCCTGTGCCCCTGGGACAGGCTCTGCCCTTTTTGACAGCAGGGCTATTAATGGAATAGAGAGGGTTTTTTATTTGTTTGTTTGTTTTCATTTTTACCTCGCCTGAGTGCCTGTTGGCCCTTCTTTTGTCCTTGCTCTCTTGCTATTTATACTGCTGAAGAAGAATTTTGCTATTTAATTGCCTTTGCTAGGTCTAACTAGCTTGACTTTAACTATTCTCATCTCCAGCTTCCGAAGACCAGGGGCTGAATGAACTCAGGAGCAGCACAGGCGGAGTACGGGCAGGAGAACTCAAAGGACAGCAGCTTTTCTCTGCCAGAGGAGGTAACAACCAATGTTACTGTTCCTAACCAGAAAGTTTGTATTATGTAATACAATGCATATTTTTACTTTTTCCCCATGCCTCACAAACTGTGCTCTCTTCTGTCTTCTCTCTGCTGCTTTAGGTCTGATGCCCTCCTGCAGCCACCCCCCACAAATCCTTCTGCCCCTTTTTAAAGATACAATTTTTGGATGGGTTTTGCCCTTTTGACTTGAAGGAATTCCACACATCCTCCATCCGCCAGACCCCGAGTTCCTCCCTCTGGTTGCCCTCTAGTCAGGGCTCATCATTTCTCAAAGCATGTCCTTTGAACCAAGCAGCCCCTGGCATCTGTAATGCGGCTTGTCCTCCCCTTCAGCCCATATTGTATTAATTGCTCCATCCAAGGTTATTTTCACGTCTCTCTTAACCAAAACTGTGCCTAAAATAGCACCCCCTCGTGTCACTATTTGGTGCAGAAATCTGCCGGCTGTCAGCAAGTTGAGCGTTTCCCATTTCTTTCTGCTCAGCAGACGTTGCTGCTCGGTGGGTGTCACTGGGAGCTCTGCGATTTTTCCCTGCTTTTCTCTCCTGAGGTCACTCCTCAGGGTGCTCCTGGGATGAGCAGATCTGTTCCCAGCCAGCCCTTCCAAGGCAAGGTGCTGTGAGTGCATTTTAAAAGTGAGAGCTGTCAGAAAAATGCGCATGATACACAATTCGTGCTCTAGCAATTTTGTCATCTTCTGGAGAGCAATGCGACTCGCTCTCCGGCAGCACGATCGACTGGCAGTGTGAGTGCCAGGTAATTTTACAGAACAGTTATCAATTCCACTGATTTCAGGGCTGGTTTCCAGGAGACTTGGGATGCCCAAATCCCGAGGCACTAAGGCACCAAGCCTGCAGATTTGCTCCAGCAGCAAGGAACTTGTGTGGACGCAGGCATCTGACTGCAGAACGGTGTCCGGTTGTGAGGCGTTGGATGACGTTTGAGGAGTAACACTTCAGAGAGGATCGCAAGTCATTCCGGCAGTTTTGAATGCCTGTTTGCTTTTGGAAATACACTTTTGAGTTCCCTTTGACTAACACATGTAGGCATTACTTTATAATAGTGTTTCGTGCTTTGATCAAAACATTATATGACCAAGCACAAGCATTTTGCAACTACCTTTAAATGGGAAGCATTTAATTGTTTTGGGTTTTTAGGGAGAAGAGGTACTTTCATGATTATTATCAGGGCTGTGTCCCTGCAAGGCCTTCTCAGACGGGTGAAGGTTGAGAAATGCTGTGCGAGAGGCCCTGGCACATGGAGAGAGCGAGCACACCCTGTTATGAAGGATGGAGAGGCTGATGACTTAAAAAGGGAAGAGGATGCTGTGGGGAAGGTGTGCCGAGGTCTGGATTCTGGGATTTTATCTGTGACTAAAAGCATTTCACAGTAGAGTTAGAGTAAGCTGTGCTGTGCAGCCCAAGCAGCGCAGTGTGATTTCATCAGACTTGAGAAAATAAGCAAGACAGGGAAATTTATTGTTGCCTCTTCTCCTGGGTAATTTCCCCACCTCGGGGCTTAGCGCAAGGTGCTGACTTGCAAATGACACATCATTACGAAGCCAGCCCAGAGCTGCAAAGCATCGCTGGGAAAGTGGTCGGGAGAGTGGAGGAAGCTGCCTTTTGGACCTCGTTCATCCTGGTGCGGGACCTGCTCTGGGAATGTGTTGATTTAATTCCCACAAGCTGGTTCTTGGACGGTGCGAATAAAGCTGCTGACAGTGACTGAAATGGGATTTGACACTGGAGAACCTGTTAGGCTCAGTAAATGTAGGCCTGTTAGGAAGCTTCAAAGGGTTGTGTTTTAAGCCACTTTTCCCCCATCTATCAATGATTTAGTATTTTTGAATCTCTGGTAACTGTAGTTTTTATGATGAACGAGCAGAAGTTGACAATAAAGCCACAGAAAATGAAATGCAAGAAAAGTCAAGAGCAAATTATATTAAAGATTATACAAACTTGTTTTCCTGATTGTGTAAAAATCAAGTATTTGAGAAATGATCTTAATGAGTTATGGACCAGCTTTAAAGATGGTCTGGCTTCTCTGATAAAATATGAACTATTTGAAAGATTTATAAGGGTCCTAAGACCCTTTAATAAGAAATCTTTCTTTATAAGAAAAAATTTCTTTATAAGAAATCCTGCCGAACATTTTAGTATTTAGAGCAGCAGGAAACCACTCTGCGATATTTTTAAAACAGGTATTTACTCAAGTAATTGGTTACTTTTTATGTGGAATAAGAAAACCTGGTGTAGCTATATTGGACTTGACATAAAAGAGAGGTATGTAATTTGTGAGCAAAACAGGGTGGAATGTACACATTGTACCTGGGGAGGTATTTCGAGAAAGACAACTCCTTGAGACAAAAAGCCAAAACAACAGACAAGCTAGGTTGCATGCCAGAATTGTTTATTCCATAGTTAATCAGCTGTGTAATAGCTGTCCAGAAACAATCCCTTCTGCCCAGGTAGTTTAAGTTTCAACCTTCATAAGCTTTGTGGCCTTCATAAAATGGATTACATGGAGGTTGGACGAAAAACACGTTTCTGAGAACATTTTGGTTCAAATAAAAAAAAAAAAGTGGCAATGTTGGTGCCAACAATTTACTAAAGAATATATGAACCAGATGCCGTTAAACTATAATTCTAAACAATTTGCCAGAATTATGTATTTACTTTATTCTTAAAGTCAAACTAAAGATATGCATGTTTTTTATTACTTGTGGATATAAACAAAAATGTGATGTGATTGCAACTAATATAAGGCAGATAATGCCAAACAGTCATGATTTCTGTGACTACTGCACTAGCTAAAGAAAAATGGAAGCTCTGTTGGTAATTATGTGCAAAAGGGTCATCAAAATGCGGCTGTTCAGATTGAGGCATATCAGGCTGCAGTATGCTTAGTCACCAGATAAGAGCATTGGCCGAAAGCACCTATTTCTCCTCTTTTCTCACAGTAGTACATTTTTTTTCCTTAAAAGAATGGGGAAGAGATCTGTAAGACATGCTGAGTTACTTACATTCTTAACTAGTATAACACAGGGAAGGGACTCTTGTTATTTGATACTTGTAGGCAATCTCTGACTTACCAGTTCTTACCCAGATGAGCTGCTTTGTGATGGTTGAAAAGACAGACATTGACGTCAAGACTGCCATCTTGAAAGGACAGAGTGAGTTTTAGGAGGAGTTTTTATGCCATTACATGTCATTCGGGTTATAAAGGGTTCTAGCTGGCACTCCCACAAGCTGAAACAGTCTTTACCTACTGTTAAGAGGCTCTCAGAAAACCTCAAATAATTTCCTTCAGTGAAGTGGCTACCTCAGTCATCTGTGGCTTGACGCAGAGAAGCGCTGAACATCCTGTGACACCCATCTTCCCAGGTAGGACTCCAAGTCATCTGGGAGAAAAATACCAGAAACTAGAGAAAAGAATTTCAAGAAGAAGCTTGGATTCAGCAAATTGCTTGGTGAAGTCACCAAAACCGAATTCCCCTGTGTGTTATAAAGAAAAGAAGAATCTGCAAAAGATTTGCAGTGGAGTCTTTGGTCTCGTACAGACAGCAGGCTGCTGGGACACAGCGAGCTCTGTCTCCTGACTGAGTACTGCAGTGTCAGATCCTGCTCAGAGAAGCATGGAAACTCACCGCAGCTCTTCTGCAGAAATCATGTTTGATTTTGAGAAAAACATCCTTTTTTTATAGAGCAAAATGAGTTCTGCGGGTTCCCTGTCAGAAGAGCACCTGTTAAAAGTGCCATCATGGTTTTACATCATTTAAGGTTAACGTGCTTCACTGTGGGCAGGATCAAAACCTAGAGATGAACCTCCACTTGCAATACAAGACGATTTTGCATTTTTGAACCCTCCAAGTCCTGAAGCAATATCTACAGGAGACAGAAGAATTACTGCTAAAATATTAATGCCAAAGCCCAGTGCAAATAATTTAACAAAGTGTCACGGCTGATGTATCTATCAGACACACCCAAATTATGTGTGTTTATGAGGCAGTTATACGAGGCAGAAGTTAAGATGAATGATATTTGCTAGTCCCAGGGTGTCCTTCTCCTTGGCAGTGCCAGATTCTTCCTATGTTCTAGTTCCTCGGGCTTTCTCCACACAACAGAGACACAACTTCAACAGTGGAGTTTCCACCCTTTTCACTGGACTGGGAGTCCCGATACAGTTTTTCCCCCCCTTCTATTCCAACCACTTTCTTGTTCCTGGTAACACCCTACGTCCTGAAGGAGCCACAAGTGATAGTACCTGGAAACACTTGAATGGCACTGGGTAGGTGCAATCAAAGTGGACATTGACCACATTTTTTTTCCTCTGGAAAAAACTGTCTTGGCATTCCTGTCCTTCCAATTCACACTACCCATACGAACTTGCAGCCAGCCCCCCCCCCCCCCAAAATGCTGTTGTCCATCATATTCGGACTATCAGAAACTCAGGTCAGGTAACGGGACTGTAATTCCATGGGGCTCGCCAACAAGGAAACATGCCAGCGTAATTATAGTGGTAATTATAGCACCGTAGTCACCGCCCACAAAGTACGACTCTCTGCGGAGTACAATGATTCTAGAATCAGAGTCCAAACAATATAATGCTCTTAAATTTCCCTACCCGCCAATCCTGGCTCTCAGTTTGATTGACCTCAGATTGAAAGTGAATCCGCCTCTCCCGTGAATGGCCGTACGGCTGCCAGCAAACACAAACTGAATGGATGGTTTGCCTGCCTCTCCTAAGCTTTTTTCTCCACTGAGGCAACTTCAGCCAGCAGCTGATGCTGAAGTTAAGGGCCAGTTTTTTGTTTTCATGCTGGACCTGACAAATTAAATGCAATTCTGCAGAGCAGGTAAGAGCATACGAGGCAGAAATGCACCTCTACAGCCCCATCTTGGGCTCCCATTGGCTTTGCATAGCCACATTTCACTTTGTACATGTAGATGGTCTTCCCTCAGCTTTGGGACTTCTCAGCACAGTTCAGACAAGAACTAACCCATAGATCTGTAGTCATTCCCATAGCCTAATGACCTCTCATTTCACTCATATGGGGTCTAAGCAGATGCTCTGACACCCAGCACAGCTTGTAAACCCAGTCAGGTTTGAGGTAATGCGTGTGATGGTCCATTTGGGACCCACCCAACACGTATGGCTTTGTATTCTTCCTGTGGAATAATAATTACTGTGGATTGAAATTCACATTAAAATACATAAGCTGTTCAGTGAATAATTATTTGTCAAGCCCAGGCAGCTGAGACTGAAAACACTCCCCAAATCTTACTGGTTAAGACCAGGACTTGCAGACAGCCCACAGTAAAACCAGGGCTCCCTGTAGTGAGCAGAGTCACGGTGCCGAGGCCCTGCTGGTGGGTCTTAGCAGAGCGGTTACCAGTATGGGAACAGGCAACTTTCAAAGTACAAGGGAAAGTCCCACTGCTGCCACGGGGTCTGCTGATTCCACTGGGACCACTTACATGCAGGGAACCTGTCTGAGCCCATCCTGTTGCAGGGCTGATGCTGACATTTTCAAAGTAGCTTTAATTATTACTTACCACAAAGTAACATGCAGTTTGCCACTATGATGTGCACGTTGCCTGCATCTTCTGTATCTGTATTTATTCTGAACAGCGCTGAATGAGTTTTTATTGTGATTAATTAAGATTAGATTTTGCTTTCCGTGGAAGCCTTTTATTTTGCTGTGCTGCGGTGGCGGGAGCTCTGTGCTGTTGTTTATACATTGCCATGTGCTTGCTCTGGGTGCGTTGTGCACAGTGTATCCACAAGCATGCACGCCTGCTTTCAGTGGGATCCGATGCCAGTGAAAACACATTCTTTGAAGAGATAGGTAATTACTTAAGACTTTGTCTAATGTTATAGCAGGACCAATAGGCTATTTGAACAAGTTTAGTATTCATAATAATACATGGTTCGGAGCTGAATAAAAGGCTATAATTCTTTTGAGGGGTTCCACTGACATAATAAACCACGAGAGCTCAGCTAGTCAGCAGAAAGCAAAGATTGGATTATAGCTGGGCTCATCAGCATGGGGCTGTACATGGCAGTTTCTCATGTCTGCAAAGGAATTATTTCAGAAGGTTTTTTCTTCATATTCTAAATTACTTTAAATCTATACCCCAAAATGGAAGAACTGCCGGATGCTGTTTTCTGTGAGAAAACCCTCAGAGATAATATTTGCTTTCTTCTCTATCTAGTGTAATCAGATTTTATTCTGGAAATGTGTCCGTGAATGGAATTCAGTTCTTTCAGCCATCCAACCATAAATAAGCTGTGGTGCTGCGGTACTGCATAACTGCAGCTGCAGGTCTGGCTGGTGCATGGATGTCCCCCAGTGCTGCCGTTCAGGTAGCTCTTCTCCCCCTGCTTAAGAGTTTTGCTGGTCTATGGACAAAGACTGGATCCTATAATTATTTAAATGAATTCTGCATATGTGCTGGGTGGGTCCTTTTCTGTGGCCGTTTCAGCTCGACCCATTTTCATAGCCAGTAGAGGGTCCCACATACCAAATATGCTTTGACTTTTGGTTGATGTCATATTGCATTTGTAAGTAGTTAGAGACCATTTCAAAATAGAGATGTGTTTATGTAAATATTTATATATATTTTTTTGATCGCCTCAGGAAACCAACTCAATGACTGAGGAAATAAATAGGCATGGAAAAAATCATAAGGGTATTGTTTATGAGCAGATTATAGTCAGATGATAATAACAAGCAGAATGAATAAATTGGAGAGACAGAATTGACATGATGGATACTAGCTTTAATACCATGTACTAAGCTTTCAGTACATCTTGTTTTAGGATTCATATTTCTTGAAAATCCACAGGAAATAAATTGGACTCTGGGTAAATGGCTCAGACAGAGCTGACTGGAGGCTGGAATGTGCAGAATGAGACCACAAACAACATGTCCATGGTCTTCTGCTGTCTCCCAGGACTCCTCTTTTCTCTGCCTTTTCAAATCTCTGTGTTTAGTCAAGCTTGTACTCTGATAATTCATGCACATTGGATGAGGTAAATGCTGTCTCTTCTTTTGTGTCTTCTTTCACCAGTGGCTTTACTGGGTGCCCTGAGAGCATCTGCTAAGACTCATCCTTGTATTTAATGTCCCCAGCTGGCAAGTGGGGATTGGTCCTCCCCAGCCTCCTATGACACACAGGGTGTTTCATCCCAAGTGGGAAACAGGCTGTCTATGGCTTGAATATGGAGTGGCTGTGGAGCAGCCCCTGCTCCAGGGGAGCAGAGCACTAGCAGCCCGAAGGAGAACACAGCTCCTGGTGGCATGTGGCTGGCAACATGGCTTTTTGTCAGCCTGTCTCACCCTTGGGCTGGCGAATATGATGGAGAACGGGCACAGCAGTGTTAACGCTGACTGCCTCTAGCTGCCAAAGTCTTTTTGGGAAACTGTTTGCAGGGCACAGTTTAGAACAGACTTGAGACTGGTATGAATTGCGCTGAGGTCAGCCTCGGCTTGGATGGCACTAGGATTAGATTGCCAGAAGGTTTTTCAGTAATAACAGCAACCATCCTAACTAGTGACACAGTAATACTCATTTATATGATTTATGGGAACACTGTACGTAATGATTCCAGCATATACAAGCAGGACTGAACTTCTTTTTAGCCTCCTGAATAGAGGCAGCCGTGTAATGCACACAGGAGCTTAGTACTCGTAGGAACATCCAGCACTGCCTATGGCTCGAGAAGCTGTTTACATCCATCATTTCTACTGGCCCCATTAGGAGTTTTTGAAAACAGTAAGGAAATTTTACTGGTCTTGAAACTAGGAGACCAGGTAGCCTCCTATCTGCTTTATGTTTCCGTGTTTATCTGCCCACTTGAGTAGCATAGTCAGGCATGGGGATGTTGTTTGTATTTGGGTCTTGATTATCAGTGAGTATAGAGCTTGTATTGTCTTGGCTGGGCCCCTCATTGTGGGCAGACTGTCTGACTGCAGTGGGTTGAGTCCTGAGATCATACCAGCAATTCTTCTTCCACAGCCAGTCTCCCATTATAGGCTGTTGGAACACACTGGGGTATTTCCAAATTCTTTTCTGCATCTGTCTGGGAGGGTTACGGAGTTCCCTCAGCAATTGCCTTTCTTTCAATGAACGTGTGTGGCAGACTTGATGTACTAAACAGGCCAAAATCATTGTTTTTGCATTTGCAAAAAAAAAAAAAATAGGCTGTTCAGTTCCTTCATTGCTGGGTAAGATTTGTTAGGTACAGAAGCCGCAGTGTACCCACACCAGAGTGCTCCTTACGCAGTGCAATCCAGGGCACCCTTGGAGATGAAGGGGTATACATGTCTATATATACTGTGTGTGTATACATTCCTCACCGTGTGCCTGGAAAGCAACACTCAGTACAGATGTCCTCAGCTGGCTAAAGAACAGTGAGAATAGATTCATACTGGCCTTGTGACAGTGTTATGCAAGAACGAGTCAGGGAGCCCGACTTGTATTTTGTGCATCTACAGACCTAACAAAAGAAACTCCAGAGGCTCAACACAGCTGAGCTTGTGCATGTTATCAACCCTGCGAGAAATGAGGAGAAAAGAGGGATTGTATCACATCCCAGGGAACTCCAGACTTACTCCTGGTCTTAACGTAGAACATCTTGGCATTATAACATCATTCACTCATTGCCCTTACTGGGTATTTCATGTGGGACCCATGTTTATGAGGTGATGTGCAGCCACTGAAAACTAGCAAGGTTCGTGTGTCTGCAGGGGCTGTGGGGAACATGGACCCAGAAGCGAGCAAGTGAAGGAGAAGATGGCTGCTGTGAAGGGGGGAAGTATTGCAGTGCCGCAAGGAAAAGCAGCATGGAAAAGAAAAAAAAAATCAGGTATACTGTTTGCTGAATAGACCTTCGAGGACTCACCAGTAACCATAAGCTCCTGTTTAGTAGTGGAATACTGATTTTGCTCTCAAAAAGTGGTTAAATTCCCCAAGTGGCACAATCATTGCCTACCAAGAACCTCAACTGGTTCAAATGCAGATCAACATCATCTTCAAGGTATTTGGGGGGAGATGAGATGGATTAGTGATTTGAGATCAGCTTGGTTTTGAAGTTCTTTTAGATAATTTTGTCTAAAATGCACTGAGTATTCCCTTCTTCTAGTCAAAATCTCAATTAATTAGCTGACATAATAGTTCTGTGCCTCTTCTGTGAAGTTTTGAGCAAATCTGTATGATTTCCTGAAGCCTACTAACAGCTGTATCACCTTTGTGTGCCAAAGCATGTCTCCTAAAATAATCAGATGATTAAACGTCCCACCAGGAGAATATGATTTCTCTCAGATTGATTTCTGCTCCCCGCAAATTTAAACTTTATCTCATTAAAATGATTAGGAGTCCCTTTCTCTCCTACCAAATGTTCCCTCTGTGTTTTAAGGATACAAATGACATAATCTAAGTGAAGATATTTTCATTTCTCAAATCTTGGGTTAGGTCCTGTATCGTTCTGTGATTCTCTCTTGAACATTTATGAGTTTGTATGACATTCAACAGACTAGGATATCGCTATTTTTTTCGTCTTGATGTTTGGGCACTGCTGATGGTATTGCAGGCAGCATACCTAACTGTGAATGTATTCCACTCTTGGTGTTCTGTCCTGGTTGTCTGCTACATGGGGATAACAGTAGATTTGTCTGTAAATGAAAGCTTCAATAGTCAATGCATTGACTAAGTCTCTCTTGGCATTTCTTACTGTTGCAGTTGGGTCTGCTGAGGACAATTTAGGTAGATACCTCTGGCTGTGCTCCAGGATGTGACTTTGTTTCTCTTTCATTGCCGTCTGACCAGTGCTATGATGACAGAGCTCTTGGAGAACTCTCTCTGGTTTAAGTGCAGTCTGATGTTGGATGACAGCTAGGGTCCTACCTTCTTCACTCCTGGAGAGCAGGCTACTATTTCTTCTCAGCACATTCCTTCTCTCCTGCTGTCACATCTGCCAGCCTTTAATTCACTGAGCTGTTTCAGAGCCAGCCTCTTCTCTTGTGACACCAGGTACACTGAACTCTGTCCCGGTGATGTGACTTTCCACCAGCCACACCTGCTACTTACTCCTGCAGAATGTGGTCTTTGGTCCAGCATGAACTGGTCCAGCTCTGAACAGCTGATTCCCACCAGCCAGTTGAAATGGCATCAGTGCATGAGGAATCCTGTGGGACATCACTGCATCACAAACTGGTCTCACCACAATTTTCCTCAGAGACTGCATGGGGAGCAGTTCATCTCTGTTGCCCTGTAGGAATGGCAGGGGAAGCATGATTTGCCCCCAGAGTCAGCACTTGTTTTATTCCCATCCACTGGGGATGTCTGAAAAATGTTCAGGGGAAAATATGTTAGCACAGTTAGCAGACAGATGAACTCACTCCAAAACAGCACCTTACTCAGTTAATTCAGCTACAGTTCACAGTGGTAAAACAACAGTTAGCTGAAGTGGAGGTCCCTCAAAAACCAACAGCACTTGAGATAGCGATCATTTTATTAAAAGTTCACTCGTTATAAATGTGAACTCCACTAATAGCTGGGTTTCTCATGTAGTCTGATGTAGCTGATAATTACAGTTTATTTAATTCTTGCCGTTCCCATGTACTTCAGCAGTGCACGTTTTCCATGGCTCAGAAATATTTCCGATCAGCAACATGGCTTTCAAGCTGTCAGTGTCATACCTTCAATGGCAGCTATGTGGCCAGTGTTTTACGTGGGCCTTGGGAAGAGTTGCTGATGGTGACTCTGCTGCTTCAGCAGCTTCTGTTTTTCCCTGATGTGGTTTCCCTACACTTGGGCAATCCTGTCACTGGCGACCTTGGCCTCTATTCTGCCTAAAAATGTCATCTGGCCTCAAACCCACGTGGGAAACAGGCGGTCTCCTCTGAGCCGTGGGACACCTACCACAAGCCTGCACTTGGGCCACCTCCAGTTTTTAACCAGTTCACTAACAATCCTTTTTTGAAGGGCTTTATTCTGTACAGATGATAGGAATGGAAATTACATACAGATGGGAATTAACAGCTGGTGCTTTAACAAGATCCCTATTTCTGCTTCCCCGGGGGAGTCTGTCTAATTGAGGTTCATTCAGTACCTGTTTGTTCATCAGTGTGGATTTTGAAGTTCCTTCATTCAGTTGTTTATGACCTGACTTTTCACTAGAGCTTTTTTTATGGAGCTCTTGTAAGAACAAGCATCTTTTCACATCACGAGTTTTGCATTCAGCTCAGTACAAGCTACTTCACAAATCCATCGCCTGGCTGAAGTGCTCCATCAGGCCCTACCAAAGCAGTCTCCTCATTGCACGATGTGCTAGGTCCATCTTTTGCCTCCATGTGGCATTTCAAAAGGTTTTCATCATAGCTACCTGCAAAACTGGAGTCCATGCAGGGAACAATGAAAAAAAAATAATTACTAACAGCTATTGGTAAAGTGCTTTGGTTTAAGGACCTAAAATCCATCATAAATACTGCAGCAGCTTCTCAGCAACCCTCCAGACTGCACAGAGGAGCAACCTCACCTCTGATGTGCTTTTGCACCTTCCAGTCCATCTGCACCCTCCTGCATCTCTTCACCCGTAGAGTAACTCCTTCACAGCTGAAAGACCTTGCCAGCTGTGCTAATACTTGCTTGTAAACTTGCTTACAGAGATTTCACAATTCCAGCAGGCAGGACTTTACTCTTAGTCCCTGCTTAAAGTGCAGACTGAAATCCCAAACTTGGCCCTTTCAGAGAATTAATTTCTTTCCCTCTGCAGGCACACTGCAGTGAATGCGCATTCCCCATTTCCCCATCTAAACCAGGCAGTCTTCTATGAATTTCAGCTAAAAGATACATCGATTGTGTTCTTTGCAGGGAAGTGAACAAAAAGTCCCTCATAACACATTTCCACCTTATTGACAGAGATTATTTTTGCACTGATTTAAATTTGGGGGTTAAGGATATGACGTTGGGCAAATTTTGATAATGGGTGCTGGTGTTATGTGGCTGATCCTGATGGATCATCACCAGCTAGGTGGCCATTACTTCCTTATTATCTTTTTCAACCATTTTCCTTTGAAGGCTCTGTCTGAGACAGGAGATTGGAAACCTCCTTTAGGCAAACTCGAGCTATTGCTTGCATGGGCTGTATTCTCAGGGCAACTCCAAGTGCTGTTGAAGGACTGCATTAGGTGAAAAGCTAAGATCTCTGTCAGAAACAGATGCAACACAGCAAGCATCTGTTGAGGGAACTGTCCTGGAGAGAGTAAGTGTGTTCCTGTTTACTGCACCCGCTCCTGGGACAGTCCCCAGGACTCTTTTGGATCTCATTGACACCTACAAACTGTCTGTTCTGTTTCTGCCTCTTCAGCCTTGGGCTAAGATTTTTTCCACATTAACAGGAAAATGTACAGTTTTTTTTTTTTTTTTTCTTTTTCTGCTGTTGAAGCCCTGATTTTATGAAAAGGGAAAATTATCTTGGATTTAGGCCCCTACTTGCGTCTCTGTGAGCATATTTCCAGGACCAGGTTCTCTTGTCCACTCATTCATTTGGATCTCCAGCCCAGCAGGGATCAGTGCCATAATGATTAATACATGGTCTTTCATTATTGTTTAGCTTTTTACTTTAAACTGGGAGTTTGGATATTTCAGCACATCATTTGCACAAGGATCTTGTTGTTTTAAGCTTGATTTTTCAGTTCAGATAGGTTTTATTGCCGTGTTAGTATTGTGACTGTAAAGGCACAGTATGTTTTCATCCATGATGTTCCTTTCCTAAGCAGATCAATCCCAATGAACTCTTACTCAGCAAATGATATGAGCTTTACCAAACATTTGCTCAGAAAATACATTCTGTGGTTAGGTATACTGGCATGTTTACTGATACGACCATGCTTCAACAGTACATGATTGGAGCTGGCCTGTGATTTATGATCGTGGGGTTGATTGCAAAACAAGGGTTTGTTGCGTCTTTATTTTAAAATGCATTGGCTATAGCATAAGGGTAAAAATCAAATCATCTTTAAAAGTATATGAAATTTAAGAAGAAAATAAAAAGTGATTTAGATTTCAGTTCTGTGAATCTTGACAATGTCCTTTTGAGTGCTCTATGCCAAAAAAACAAACCCAAGTGACTCTCAGGGTGTTTAAAAGAAACAGAAGAGAGAGTCAGTCTTTCATGAGGCTCTGCCAAAGCCTCAAGTAGACGCAGACACTGATGTCAGAAGAGAGCTGCTGTGATTGTCTTGTTTTCTATGTGAATGACAACATGTGTGACCAAATCCCTGTGCCCAGTGCAACTCAGTTGGAGTTTTTCCATTGGCTTTGGTGCGAATTGGCTCAAATCCTACATTTGTGTAATGTGTTAATGTGTTAACTGTGTCAAAAACTTTGCGACACCATTGACTATTGTACAGTTGATGATCTATTGGATGATAACTGTATCTGAATAGGACAGACGACCACAGGAATTTCCCTCAATGTCTGTTGCATTGTTATTAAAGACAGAACTATCCTATGGCTCTGACAGTGCAATTTCATTATAAAAACAGTAGATTTTCCAGGAAGTTAACTTTTGGGTTGCCACCTAATCACCAAACCAATGAAGCACTGTTAGACTGAACTGAGAACAGTTTGCTTTTGACTGGATAATTATTATTTTTAACCATCACATGGTTTGGTGTTATTATTTTTGGTCAAGAACGAAAAAGAAGTCTCTGCTTTCTGTCCAAGCTATAGATAAAGAATATCATAGCAGAAAGTAGGGGGGGAAAGTCCTGCATGCCCTCCCTGATATTCCTGTCATCAAGGGGTTTATTGTTAAGGGTTGTGTGTGTTTAATGGAATGACTGAAGCACCTATTTTGTAGTTGTAGTATTTAATTAAATAATGAATCTGTTCAGCATTTACATCTGTTCTTGGTACTCCTGCAAAAGAGTAGCTTCGGTCTGGTCTATCTTATCATTCCAGCACATTATTAGGACAAACAGTCCCTGTAAGTTCAAAAATGAAGCAATGTTTCACCCTTCAGCTTTGCTGATTGAGCCTGGAACCTGTGCCTTTTCCTTTCTCAGTGCAAAGCAAAGCATGCGCTGAGATGATGCACAATTTTTTCTTTTTTTCTTTTTTTCCTTTTTTCTTTCTGTTGTTGGTGGTGATTAACTTTCACTGCTCACAGATTTTGTTCTGTGAAGTCAGAGCTCTTTGTTTTCAACAGTTATAGTCTCTTAAACTCCTTGTAGTGACCATGGCTGAACCCTGTGGTCCTTTCTTAGGCTTGACTCTGCCTCTTGATCATACTGAACTCTAGTTGATTTAAATGGGAGTTTTGCTTGAGGAAGAGGAGGAAACTCAGGATTTGGTGCAGTATGTTCTGTGAAAGGACATTCACCCATAACCTGTATTGCCTTGACTTGGCAGTATTGTTTTATCTTGCATATCTGACAATCTCCCTTTCACTGCTTACGTAAGAAAATCGTTTGTACTGTCAACAGCTCTGTTTAACCTTTAATAATAAAATTAGTAACTAAAACCAAGAGGCCCAAGTCCTGAGGCCCACTTTTGGGTAATGTTTCCATTGAAACCAATGGTAGTTTGCCAGGGACAGCTCTGGGTAAGCCCTGAATGTTGAACTCTACATTTACCCCAGCAAGCTTTTTGAGTAGTCTCTGTTTCTGCACTACAAAGAGCAAGTAGGGCTACAGTGGCAGGGAAGGAAGTGTTAGAGGAACCTTGCTGTACTTTCCATTTAATGACTTTATTGGATGAGACGTCTGACGATACCAGGTTTTTCTAATTCTCATTTTTATAAGCCATCTATTGCGCAGAAATGTCAGTTCTGGGCATATGTTCCTGTCCCTGGAGTCTTGTTCAGACATTAGAGAAACATTTTCTAACTCAAAAGATAAACACTTCTGCTAGAGTTCAGGGACGGAAATTGTTTTCATCGCAGCAGGTGTTGCCTATTAGTTCTACTAGAACTAAAACCCGAAGCTGGGCTTTAAGCAAGATGCATAATCAAGCTCTTACATCATTGTGAGATGTACCGTACTTGAACCTTTTGCTTGCTGAGACTGTATTTCCTCCAAGAAACATCCTGTTTTGCAATCCCCCAAATTCCCCATGTGCCATACAGCATTAGGGATTTCATCACCTCCTGGGCACACAGGCTATGCTTTCTGCAAAAGACCCGAAGGGAGGGTGAGACAGAAAGCCAGACAAGTCAGAGGTTTCTGTATTTCCTGGTGGGACCATGTGATCTATGAAAGATAGCTTTATTTTTATTTCACACCCCCCTTCTTTGCTTCATGCTGTTTCCATTCTAGACCTGAGTCTGCCTAGCAGGCTGCTGGAGGCTGCTGGTTGCATCATTTCAAGGAAAGGATTGTGCTCCACTCACTGCTGCTCAATCGTTTCAGGTCCCATCTTACTTTTAACAGCCTTGCCTGCTTTATTTCTGTCCTTCACCTTGCTGTCATGCAAGTGACCAGTAATGCGTGGTCATGCATGCTGTCATGCATGTCAGACCAGTAAAAGGCATCACTCTTTATAGATTCTGTTCTTTATCTCCAGCTCTCATCAGAGTTTATGGCTAAAGACAGTGGATTTATTTGCAAGCTTTGTATTTGTGCACAGAATATATTTCTTAACAGTTCTTATTTTTTCAACTTGTAAGTCCTTACTTATTTCTTTTGGACCTAATTTGACTCACCTGAATTCACTGGGATCGTTAGTCTGGGTTTATAAAGCTGTTTATGAGCTTGCTAACAAGCTCTGATGGGTGTCCTAAGCAGCTTCACCTGGGTCCCTCATCCATGCAGGTCCATCCAGGAGCTGTGCCTCCTGGTACTGGCTTGATTTGGATTTGCCTGAGGAACTGGACTGTTGCTGACCCTGGCTATGGTTATCAGACCTGCTCAGGTATTGGGGGGCTGCATCCCTGGCTGGGGGGG
>VXAA01001765.1:570399-601923 GCA_013399115.1 Anseranas semipalmata | reverse complement strand
GGGGGTTGCTCTTGGTCCTACTTGTCCACCCCTTGCAGGGCAGCCTGCTCTGTCTCCTCCCTGGAAGGGCTGTGGAAAGCAAGAGCTGGCTTTCAGTTGCTGTAAATACTTCTAAGACCGGTTTGCTCTAAGCACTGCTCACTTGTTATGTTTTGTGTGACTGCCCTGGGTCATGGTTTGCAACCTGTCTGCAGCTCTGCTGCCTTTTCACAGGTCTTACCACAACTGCAGTGCTCATTGTTTAGCAATAATATTCTACATCCCTATTTCTGCAGTCAGGCATATTGGTCTCTCTAACAGATAAAGGAAAGTGGGCTGGATCTACTTTTTTCTTTTCTTTTTTTTTTTTGGCCTTTTTTTCCCCTTTTCCTTTGTAGTGAAAGCAATGTATGATGACAGTTACAGCCACTGATTCCCTGGATTAATAAGTGCTTAGTCACTTATGAAATTGTAGTTAAAATGGCACCAAACTCTGAGGAGTGCAAGGAAAAGCTAGAAAGAAGAGCTTGTCACCAAGGTTTCTTGGCGAAACTTGTTCGGGCCATAATCATGTTTTAGAGCTCACATCCCGTATTAATGCATACCTTGCAGATGATGTGTGGAGGGTAGAGGTAGGTGAAAAGAGGGAAAAAAAAAAAAAAAACCTTAGCATTTATATCCTATATAAACGTTCTTTCAGTAATATAGCAAACTGCTGTGTTGTGGGACAATGTATGAATAGGAGAGAATCCCAGCCTGTGAGAGTGGGGTTCTAAAGCAGCCTGGAGAAGCACTTTTTCCTCATCCCACTAGAGGGTGGGTGCAGTTTGGACAAAGCGAGGCTTTGGCTGACTGAACTCTGCCTGCTTGGCAAGGCACACAATGAGAGTGTGAGCATCAGTTTATCACCTAACAAGGACGGTGGGGCTGCAGGAGCTGGCAGTTCAGAAAATATTTAGCTCAGGGATGGATGCAAGCATTTTCCCTCAATAGTTCAAGCTCTGTAATCAGAAGATGCTATGAGTACTGCTTTTATTTATAGAGGCAAATGTTTTGATTTTCAGTAACTCAAAGCAAAAATGTCTATACATTCTCCCCCTCCCCCCCCAGTGGATTTAGTAGTTCGTCATGTTGACATGTTCTACCAGGCTCACAGGTACAGCATTTAAAGAGTACTTCTTTCAAAGAGACAGGAAAAATATAAGAAATAATATTCTAGACTGTTTTTTTTAATATTTGCAATATCATCCTCTTTGCAACAAAAAGGACATGCAAGTAAGAGTTCCTTGATCACAATCTGTGCTCTGGAAATGAAGTGCAGTTTGTGCAGAAAATAAATAGCTGTAGTTTTGAAAGAATATGATTCATTGTATAGCCCTCAGTATAATCTGAGATGACTTCCCTAAATTCTACTTCAGATATGACAGGGCAGAAGATTGTTTCAGTTTATCTTTACTTTTTTTCTGATCTATTGGTTTGTATTGTGGGAACTGAGAAGGCAATGTTGGTTTAGGGTAGAGCTAAGTATTTTTGTAGCTGAACTTTAAAAATCTTGTCCAGGATAATGTGGAATAAAGGTAGAAAGGAATAAAAGCTTATAAAGTTTGGGGTGAGAGGATTTCTAAAGAGATCAAATTGACTAACATTAACTTGATATGGGAAGGAAAGGGTTTAGAGCTCTGTGAAAGGGAGAGGGTCAAGAAAGAATCCTATGAAACTCCTACTGTAAGAAAAGGCATTAACATAATAAGTGACATTTTTCTTAATTGACACAAAGTTGAACTCATCTGTAGAGTCCAGTCTTCTCAACTGTACTGAGAGGTCAAAGATCTGATCTTCTTGAAGAGGACTTGCAGTTATATTAATTAAGCTAAAATGAAGAGAAGAAATGACAGTCCTCTGACTTGACCATCAGGTGCTGTCATAAAGAAGCATATCCGTGATACTATAGTACAATATAACACAGTTGCATATAGTAGTAGCATAGCCCTGTCCTAGGTCAGGGGAAGAATATTGCACAACTGCCCCAGGTGCCTTGCAGGCTTTGTATATCTATTTCTAATCTTCCATTAAAGCATCAGTGTTGGCCTCTGCTGGAGACAGAAGATAAGGAGAAGATGGATCACTGAGTCTGTTCTGGCATGATAGTTCCTATGTTTTGTTCCACAGAAAGGGTTGTGATCAACAAAAACATTGCCAACCTAGGTCACTTGCCAGTTTATGAGCAATGGGATTGCTTTGTTGGTTTATGCAGCCCTAGTTATTTTTGCTGTTATTGAAATGTGACATTGGCTGACAGCTCTGTGGGATCTCACATATGGAGACTCTGCTCCACAGGGATGGGAGAAACTGGACAAATTGTAGTGGGTTTTCACATATGGGGCCAATTCATGCCTGATGAACTCCTGTGGAAGATCCTGGCACTGCACCAGCCAAGAGGCTGTTTGTCATGATTAAAGCACTTGAAATTTTCCCCCTAATGGGGGACCATGCTGAGTTTTAGTGTGTCCTGCTCTGCTGCTGCCTGTTTCTGTTGTTGCTAGATCTTCTGTAGTTTGTGTTTGTTTAAAAGGAGGGCAGTGAACTAAGCTGGTGGTTGAAGCTGCAAATGTGGTCTAGTTGGATTATAAAAATGTTTGACACTTTGTCACCTTCTTCAACATGTGATGTGAATGGGTGTGAGAATGGGCAATGTGGATTAAGAAGAATCAGATGATGGAAATGAGACCAGAGTGGTGGAAAGCAGAAGAGATGGAAATACCATGGAGATTTGTTCAAGGACAGTCTTGATTAATCCTGCATCCAAGTGGTTTGGAAGGAGATGGTACTGCTGCAGCTGTACTACACATGTCTGCAGAAGATGGAACCCTAATGGTCGGGGATGGAGAGGAAAGGAGAGTGGTGGGATTTGTGGAACTGGAAAGTTGAAAGATCTGTATGGGAGCAAGGGGTGGGGGGGGGAACTTTGCTGCAGTCCATAGTGCTAGACCTGGTGTTGTGCCTGGCTGAACTTGGCTGGTGGATTTAAAGGGCCATATTTGCAGTATATTAGAGAAGGTGATGAGGGCATAGACATGAAGATACAACTGTTGTGCTGTTTTTCCAACAACTTATGGCCATGGTTCAGAAAGCTAGGAAGTGAAGATGCCAGTGTGAGCGATTTGGTAAAAACAAAGCTCAAGTCATTGTTATAAGTAGTCTCTCAGGGCATAATATGGGGCTGTGGAGGAGGGGGCTGGAAGAAGAAAAGTAAAAACCCAAGAAAAAATAGTGTGAAGCTTGAAAAGAGTATCAGGGCTATAGTCTTGAAGAGAACCAGAGAGGAATCTTGTCTAAATAATTTAAGATGCTTCAGCTTGCCTGAAAGGGTAAATAATGATCTGGCAAGTAGAAAGAGATTATTATTTTAAAAAGCTGGCAGTAATGCAGCCTACTAGGAAGGGCAGTGGTAGTCAGACTAAGACTAATGTGGACGGAGAGAGTGTCTTGGAATGGTGCAGAGAACTGGAGGCACCTTCCTTTGTAGGAGGTGGAGGCATGCTAAAACAATGATGCCCATCCCTCATTTCACTGTCTTTCTGAGCACTTGTTCTGTTTTCATATGCTGCTAACTTTGGGCAGTGGAAGTAACAGATTACAAAAAAAGGAGGGAAGTAAGTGTGGCCTCTGGGCTGTTGCTATGTTGCTAAGCCACCACCATCTAGTGTCTGGCTTAAAGCAGCCTCCTGCTGCAGTTTATTAACCTGACAGGGGCAAACATGAAGATATGTTAAGCAGATCACATAACCTGTCCTGTAAGATGCCATGGTGATAAATGTTCTTTTATGCAAAAGTGCTTAAATTCTAGCAAACTAGTCAATAGTAATTGCTCTAGCAATATGCTTAAGCTCATGTGTAAGCTCTGCTTTGAATTAAGTTGCTAGCATGGGAATTGTGTATAAATGAGCACAGCAGGTCATAGAAAAATCAAATGTGGTGATGGAGGACCATGAAGTTCCAGAATAAATCCTGATTTTTTTGTACATTTTCTGAAAACCAGCAAAATTTGAGTGTTGTATGTGAAAGCAATGAAAGTACTATCTAATATGAAAGATTTCTGCTTCAGAGAAACTTTATTCTGCATGTTTTATGGGAGAGACTTTGACAGATAACAGGTCTTTCTCCATTCATATTTTGAGGCAGTGACTGGTGAGGTTTTAGCTTGGAATCAGGAAGACGTGAGAGTGAGCTAGGGAGGTTATGCAGGTGTTGTATTTGTAGATGAACCGTGAGAAGAGAAGAGGTAGGAGAGTAAGGGTGAGGACAAATGGAGCCAGAGGATACAGCTGTGAGATGAAGTTAGGGTAAAAGGAAGGTGCAAAGATAAAAATATACTAAAAATGGGGGAAAGTAAAGCTCAGATGCAAGGGCCACGGGGATGGTCAGGATGCTGAAGGTGAAGATGATGAATATTGAGCAGTTTAGTATTAACACCCTTCTCTTGAATTTTGCTAACTCCTTTATCTCTTGTTTCTGTGGTCTGGAGTCTTGCACCCTCATTCCACTGAGCACAGCCTTTCCTGGGCACACTGCTCAGGCTGGAGCACCCAGGCCCTGAACAGGGAAATCATGCAGCCCCCCAGCTCTGGCAGTACTGCTCCAAAGGCCATAGGCATTCCTGTAGAGCTACTGATGTTACACCTGGGGATGGATTTTTGGCAACATACTTGAGTATGTGCATTCAATGTGCAAGCAGGGAATATTAAAAAACAAAATAAAAAATACTGTTATTACCTCCCACATCTTGCATGTGGAATCTGCCTGCAGAATCTCGGGCAAGTCTTCTCCCAGTCTGGGGGTAGTTTTGGTTTCACATATGTTTTTTTGGAGGGCCACCTCTGTCAGCCACTATGTGGTATTGCTATAAAATAAGAAAAATAATAATCTTGCTCCCTGAAAGCCAAATCAAACCACTGTACAGATCTGACAGCTGTCCAAGCAACTGAAAACAATCAGTCATAAAACAAATGCCTAAGTCAACAAATAGAGAACCAAAGAAATATCAAGTGAGATTAATCACTATCAGTTGTTCCAAGATTTTATAACAAAGGGGGCAGGAGGAGGGATTAGTCTTGCAGACTTCACACACTTTTTTTCTTAAGGGCAGCAGTTATCCAAGTCAGTAAAAATGAGGTAATTATATTGCAAAATTCTTTGGATGAGAATGAGACTTATGTTCTAAAATCCAAAGCTACACTTACCCACAGCAGAAAATTGCTGGAAATCGGGAGAATAGCAGCTTGCATGTTTATTTTTCCTAGAAGAAAACAATTGACTCTTCAGAACTCATTTTAGAGTGACTGAAAACAGATGGCGGTGGAGATGCTTTGCAACCCAGAAGCATCAGGGTGGTTATGGATTCCTGGGGGCTTGTCGTGCTTGCCTGCCTCAGGCTTAAACTAATTCAAACTGGACTGGGAAGCAAAAAGAGACTTTTCAGGAGGCAGGAATTTTCAATTGCTGATTTATCATACTGAGAGAACAGGAACGCAGCTATGTTCTTTCTTCTCCCGTGACTACTAATTAGACTGTAATGTGCTAGGTGCTGGCAGAGCTGACCTTGCCTTTCCCAAGTCCTGCAAAAGTCTTATTTAAATTCTGTAGCAGGAGGAAAAGGGTGTGTAAAGATTCTAGACAGAAGCTTGAAAAAGACTTCCCCACAGATATGTTGATACAGTTCAGTGGCAGCAGATCATGCTGGCAAATGTATGTCAAAGTTAACCTGTGTTGCAGAAATTCTAGGTGTATATACTTGTAATAGTTCTATACGAACAATGAAAAAAATCCTTCTGTAGTCTGTATGCAAAAGCTCTGTGTGGATTCCCCCAGCGTTTCTGGGGATCCCCTGCTCTAGAGGGATGCAATAAGGAAAGACAGACTTATGCTATGGAGATAGTTTTCTTCATCAGAATAAAGGTGGTTATTCAGTGTTGAAGAAAGCACATTTTTCTGTGATGCTTTTTCAGTGTTAGTACACCAAGAATTTGAATTCTTTCCAAGCTAACAAGTATATGCATTAAACAACAATCGCCCTATGTTTCTACTTGCCAGAACATCCAAATGAAGCTTGCTATTTTTATATCAACTAGTCAGGACAGAGATGCACCTAAACCTCTTTTTGTATGCTATAGTACAAAGACATGGACATCCAATTTACTTTGTGTATTAATCTTCAGAGTTTCTACATCTGTGTGATTTGCTGCATGTTTTTTACCTTAATGTCAATAGCACATCTTGGAGTCCTTTCCAGAATTGGGTGCTGCTGCAGCTAATTGTGCAGCTAGAGGATACTCATAACAAACTCTGATTGAGGTTAGTATTTAAATAAATGCTTAATTTCAGGTTGTGAGTAGTCACACTGGGTTAACAGGTGCTCTTATACTTAAAGACTAGCTTGTTCATCTGTGCTTTGTATTAGGGAGCAGGTGCACACTTTCAGTGTTTCTTACAAAAACTAAAATGATGTTGTGTAGAGATTCCAGATGTAACTCCAGTTTTCAGGCCAGACCTATAGCATAGCAAACTCCACCTGAGATCTGGAGATGGAACTCCTTTGTTGCTTTCTTCATCCTCAATTTAAAAGATGGAGATAAGCCAGACCTAGCTGTCACTTGCAGCTCTGCCTGTGCTGCAGTCGCTGGGGTGGTTGCAGACTTTTAGGGTTTGCTGAGGCAAAGTTGATTAGTGTAAAATTTGACCCTTCCCTCTCCAAATTCACAGCTAAACCCTTCCCTTTTTATTTACCTTGCATCTTCTTTGTTCTCTTCTCCCCAGGAGTCCAGTTTTCTTCATGGCTTCAGTCTCCTTCCTTTTTCTCTTGTCTTATTGTCATGCTGAGCCTGTGGAGTTCTTACTGAAGAAAGGTTAGAGTGAAAAGTCCCTGCAGCCCAGCTCTTGCATAATCTTACTTGAGCTTAATCCAATTTGTTTTTGCAAGGAGTTTTATAGCCAGGATGGGGCAGCCCCAAAGCCTCTAAAGAGCAAACCTGGGCTGGCTGTGCTGCAGCACACTCCTGCCTTGTGTCACAACTGGCTTGGTCCTAGCCAAGAAGGTTTTGTAGGTTAAGGTCTTTAAATGAACTAAAAATGGATGGAAAGCCTGTAGAGAAAGGGCCTTACATTAGTCTTCAGTGGAGGATGAAATTAGGGCCAGGCAACTAGAGGCAGAGCAGCATGTGTGTACATCTTCAAGGGTACTAAGGGAGTGAGCAATTCCTGTGCAAGCTATGGTCCTTGGAGGTTTCTTCTGAGCTCTGTGTTGTCTTGTTAGTGCCATCCCTTAAGAAGGCTCCTGCTGGCCCTTGGGCAAGCTGGCTGCTTCCCCTACTCTGAGGGGTCAGAGGGAGCTGACTGTTGGTGGCATCAGTTGATATTACTGATGGGTTGCTAGATGTATGATTTAGAGAGCCTTTCTACAGAGCATTTTAATAACTTGATTACTGAACTAGTTCACTTCTTTCCTTCACAAACCCTGATAAGGATGCAGAGAAGTAAGAGTCAGTGGCAAAACTTCTGGTGGATGGGAATGGTCTGTCCCCTGAGTTGTTAGTGAAGCCAATGTCAGCAAGTTACTTCAGGGAGTGCCAATGCCCACTTGCCTTTTCCCAGGAGGAGTCTGAAAGAAATACTGTTCTTCACTCTGCTTATTTCAGGCTTTTGGATGTTTTGGTGGGAATGGAGGCTGAAGAAATGGGGGATGTAGCATAAAACTGCATGCTGCCTTCATCCTGGTAGGATCAGAAACAACAACTTATGAGTCTTTGAGATCTCAAAAATATCTAAAAGATAAGGAAAAGTCTGAGATTAGCTGGGTAGTAAAAGCATAGGGGCTAGACCCAAACCCTGCTGTTGCCACAGTCCAGATTTGTGGTGATGGTGGAAACTGGGGTTTGTAATGCAGTTGGGGCCCATCTCTCAACAAATAGTTCTTCAGGCATTTGCTAATTTAAAAATATGGCTAGAATGCTTTGGATATGAGGAGTACTCTATTCATGTTTACAGAGCCTTACAAAGGCATGAAATAGTGTTCTCTGTGATAAAGTTCCATTTAATAATAGCAGTCAGCCCCTCTAGGTAGTCCATTTCAAGGCATTAATTGAACTTCTTGGGTTCTCAGGGTTGTTAACCTTTGACTGCAGCTCACACCAGAGGCAAACTAATAATTCAAATGTTCTCCCCAGTGTGCCTTACTGCTTAAGCACACTGCAGGAATGCAGTATATCACTGGATAAATCATTCACCATGATATCATCAGAACTGCTGGTTTGCCGTACAATTCTACTGGAGTACAGAATGTTTCAAACCATGGCAATTAACATCTGCATTGACTGGAAAGCTTAGTTGAATGATGTACATGTGTTTAAAAAAAAAAAAAGGTGGGGAGGGAGAACAAAAGAAACAGTGAGCTGCATGTTGGCAGGTAACTGCATTTTCCCCCAGGCAGGTACCTTATCTATGTGGCGTGCTTACTGTTATCTCTGCTGGTCTGGACCATCTGCCAGGTCTTTGCCATTACCATGTTGGAGGTTTGTGACATGATGTGTTATAATGGGGAGAACTGGGATGTAGCTGTCTGGATATCCAGAAAATCCAAAGATATCCAGAAAAAATAATGGAGACACTTTAGACTCTATTAGGAAGCTTATTTAAAAAAGCTTTTTTAAAAAAATCCCTTCTCCAACATTTCCCCCCCAAGCCCTGCTATTCCTCTTGGTTCCCTAATTCTTGTTCTAAGTAGGGGGGCTTCGTCTCCAACCCACCTGGGTGCTCTTGGCACCCCCTTGGCCTTTCCTATCCTGCTGGCTGAGGCCTAGTTGGAGGATATTTGGAGATTCTCAGGCCACTGCATCCCAACACAATTCTGGTGCTTTCAGGGCTGAAATGCCTGCGGAGGCTATTCTGGGAAGAAAAGGGCTTACTCTGTCCAAAGACAGAGGCAGGGAAAAGTCCTCATCTCTGATGTCTGCTGATTCTAAGAAGTAGTTTTGGACTATCCTCATGCAAAAGCTGTCTCTGCTGCCCTGGCACTGCTGGGGCTCTGATGGGTGACCACACAAGTGGTAGGCCTCAGTTACCAGTCGTACTTCCCAATGAGAGGGACTTGAGTACCCAAGACAATAAGATCAAAATATTCTGTCTTTCTGTGTCAATATGACCTTAGAACAATGGGACTAGAGGGTGGAGTTTCCAAATTGTGACCAGTAGCTACAGTCCTGAAGGAATCCAGAAACCTCCAGTGTGCCTATGAGCAAAATAAGGAGGAACATGTAGCTACTGGCTTTATTCTAGGACAGTGCAGTCCCTAAGTCTAGTCTAAACCCAGTGCCAGAGCAATGAAAGAGTAGAGATGATTCTGAGGGAGCGCAGAAGAACATGAGCTCACCCTGGAGGTCTTAAGCTGCCAAGGTTTTCCTGAAAAGGGAGCTGATTTCATGCAGACAGAATACAAGGACTCAAATGTCCCCAATAGGAAAGTTTCTATTAAAAAAAACAAACCCACACATGCACTTTCATATTATGTGAAAATTCTTCTGTTTATGAAATCAACTCTTTAAGGGGGGGATGGGGGCAGAAAAAGAAAAGCTGTTTGTTAGCATAATGAAATCCAGACAAATATTTATAGCTACTTTCAAGTGGCTTGTTCTGACATGAGTCGACTATCCTTAATACCTTCCCTTTAACACCATTAAGCATCTCACTGGCACTCAGAACAAATTTATGAATGTCTTATAAAAGTCAACAAGCCACAGGAAAAAAATAAATAAAAAAGAGCCTTGTGCAAACAGTGCTTCATCACAAGAACTCGAACAAAGAAGGTCATATTCATCATTTGTTCAGAGAGAGGGAAGCCAAGAAGACTGATGAAAGATGACACAAGACCTGGCTGACTTTAAATCTCCACCTAATAGCAGTTTTTGTAGGTGCTGCCAGGGTGGCCGCACTCTTTGCAGGCTGCTCCCTTGTCTCCTGCCAAATCTCATGGTCTGGTAACTGCTTTTCTCCACCTGAGTATTGTCTTTTCTGCAGATGCAGAGAGAGGGGTGAACTGCAGGAATCTGATCTGCAAAGGCCCATGAGGAGAGGGACTTCTGTCAAATGGGTTTGATGGGTTTAATAGAAATAGGTGGACAGGGAATTTATATTGTTGGAATCTATGAAGCATATGGATATGTATCAATACAGAGGAGTTGTGGTAAATCAGGTGGCCAGATATGATGGTACAAGATGGCGGATGAGTGTGAGCTGAGGTAATGTTAGCTCTGGATTAAGCTGTAACAACTTTTCTCAGCAGCATTTCAAGAGTCAATGAAGGGGGCTTTGTATTGGTAGTTGGTGGTTCCCTCTCATATTTAAGCACTTTGATATACAAAACAGCAATTCATTACGAGTTTGCTGCAGTCAGTGAGCCTTTTTTTATCAATTCTAGAAAGCTCTGAAGCTGGAGGGGTAACTTCATGGAAATGTCATTCTTTCAGTGACAACCACACAGTGAGAGAGGGAAGAGGCCTGTATGGTGAATCTCTAGAGGTTAAAGCTGGGCTAAGTTGTGGGCTGTGGGAGGAGGAAGGACTGGGGCCTCATCCAAGGTAGTGAGGTTCAGCTCTGAGCATCAGCAGGAGCCAAGTTGCCCTCTGTGCTGGGGAGAGGTTTGGGCCTGGTTTCTGATATGGTGCGTGGGGAAAGTTTGTCTTAGGCTCATTGATCTTTGACTCAGGAAGTGTTAAGACCTGTGGAGAGGTGGGGACTGGGGAAGGAATATGCTTTGTAGGATGGGAGGCAGGAAAATATTAGACTGTATCACAGTAAGGTCATAAGCCTAGGTTAAATCTGGAACCAGAGATTTTTTTTTAATGTGTCACCCTGGCTGGGTTTTTGGAGGAACAGGCATTCTTACTGGAGAAAACTCCTTTCTCGTGGTACCTTTGTTTCTGATGAATCGCTGAATTGTTCTGCCAGCTTTCAAACGTGCCCTCTATTCTCCTTTTTCCCAGCTTTTGGAAATCTGCTTAGGGTTGAGAGGGGATTTGTATTGTTTTCTTCCCATGGTAATGGAGCACATGTGCACACTTGGCACAACATGCAGATTGCCAGTACAATGCAAGCAGTGCTGTATTTCACTGAAATGATTCTATGATTCCCATAGCTGCAGAAGCAGGTGTCCCACAAGGTGACTACACTGTTACAGGAGACCTCATCTCTTTAGTCTCCAGAGCTGTGCAATGCTTTGAAACTGGATAAATACACATCTCCATTACTGTTTGATTTTCCAGTGTTAAAGCTACCTGGCAAAAGGACTGCTACCACCATGCATCTGTTTGCTCTTGCTTGGTGACTCTGTGCCTGATGCCAAGCAGAGAAAGTAGCTTAAGGTCCTTCCTACCAGCACCTGGGTATCAGAGGTGCCGGGGTGATAAAGTTATGGCAATACAAGCTCTAGCTGCCTTAGAATGTGGTGGCTGTGGGATATCAAGCTCTCAACACCCTGCAGCCCACAGTGAATATGCAGAGAGTGCAGAGTATTAGCATGTTTCCCTCCTCCGGGACATTGTAAGCATAACTTCTCTTGTTTTTGCTATCCTTACTATTGTTCTTATGCAAGGTGAACTTGGAGGCTCTGCCACCAAACATGCATTGAAACAGTCACTGTTCCTTGTCAGGGTTTAATGCTGCCATCGAGTGCAGGTCACTTAAACTTCAGTGGGTGTGAGGGAACAACATGTGTATACTCTAGCTCATGGAGTTTAAGAACCCTGTAGAAAGGAAGCTGTTACAGGATGCTTATCGCTTTTACCTGTTATCTCATTTTCAAGCAAAACTGGAAGATTTGTGCCCATGAGATAGCCTGCAAAGTTCAAGTGAAGGGGAGTGGAAAGAGCAACCCTCAAACTTTTCATAATTCACACAGAAAAGAACTGAAAATCCTCAGGTGAGGGATGATGAAAGAGCCTCATGGTTTTGAAAAGTTTTTTTTCTAGGGTTAAAGTCTGCCTGCTGCAGAGTTAGACTTTCTCCTGCTCTGAAACCATGTAAAAGTTAAACAGTTCAAGAGTATTTGTTGCTGTAAATTGTTATCCAGAATCCTGGTGCTCTTGGCTGCCTATATTTTATCTCTTATACATGTCTTTTCCTTCAATATTGAAGGTCATTTTCTGGTTTATGGCATGACATAAACTGATAACTATTGAGGCTGTAGGGTTTTGTTACTTTAACCACTTATTTTCTTTTAAACATTTTGTCTTGCCAAATTATTGAGTCAGCTGTAATGACCTTGATGTAAACATGTACTTTTGAACTTATATGAGGATCAAAGGCAAAGCAATGTTAAATGGAAGCTGAAATCTGGAAATGACCCATGCAAAGTTGGCATCAGTCTTCCACCTCTTTTCATTCATTTTTGTGGTGTGGAGCCCAGAATAAATTTCTTCATTTTAAAAGTGAAGAAAATGTCTCTGTCACCACAGTGTTTGCAGTACCGGCAATTGTAAGAATTCAGTCTGCTTTTTTCTTGTTTCAGCATGATCTTCGTTGAGATAAATCTCTCACAAATGACACAGGAAAAAAGAGCTGTGTTATTTTTTTTTTCCTGACCAGAGTAAAATGCTAGCAGGAAAAGTAGTAGATAGCTCTCAACTGCAGGTTGAGGTATTTCGGGGAGAATGTGTTTTGTGTCTGTAGAAATTCTCCTTTATTTCTTTGAGAAATGAAGAAATGGGGGGTTCATCACTAGGCTGTGTTGTTTGTCTTGTTGTTTTACTATTTGCTTCTAGATGAATAGAAGAACAGATCAGCTGTTTATCATTTCTAATGAAGCAGCCAAAACTGTACTGAACAGCAATCAAAGTTAAACTCTGCTACACTGCTCTGAAGAAATGAAGGATGAGTTGTGCTGGCAATGGAGGCTTTGATTCTAGTTTGTTCTGACTGTTGGCACTGGAATTGAGAAGAGGTTTTGGTAATTTATTAAAACTGACATTTAGCTTTGCTTAGATGACTTAAAATTCTAAAAACAAATACCGTAGAAATCTTGCATGCTCCCGTGAGAATGTGCAGAGAAATAAAGTCCTTTTCGGAAGTGGTCTCTGATTTCATGGACCCCCCTCTTTAACTGCTTGACCTTGCAAGCTCAGTCTCTGCAGCTTCCCTTGGCTTTAGCTAGAAAAGAAAGATGGGTATCTGGGAAAACCAGGCCTGCTTTGTCCCTTAGGCTGCACACTTGGAATGAGGAGACACATCAAAGCATCCTGACATACTTGCTTTTGTTGTGAGGGCAGTCAGAGCTTAAACAGCAATAACAGGGTTTCCCAGGTCTCCTACACTTTGTCTTGCAACCTGCTCTTGCCTGTTATTAGGTGGTAGCTACAGAAGGCTATCTGGGGTCAAGGACAAGGGTGGCTTTCTCTTTTTAAAGAGAACAAGTTGTTCCCCCACCCTCCTCGTACATCTGATGTTGAAATGAATAAAATCCCTGCTGTTAGCTATTGCATTTCCTTTACGGGTTTGTTGGGTTTCCAGTGAGTAAGTATCTATAAATGTTAAATATTTAAGAAGTTAATTTTCCAGGCTCTTAGTGGCATTAAACAGCAGATAGATTTTATGGAAACCTGATTCTCCAGCAGCTATAAATCTGTAACGGTAACAAAAAAGTTGTTGTTTTTTTTTTTTTTCCAGCCTCACAGTCTTTAAAATATTAACAGGGTTTTTCAAACTTTATTTGTACCAGTAGTCATTTTTCCAGCTGTTGAGTTGATCAACACTTTTGTTTTGTCTTCATTCCCAGTCCATCAGACACTTTTTACATTTTTATTTTAGTTTTTAACAAGGAGGAAGTTTCATTGACTTCTTGGTCTTATTCCTAAAACTACATTTGAGTGCATTTAAAGGAGGTTTGTCACTGGTGCCTGGATTGTACAGAGGTCCTCTCTGATCCCATGGGCAACATTTTGCAGCCATAAATATGGAAAAGAGGTGGCTGCCATTGTGACATAGCAACAAATACTTCATATTTATTGTATGTGCTGGCCCAATTCTGACATCAATGAGATCTGACAGTATAGAATCAGATCTAAATTTTCTCGGGACACCAGTTGTTCTGTGCTGTGGCATGCTGCTGGGACAGAAAAGGCTCCTGGTACCTTTCCACTTGCCTCATGGGAGGCCCTCTGCTCACGAATAACTCTAATGTTCTCCATGCCTAATATTCTGTGCCACTTGTCCATTTTTTTCTGCTTTTGTTGGGAAGGCCAATGGGTCAGTGGGCTGGATGTAGGTCAGAGTAGGAGAAAAGGACATTCCTAGGATCCTTGCCCCAAGGTCTTCTCTAGCTTGTTTGTTGACCCAGTGCAAGGAACAGCTTAAATCTACATACTTCTAGTCAAGAAAACTACTTGATGTTGAAGGTGTGTGTGGAGGGAGAAAATAAACCCTTGGGACTGGCCAGGATCCTGGGAGATCATGGTGCAGGGGAATTGAGTGTTGTCCATGCTTCAGGAACACCAAATCCTTTCAAACTGAGTCTTTGTGTTGACATGCCGTTTGTAACAGCCACTGGGACCTCAGCACACATTGGTAGTGCTAGGGGAGTCAGAGGAGGTGAAGGAGTAAAGAAAGACTTGAAGTGGGTGGATTCATATGTTTTATATTATTCTCTAGGGCTTGGCTGCGGTTGGCTCTGCAGTGCTAATGGTCCTATCATCTGCCTGTGAACATTCTATAGATCTATCTTGATTTGGTTATATAAAAACAATTAGCAAAGAGCATCAATTACATTCTCTACTGAGGAGATTGCAAGGAGCAGACAAGGAAACTGATGTCCATAGTTCTACTAGTATTCAGGTCCTTTCTAGTGTATAAAAGGAGGTGTATCAGGGAAGTTGCACAATCTGGAACTTGAGTGGAAAATGAATAGAGCTTACAAAACCAGATAATTCCCCTAAGGGAAAAATAAACATCCAAGGAAGTTAATGGCTTAGTATTTTGAACACACGTTACCAGAAAATGAGAACTTAACAGACGTGGCTGTGTATGGCCCTTCTCTCCCTTGCCCAGCTCGGGGGTTAGAACATCTGTTGATTATTGCCAGTGGAGTTTTTGTGGAGTGGAGCAGTAAGCCTTTACTTATAAGCGTGTGTGTGTGTGTATATATATGTATATATGTATATATGTGTATATATATGTATATATGTATATATATATAAATTTGTGTGTGTATGTGTGTGTGTATATATATATATATATAAATGTATTAAAGGAAGTATATTCTAGCTTGTTGGTGGGAATGAAACAACACATTAAGGCAATCACAGTCAAGTGATACAAGCCCCAGAGCCACCCATTCCTGCTGTGTGCATTTCAGCTTTCAGTTATTGTAGAAAAGGTTTAAAAATAAGCTGGCATTCACTGGTCTGTATCTGGGTTACCTTTCTCCTTCCATCTCCTTTAAGTTGTCAGTTGCTTCTTGGGCAGCACTCCCAAATTTTTTGGAGGAGGCCATTCTTCACATCCTCTGATATTAAATGCTTTGGGACCACAGTCCTGTGTATTCTTGCTGTCCTCTAAAGACTGATGCAGGACATGATCCTGCTCTGCTTTGTTGTTCTAAAATTGGGCCTTGTGCTTGGACCGTTGCCCAAGTATTTTTACAAGTCCAGTCTTCTATTCTGCCCTTGAGCTGCTAGTTTTTTTTTCCCTTCAGGATTTTCTTTATACATGTGTTTCCCTAGCCTGGCTTTTGGGGGAGGGAGGAATACAGAAGAAGAGCTAAGAGATCAGGATACAGATGATCACTTGTTATTTGTAAATGAAAGGAAAAAAAAAAATCAGGTTGTCACCTTGGCCTAATGTCCAAGGTATGTTTAACTAAAGGACAGAACAGCTGACAATCAAAGTTCTTGTACAATAAGGGGGAACATCAATCACTGTTTCATTCATGATTTTTTTTTTTTTTTTTGCTGCTCCAGTAGAACTGGGTCAATATGAAATCTAATCTACCTATTACAAGGCCAATCCTATCACAAGGCCACTCCTTTCATTCCTGCTGGAAGGCAGGGTTACATCAGACAAGGTGAAATTGCTGAAGTCTATCTACCACTACCCAGAGGTCATGTTCCAGATGGGCAAGTAGTTTGATTTGCCTCCCTGCCTTCTCTTCCCTATGGCAGCATCCTCTTCTCCCAGCCAGGGAGCGGAATCGCAGGCTTTGTCCCTGCTAGCAGAAAATGAGATGGCTCAGTGATGTGAACCCAGTCAGGAGGCAATTGGCCTGCTCCTGTTTCGTGTGATTGGTCCAAACTAGCTACCATTGTGCTCTGCCAGCTTCCAGTAGACTCAGGCAGGAGCCGCTTTAGTTTTCTCAGCCCCTTGGAATGCTCTCTAGAAGTCATGCTGTACCACAGGGACTGCTCTGATCTAGCTGTTGTGGATGTGATGGCTGTGGAAATGACATAGGGTAGAACAGAGGCAGTTTAGAAAAAACAGATCTTCATTTTCCAAGTTCATCAACTCCCAGATTCCCCTTTCAGGAGGGAACATATCTTCTTTCTGATAAGATTCTTGTTGACTTCTTTTCCCTAAAATGACAGAAGTAAAATGTGTTATTGCAATGAGGATTTGCTGTGTTCGGTGTCCTCCTGAAGACTGATATATCTAGACTCATAGATAGGAGTTTCTGTAGAATTGCACCATATAGGACAACATAGTTTTGTGATCTGGCATTATTATTGTTACCACAATATATTTGTTTTGTCATGTATTTGCAAAATGCAGCTTATTCCTATATGAGATAGATTTTGGTTGGTGAGTGTTCTGTATTAGTGCTCAAGGCATGCAGGTGAAGGAGAATAAACATGGGAGTAAATTGCAGCCTCATTTTCCAGACTTAAATGCACAAATAATTCTGGAATGATTGAGTGTTGAGACTGTGCACTTTATATAACAGTTGCATATCTTACTGGTGATTTCTACCTACTATAATTGCAATTCCATGGTGCACTTCAGGAATGATGCCTGTAAATTGTTTTGAATGTATGTCTGAAAATGTAAGCATGAGGATCTAAGGAGAGGTTCATGGTAGTTAAACTGTCTGACAAGCAGCTGTTGAAGAGTACCAGGCAGACATTCAGGACTCTTTTGCTGCTGATGTTGGGCAGCAGATTCAGAAATGAGGAAGAGGTCTAAAACAGAACGTGAAGACTTTTGAGGAACCCACATGAAAACATAAGAAGATAGTAAGAAGCAACACAAGCTTTCTGATATCTTTTTTCTTTTTCTAGAGCCCATCCAAGGCACAAATGACAGATGCATTCCACCTTCACTAAGTCCTCAAAATGAAGCAAGGAGTTTCATATGGATGTCAAGGTAACCTAATTTCCATAATTAAAACTATTTAGTGAAATTCCTGATGGCATAAATGAAAGGACATGTGCAAGGAAGTTATGTTCTCTCTGCCTTGAAGAATAGGACAAATGAATCAAATGTGAGCCCTGTCTCTGTCTTTCCAAACCTCTGCACATTGCTCTTCTGCTTTGCTGATTTGCAGTGGAATGATGCCAGCTGTGTACCCATTATTTTTCTCCCCAACTTTGCATGCCTACCTAAGGTTCTGGCACTGGGGATGTGCTTTGAATGTTGTGGAGTATCAATCTGATGGACTTCTGCATCTTTGGTGATGAAACTGGAATGCTATGCAGCATACCAGCCTAACTGGACAGAACTGGGCTGGATGGTTTTCAGAGAATAGGGTTTCTGTCATATGAGAATTTGCTTAGCTTCTCTGTGGTAAGTTTTCTAAGCCTGCACAGTGATGATGAGAGCAGTTATTGGAGTGCTTTGCAATGACTTCCAATCATTAGGACTTCAGTCTCTGGGAAAGAACAGAGAGCTGTACTGAGTCATCCTAGAAGTGCAAGTAGTCACAGCTTGTGCCTGGTTTGGGTCACAGCAGCTGTGTAAGGAGGAATCTGTAACACGTGGTACTTCCCTTGATGTTACCTTCCTAGCCTGCAGTAGTCTGCAACTGAGAAACTTTTTGAACCAGAGATTTGTGTCCCCCATGCCCCTCCCCGGGATCAGTGACAGCTGTGGGCTCAGTAACCTCTGAAACCTAGGCTACTATATTTAAATGCCTAAATATAGATATAGAGGCCTACAAGCCTGTGGGCACCATTGAAGTGGACTGGAAATTTCACATTTGCCTTTCTGGGGATTGGATCAGGCCCTATTTCAGGTAACCAGCTTGAAAAAAAATAAAATTGGATTAAGTGGCTTCTGCAAGATGGTTGAACAAATGGGACAAATGGTTGGCAAAGCTCAGGAGTTCTGGATTCCATTCCTGTGCTCCAACTGTTGAATTAAATTCATTCGTATATAGAAAGAGCTCACGCTGGTACACGTGCAGTAGAGGTGCAAAGGCATCTTAATTGCACCTTCTCAAAGTACAGTGCTGCAGTGTTATTTCTTGTGTGCTGTTCTTTACAGCAGTGTCTAGAGAGCAGGAGCTTGTAGGATGTTTTAGTATGACTCCTGCTTGGTTAACAATACAATAGAGACAGAGCCTTTTGTTGGTCCAGGGAACATCATGATTTTCAGTCCATTTGTTCCTCCTGAAGTGTGTATATATGTAACCAGTTGTATAGCTTAGTACCTCTATTTCAAATAATGGTATTTAGTGGGGAAAGCACAGAATTGTCAAAATGTGCTACAGGAAGAAGTAGATATCGCTTGGGGATTTATTCTGTACAGGATACAGCTACTAAACCATCTCAGATCAGCCAGTCTAGCAGTGAGCTGTGCTGCAAGTATGCATTGAAATCCCTTCTCCTTTGAAGCAGGGAGAGTTAAACCATTGACTTTATTGCAGTTGGGTTAAGCCTGTAAATAGTTTGTAATACTTGCATATTATTAGTTACACTCATGGTCAGATCTAAGCATAGTTGATCTCCAGAGGAATTTGACTTTGCATACAGTCAGGCATTCCTCATTTCTCATTAGTTGGGTAAATACATGTGCAAAGAAGTGTGGGTTTGTCTTAGCCTGGTTGCATCTTCCTGAGAAGGTGATGAATGCCCTTTTAGAAACTGGGTGAAATATAGCATTTCTGAAAAAGAAATCTATAGTTCATCTCACAACAAACTATGGCTGTGACAGCTGAGCAGGGAACGCTCAGGCTCTGCATAGGTTGAAATCTTTTATGATGCAGGACCGTTGGCATCTGCTCTGCATGTCACAGAACATAAGGACAGCAAGTGGGCGTTTCAACAGCTGGGATGGGAATTGGGGGTGGGGGACATGGAGTGAGCTGTCATCTGATGGCTTCTAGCAAAGGGAATGATAGGTTTTGGAATACTGTCTGTAACTTAGCGTGACTTGCTTCACAGTATATTGAGCTTATTTCAACACCATCTCTCTTTTTGTTCATCACCTCCTATTCCCCAGTACAATTGCAAACTTGTGCTTATTTGTGTGTGTTCACAGTCATGCATACAGACTTCCCTATGGAATTATCATCGAGAAAAGCAATCAGCAGGTGCACTTTGCACATCACATGCAAATGAGTGGGCTACAATACTAGTGCAGGAATAGCAGCCAAAAGGTGAGAAGCTGGATGCTAACAAAAGGAGTCTGCCAAGGCCTGAGGTACTCTGTGTATTCCTCAGTCTTCATGGAGTGATCGCAAGACTCAGCATTGGGTGGTCCAGGATGGCCCTGAAGCTGCAGGTGGCTTAATACACTGGAGAAGTTGTCCTACTGTGACTTAACAGGAGAACGGCTTGGATAAGCAGACCTGAGATTTTCTTAGAAATGCTGTTAATGCTTGCGGTTGGATTTTATCGCTCATTAAGCTGTTAGCTTGTTTTGATCTTTATTTCAACAAGGCCAGGTTGTTATATCTTTATTATATGCATGTCAATGCGCTTATAGTCTGTGTTCCTCTTCTAAGAACTGAATGAGTTGCATCTTGTCTGGGTGATATCTCTGGGCAAATTCCGTGCAGTAGACATTGAGCAGCCACACCCAGGGCCAGAATTTTCTCAAAATCACCAGGAGTGGGTTTTTCCAGGGGTATACATGCAAAGGTAAAATATAAAGCTAGCCATCTTGATTTGCAGTTTCCAAGTACAAAGACTTAGACATGTGGGTAGAAAATCAGGCTAAAAATAGACTTACCTAACCTGACCTTGCAATTAAGCTTGATATCTAAGAATCCATGGTAATGATCCCCAGGCCTGAATTTATTGCCTGTTGTGAGTTGAGCTGTTTCCCTGTCTGAGGGTTGTGCTGTATTGTTCTTTTAAGGGCTGCGTGAGTCACATCTTATGCGAGTTGTTTTATCACTCTAATTAGTCTACAGATTGAAAAAAGGAAAAGTGTATACAAAAGGACAAAGGCAAAACATGTTATTAGTCCTTGTAAACTTGTGAGGCACTCCATATGATTTTCTGTTTGAGAAATAAAACACTCCTAACTCCTTTCATCTGGGCTACAACATAGAAATGTCTCTTCCATATGTCAGTGGTATAATCTACATAATGAACAAAGCTTCACAGATGGACTGGCTGATGCAACGGACATTATTTTCATAAATTGCCTCTCACTTTTATCATTTTCTTTGGTTTCCCACAAGATGGGCTGAATATTGACAATTACTGAGCTATTACTTCCTATGTTGCATAACTTATAAAACTGCTACAATTCAGTGAGGTAAGATTTTGTTCCAGAATAATCAGTGGCACAAAATAGCTAGAGGAAAAGGCGGCAGACATTAAAAAGAGGGGGAAGAAGAAAAAAACACTTTAGAATGAGTGCCTTTAATAAATAAATAAATCCACCCTAATTTGATGCCTTCCTTTTTAACCAATGTCATTAAGTTAATGGGTTTCTTCTCCCTGCAATTTATGCAATGATAGAGCTCTTCTGACTGTCTTGGAACTTCTTTGTGCCCTTGGCTTCTGAAGTTTTTAGAACTTGTTTTAGTTTTTATTACAAATGCTTTTTTAAAACTAAAGGCCTTTTAGGAATGCAGGAAAATATTTGTTTTGAAGTCCTGCTTTCACCTTCATTGCTTTCCTTGGCCAAAGATCACCGCTTACTCAAATTCACAAAGTTCTAGGACTTCAGATTTTATTTCTGCAACCTTACTTGGTAGGTTGGAGATCAAATCCTTTCTGGTTCCTCCTAGTCTTTCTCCAAAGATGGTTGGTGGTGACGTGGTTTTAAACTCAGGTTCAATCTAGCCTCTCAATTATTGCTGGATCAGAGAAGGTAAAGTCAGAGGCTGAATTTACTATGACCATGTGTCCAGGACTTGGAAAAGCTTTGTGGAAAACAAAAGTCTAGCTTGTATGAAAGAGGGCATTTTCTTTTGCTGTGTTGCAAGGATGCATCACCCTAGCCAAGAACCTGGAAGACATTAAGGTAGATGTGATTGTCACCAACATNTTTTTTTTTTTTTTGGACCAGCTGCTCTTTTAGAGTATGAGGTGGAACTGCAACCCACAAGTAGGTATGAAGGTGACATTTTGGTTATCCAGGAACAACAGTAAAGTGCAACAGTTCTCATTTCTCATTAGCTATGTGTATGGGGAGAATATAAAACTTTATGTAGTGATGGCTTCCAATAAAAAGAAAGATATCTCATTCTTGGAGTGGAACTCAGACATTCACCAGTCCAAAGAGTTTGCCTAAGGCCTCCCCAAACTTGGTCTCCTTTTTTGTCTTTCATAGTTGCCTGATTGCTGGTTCTCCAGCATTTACTCTGTCTTCCGGAGTACGTCTGCCATCCAGCTGAAGGTGTGATTGCTCCACTTCACGTACCCGTACCAATAACGATGTAACCACACTGGCAGATGTTTAGTTGCCAAATATATTCCCAGCATCTCAGGCAAACATACAGAGGCTGAGCTGAAGCTCCCACTGCTGTCAGCCATACTTCCATGCTAACTACCTTGGAGATGTCTAAAAGAGTGGCATTAGTACTTTTAATTGTACTGTAAATGCATCTTTAGAGGTTCCTGCAGCTAGGATCAAAGCTGCACTGCTTCCAGTAGCAGGCAAGTATGGAGAAAGCGTATTCCTTTCTCCAGAGATTGTACATATCCTTCTGTATTTTTTCTTGATTTAGGAGAAATGCCATTGCCTCAGCTTTAAGCTGAAGCCTTACATAGCTGGTTTCTGTTCCATCTTTTGTTAGATTCTTTTCAGGTGTTGCATTAGATAACATCCCCCCTCCTATCCACCTCCCTGGGACCATGACCTATGAATGCCTCACTCTCACTATTTTAGGCATATTGTCCTGATACTTTTTGGTGCAGAGCGTACAGTCTGTTTTGCAGGCTGAGTGAAACAATTAGCCCAGGGATTCATGAGCAGCTGTGGGTTGAGCTAGGAATTGAATCCATGTCTCTTGACTCCCAGTGAAGTGCTGTGCCCACTGTTGTTTCCTTCTCACTTCTGACGGGAACTTAATTTTCTTTCATAAGAATGACATTCTGCTGAAACAGGAGCTCAAACCTGGGTGCCAGAAGTGAGATGTATCCACTTATGTTGTCATATTAAGTATTGTTTTCAGAAATACTGTCTACCCTCAGCTTCTGGAGTTGTACTTACCCATTCTCTCTGCAAGCTGGGCCCTCTATTTTGAAGTCTAGTAGATGTATTGTGCCTTTATAGCTCCTGGGGATTTGCAAATTTGGAGCCAAACTGGGGTCTCTAAGGGCCACTGATATCTTCTTGAACTTAGAAAAAATGTCATTGATGTCAGATGTAATCATGCGCTTCAGGCAGTATCTATGCTTTTGACCAATTTGAGATTTCTGTGGGGAAGGAAAGAAAAGGGAGGTTCTCCTGGACCCATCTCAGATAATCCATGGCAAAGGGAGGGGCATGAGCTCCTGATTTATTTTTGGTTGTATAACATGATGCAACTGCTGCACATGGAAAATAAGGCTGCATTTGTAGACTGAATGATTCCTAGTGAATATCCATTCAGTACTGTCCTTTTTTGCTTGCTCTGGTGTGTACTTTTTTTTTTTTGCACTGGTACACAGACCATAATTTCCTGTAATGTGTTTTAATTCCAGGTTAGTAACCATTTTAAGAGCTGTTAGTCTCTGGGCTTTTTTCAGCTTTCTGGGTTGACTGAATAAAAAAAAAATAATAAAAAAAATCAATACCTAAATTCTATCAGTTAACTGAAACTTGTCAGAGAGTACACAGAATATTGTTTCCCTGACTGGATGTATGTAAGCATTTCCAAAGTAAACACAAATATAAACTTTGCTTTCCATGGGCACTTGTGCCAGTAAAATCTGATGTTTCCAGAGCTTGTGGCAAGCTAACACAAGAGGTGTGAGTGTGGAAGGGACAAATCTATATAAATATTCAAATGAACATTGTTAACTCTTTGTTTAGCTCTCCTGGATTTCTGCATTTCTTTTGATTAGGATGGCATTTAGTCCATGCAAAACCTCTGATTTAGATGCCCGTTAGTCTGGCTTTACCCTTGCATGCTTTCATGGAGACAGCTGACCTGGGCAAGTCATAGGGACACAGTGGGTCTTCCCACTTAGTGCTGCATTTACAGTTCTAGTGCAGTGTCCTGGGCACACAGAATGGAGGCAATACTTCCAACTACTGCAGTGTTGCTCAGGTTGGCAGGGACCTCTGAAGTGCATCTAGTCCAATCCCATCTTCTCACCTAGCTCAAAGGGATGACTAAAGCATGTTGCTCGGGGCCACATTGAATATCTCCATGGATGGAGACTCCACAACCTCTTTGCAAAACTTCTTGCAGTGTTTGACCATTCTCACAGTAAAACAGCTTTGTTTTCTTATGGTTAAATGCAGTTTCCTGTATTTTAAAGTGTCCATTGCCCCTTGCCCTTTCTCAGGATACCATTGAGGAGAGCCTGACTATCTTTAACTCCCTCCATCAGGTATTTATCCATCAAGCTCTGTGTTCCTACAGTTATGCAGTTTTCTAAGTGCTTCAGCATTCAAATAGGGTTTTTGCTTTCTCGGTTGGGGGACTGTTTTAAGTTTTCACTCTAAAGGCACAGGAACCAGGAGGATGACGACGTTTGGATTAGAAATGGCTTCCAGACTTGTGCTCTCCCCTACAGAGAATGTGCTGCCTCCCACACCGACAGATCTCCTCTGCAGAGATGCACACCTATGGTGTGATAATGACATGGTGCCATAACATTAAGCAAATGGTTTTTGTTCTACTTGCTCATGTGTACCACATCCCTCAGCATGAGGGAATGTCACATGCTACAGGAGAGAAAAAGGTGCAGTTGCTTTTGTAGCTCATGCTGAGACATTGGTTACATCTACCCCCTTCCTTTTTATCTTCCACGTGTCCCCTGCATTATTATAACTCTGCTAGGGACAGAAAAATGTTGGCTTCCCTGGTTGGTTAGTGCAGTGGCAACTAAAAAATAAATAAATAAATCATAATTAAGGAGTTATCCTCCTGATTTGTGGTTTTGTATACTGGAAAGCAGGCCAAGGCTGTCTGATTTCATTTCTGTAAAAGAATGTAACTCCAGTTCCTTGCCAGTTTATACCATTCCCCATGCCGGGCAGTAGATAATTTCTCATGGTCCCAAAGCTTTCAACAATACTCCATTATGTTTCATGACTCATAAATGGGCTGGTGCCCATGGAAAGCCATGTGTCTCAGTGCAGGCAGTACAGCTCCCCGCAGTATGTTTGAACTGATTTCATAGCCTCCAGACCTAGCATGGTTTATTATTTTCATGACTTGCTCACTGTTCTCATTGTTGCTAAGACCATATTGCATCAGCAGCAGAAATAATATTAAAGGCCCTGATGCGTTTCGATACGAAATTAAAAGCATAATATGCGGACCTTCAAATGAATGCAGAAGAAAACAAGGTCAAACAAAAGACTGAACTAAAGTTCAGACCTAATAGCTCTTTGAGATAAGCAGCTCGTATAAACTGCAGAGACGGCTGATAGATAAGATGATATTATCTGGACCGATATAGCTGTGGTGGTTATTGCTGGATTATCGGTGTACTCGGGGCTCTGTGCTGATGGATGTTGCAAACATCCTCTGTTAGATTGGAATAAATTGAAGGATTAGGAAGATACGATGCATAATCTTGCGTCTGCTCCTGCAACCTTTATTCGAAGGAGCTGAATCAATGAAGCCAACTGTTCCTTGCATAATTATTATTACTTGCTACTTTCAGCCTGTTACGTACTGTGCAAACATATGAAGCCACAGTCCATACCCTTACACCTGAGTAAAGGTTGGGAGATTATGGTATTGTATTTACAACCTGATTCTGCTTTTATTAATGTCTATGGAAAAACTGCTGGTTGGCTCCTTTCCTCAGTATTTTTTAATCCTATTGGGATTTCCTGGGGTTTTGATTCTGTTGGCCTGATCTCAGAAACCCCGTGATATGGGGAGGGCTGTTCTGGGGGGGCAATTCAGAGTAGAAGCCAAAAGCAGATCAGTTAAGGAGAGTGAATGGGGCAGTTTTGTCTGCCGTTGTGAAGGCGTTTTGTAATACTCGGATAACTTATTGAAACTGCTGCCAGGTACTGTCGCAAGCATCTGACTGTGGAAATGGCTGCTTGAGTAATAAGAACAATAGAATCTGGAGGAAAACAACAACAACAAAAAAGATTTATAGTATTTCTTTTTGGCTTTGGTGTTTTCATTTTTTTTGATTTTTGTTTTTAGCAAACAAGTCAGTATTGCTATATTTGTTTACTTAGACTAATTTCATTTACTTATATTTCAACATAAGGCAAAACTTAGGTTATAAGTACCATAGATTGAAGGCTTTTTTTAAAATTCCTTTCCTTCACATTGTTTATTTCTCTTCATCTAATGGAAGCATTTATTCAGTCTTTAAAAATTTGAATTTTTAAAAAATGCTCTTGGATTTAGCCTTGAAAGAGCATGAATAAAGTATTTTAAAATGCATGTTCTCGTTGAACCTGCTCTTAGTTACATAATTTTCCATTTGCTATTCAATTTTTTTCCAATTTAGCCAGTTATCAAGTTTTTAATGTACATATTTATTTGAGAGGGCTGAATATATTTGGTCTAGTGAAAGAAAAGTATGTTCTATAAACAGATCTGTTCCTTCAGCAGAGCTTCATCTGTTTAGTTATTTTTTGGAAGGAGCTGCAGCAGTAACATTGGAAATGTGCTTGGTTTCTTGAAACAATCACTGGGCACTTTTACAGAAAACAGAGTCAAGTCAGGAAGCTTTAAGAAGCAAAGCATGTGTGGATCTGTTGTGATGCTTAATGATTCATTTAGTGCTCTGTGGTTAATGATTATAATGACTATATGTGGTAATCCTGCTATCACCCTCTCCTCCCCCTTCCTCTCTCACCCTTTTTCCCCTGAAATAAGCAAGCAAATAAAAATCCTGCAGCATGTAGTGTCAAAGATGGGGTTACACGGAGTGGCTGGCAGCAGGTATGGCACTGGAATTACCACCCTCAGCAAGACTCAGCATCAATTTAGGAGTTCAGGCTTCCCGCAGCCTGGCCCATGCTTGTGGCTCCCATGGGTTTTCTGCAAGCTGCAACAGGGAAAATTCCCTGCTGGGGACCAAGCTCAATGGCTGCAAACTACAGAGGATGCAGTCCCTAACTGTAATTAAAGTGCCTTCCTATTAGTTCATGTAGCTGGAGCCGAAGGACCTGGCTTCATTCTCTGATGCTGAGGGAGGCAGGAGCAGTAATTAATTAGCTAGCTGAGCTTTTCCATTGTGCAGGCTGGTCCCATGACCCTAGACAGGTTTCGTAGCAGAGCTGAGGGAAGATTTGTTTATTAAAGCTTAAGGCAAAGGTACAGATAGATAGGTAAACGCTTTGGAAACAACCTAAAATCCTTGTAGAGTGTAGCAGCCTGGGGAACTGTTTACCCGGCTTTCATGAAGAATGCCCTCCTTCCATCCCACCTCTGACCAACTGCAGACTAGCCACCTGCCTAGACACGCTCCTTGGGGATTTTTCTCTCAGTTCAAATGCAAATGCTGTGCTGATAGCTTGCTCAGGAGGTTGGCAGCTGCTTTACTCGGGGTGCAGTTTCATGAATGTTTTCCCCAGCAGCAGAGGCAATTTAAAAGTTTTGCCCCCACCTTTGGCCACTTGCTGCTGGCACTATACCGCACACTTCATTGCCCCCTCAGTTGTGCTGAGACAGCTCTTTGTGGAGACATGAGATGATATTAAAAAAAAAAAAAAAAAAGGAAAACCAAAAAGTCCTGCTATCCAAAAGAAGTTTGCCTGACCCAGTTTACAGTGTAGCCCCACCACCAGTTGCATCAGCACAACCAAACAGGAGGTAAATTGAGGTGTAGGGTTGGACCCAGGAAACCTGGGTTAGGAGGAAAGTGGGAACTTCTCAAACACCATTTCTTCCTGGAGAAAATGGCTGCGTAATTACAGGTCATGGCTGTACTGTACCAGATCAATGCATCCAGAAGAACTAAACTGATGTAGGTCAGGGATGGAAATGCAGTTGCCTTTGCATTGAGCACAAGATGCAGGATTCGTACTGGCTTTGCAGTTTCATTTCAGCTGTATCCTGGTGGCAAGAGGACAGGGAATACTTGAACCAGTATATAGTTAGAATGGTGCAGGCAGGTGATATTTGATCTGGCATAACGCCTGCTGGTACAAAGTTAACATGTTGAAATGTTTTGAACAAATTTGAACCAACACAGCTCATACCCATGCAGCATTTTGCCCATGTGGCTGTGGTGTTTTTGGTCAGGCAATGAAGCAAATTCAGTGTATTGTCAAACTGCGGCCTGGAGATCTCTCTTCTCCTCCCACATCACATCTCTTTGCAGGAATCTGTTGAGCTCCTGAACAAGATATTTCTTTCCTACCTTCGTGTTCCCCATGAACACGCTCTGAAGTTGGTATTCCATGCCTCCTCTGTCGTCAAAAACATAATTAAGAGTGCAGTCACTGTGCTACACCCTGCTCAGCTTCTAGCAGAGATCACACAAGACCTTTAGACACTTAACTGAAGCAGCAAGCAGACTGACAAACAAGGTGCTTCTCTCTGGACACCAGCTCTGAGGACAGATTTGCCCTCTTTCATGCTGTCAGGGTTTGGGATTCCTAGATCACAGAGGGAAGGGAAAAAAAAAGCTAACTCCCCAAAAGTTGAGGAAGGTGAGAGATATGGCTGTTGTTTCTGTCACTGTGGTAAAGTTTGGAGGCAGCAGGTAGACTGAAAATAGGAGTATTTGCTGCAAATAACGTAGAGTTAATGCTCTTAACCAGTAGCTTATGTGGAAGTGGTTTATTCGTTTATCCAAAATACAGGCTTTGCATCCTCTTTGAAAATCGTTCCAGAAAGTCTGGTTGCTTCTGATATTCCACTCTATTCTGTACTTCCTGGCCTAGCTTCGGGCTGGCAGATGTGAATGAAAGCTACCTCTTGGCAGGAAAGGGAGGTTTGGTTCTGATGTCCATCAGGACCAGAGCCTCTCCCATGAGGCTGCTGCTGAGGAGATGTAGAGCTGAGGGTGGCCAGACAGTGGCTGTTAGAGCAATTACTGTCATGGATCAGATTTGTTCATGTAATGAGTTAATGCCTAAATAAAATTAGTCAGAACCTAGTTAAAATTGCGTGCTGTGTCTGAGAAGTGATATAAACTGATGCCTTCAGATACTCATTGAATACTGACTTCTGTCTGTGGAGGATATGAAAATGTGAAGTGCTGGCTGAGTATGAGATACTGTGTTATTGAATAAATGTCAAATCCAGTGAAAATGCAGACCCAGACATTCAAACAGTCTGGGGTGTGCAGCTGGGAGAATTATTTCTGAGCACAAGGGCTGTAAGTCTGAGCACATAATAAGGATGTGTGCAAAAAGTTAATTAGGTGCATTTTCCTGAACATTACCAGGTATATACCCATAGTCCCAGTGCTTGAATAGGCAAGTCTAATGTGTGAGTGTGAGCATCAGGCCTGGCAAAGCATCTTTATGATGGTATTTGGACATGCAAGTCAACACACAATTACTTTTGTTTCGCTTTTCCTCTACTTTTTTATGATTAGCTAAAGGTACCTAGAGGATGCTTTGTTTCCCTGTGGCTCCCTGCACCTCATTCAAACGAACTTAATATGCTTTTCTGGACAGCAACCAAGTTTATATTTGTGCCAGCACCCCAAGCTTGTGCTGACTTGTTCCATTGTGGCAATAACTGCTAATGAGTGCAAAGGTGTTCCTGGAAAACCCTTGACGCTGGAGAGGCATCTCTGACTGGAATGATGCTCGTGGCTATGAAATAGCTGAACACCTGTTCCTTGCTCAGTGAACAAAATACAAGAGACCCTCGAGCTCTGCTCTCTTTCTAATTTTCGAGTGCCCCCTGACTGCAAGGCCTGCTGTTGAATCTCAGTTTAATTGCCACATTCCTCTATAAACTCAGCAACAATCCCTGCTCTTCTGTTCTCGCATGCAAAGGGTTGTCACGATGCAACAGATGGAGCTGAGGGCTGACCATCAAGAAACAATTCCTGCAAAACCCAGAAGGTGGTGGGAGGAGGAGTGGTATTTGGAAGGCTGTTTGGCTTGGTGACAGGAGGATTTTTATGTTCCAGTGCTGACCTGTAGTTCCGTGAGTCCTGCCTGATCAAAACTGAGAGTTGGACTATATTTATTGCTTAAGCATATTTATTATTTGCTTGTAGTAGGGTTTTTTCCAAAGTTTTTCATCACTGCTGTCACCAGTGGTGCTGTGCTAATAAATGTATTCATGTAGAGAGACTGGAAGTCATTATGTTTTTTCTATCAAGTCTCACAGTTCCTTCTTTGAATAGATTTCTTCCTTGTCTTGGCCAATGCACCGACCTGACCAAGTCATTTAAAAATTGATTTAAAGCAGTGTGGTCCTGTCATGTGGTTTTGCTTCATTCCATTTGTCCCTGTAGCTATGTTGAAATATCAAATCACCATAAGCCACTATTGGCTGACTGAACAGTGCACTCAGGCTGGGTTCAGCCTGTAGTAGCTGTCCCTGGGTACTGGTGGTGTTAATGGGGAGAAAACCACTCTAGGAGTCCACTCATGAGTTGAACTACATCAGCCCATGCCCTTTACAATTTTGTTAGGCTTGAGCTCTCCTAATAATTTTGCTATTTCACAATCCTCCAACAGTGAAAAAAACAATAGGGAGATGATTCAAAAAAACAAAGATGCCTCAAACTGTTGAAGCATCTTGTGTGTGGTGCTCTGCTTGGTGCAGCCTGCCTGGCCTGCTGGGGCTGGTTGTGGCTGACAGCAGAGGCACATCTTTTGTGTCACCTCGGAAACTGGGTACAGGAGGCTGATTAGCAGTGGCTTCAGGATTACCCGCAATGGAGGATTTGGGTCAGATATGCACTGTCTTGGGCAGCTTTCCTAGGCTGAATCTCTGCTCTGTTATTGCCCTGGGCTCTCCTCCAACCGATGTTTCTTCTCCATTGCCATGGTGATGAGGCTGCTGAAGACTATGGAGGGGCAGACATATGGTACTGCCAACCTACCCTGCTCCTCACCACAGAATTCAGTTGCCACCATTGGGCATAAAGCCCCACCTCTTCTGCTGAGGCGGTGGGGGTCTGTTCAGCTTTTTGGGAGCTGGACCTGGGGAGGAAGAGAATGGATGTAGGAAAAAAAAAAAAAAAAAAAAAAAAAAACCCTGAATGACTTTATTATTGTCTTTGGAAAACAAACAAACCATCAAAACAACAACAATGGAATCAGGCTGTCAGCTACTATAAACTGGGGTTGCTCCTAACAGCTGAGGAGCTGGCGTGTATACATGCAAGTTCACAGTTGGCTTGTCCTTTCTGCCTTTATTTTGCCATCTCTGTGGTGTTTTTTTTTAAACAGTACACAAGTTGCATCACCTTCAGCTTTGAAGGTTTTATGGGTGCACCAAAATGGACTTCCGTCCCCCACGAACCTTGAAGGGGATGAATGTGAAAGGCCCTTATCTCTAGATTCCTTTGGCAGCTATGGTCCATCTCAGAGATCCATAACTCCTCCAGGGCTGGGAACAAACAGTTCTTGACTGTTTTCAAAATCTATTTGTACCAGGCACTTCATCATTTTGACTTTATGATACATGTGTTCACAGAAATATATAGAACCATTTTAATAGCTTCAAGCTGTTCTAGGTTGACCTACCCTAGCAGGTACTGGCAAAATCTGAACCTATTGCTTCATTAGCTGTTGTTCATGAGACCTGGATGGGACAGAGGAGTGGAAATGAAAAATAGTTTTTCCTTTCTTGGGTACTGATGTGAATTTGAGCATGAGGAAGTCTGAGTATTGATGGATTACATGAGATGAATTTAAGGTGTCTCAGCCCAATTTCTAGGGAACCGAAGGACTGTATCAAATAGCTGCCTCTACCTTTTTCAGCTGTGTAGAGAGAGAGAGAGATTTTTTTTTCTCCCTATTCTGTCTTCCTTAGCCAGAAACACTTGATCAGAATGATATTAAAAA
>VXAA01001765.1:508160-570172 GCA_013399115.1 Anseranas semipalmata | reverse complement strand
TTTTTTTTTTTTTTTAATTCTCTCTCTATTGTCAGATAAATGTGTTTCGAAATGCACAGGAGTGGGTGGGGTGAGAATGGGGCTGGCCTCTCTGGCTGCCTCATGCCAAGGACTGGCCTTTGCCATGGGTGGTTGGTGACAGTGGAGAGGGGGACAGTGACCCAAGTGACTACCCTTCATACCCTGGTTCGCAGTCATGTAACTCAGCAGAAGAATGGGTTATACGGTCCCTTGTTTCTAATTAGGGAGGTCTTATACTTCTTGGACTTCAAAGCTGAGGTCTGCTTTTGGACAGGGTCTGAACTGAAACTTTCAGTCTGGACTCATGGCAGCCAAAATTCCTGTACGAACTTTGCAAATAGACCGTAATTTCTGTGTGAAACTAGATTGATGCAGCTACCTTTGAAGGAGATTTTGAGAGTGACTCTTGAGCACAAGCAGTCAATATTTGTACACTACAGAATTAAGCTGTTCTCAGTAGAAGAATTATCTAATAGTTAACACACTACAGCTTGGAAGTGGGAAGTCAAATACTTTTTGCCTACTGTTACCTTAGTTACTCTGTCTATACATTGGGGATAAAATGAGAAGCCCCTACAACAGACCTGTGGAGTTGTTCAAGTGTTAATAAATGTTTGCAGAGCTCTTTAAAGTTTTGATTAAAGTAGTTATGAAAATGTGAAGTGTTAAAATCTATTTCTAGACTTGGATGCTATGAAAAGGACTGGAATAGAAGAAGCTGGATCTCAGTGCTGAGAAACTATTGACAGTAGAATTTAAAAGAGAATGGTTCTATGTTAAACTGTAACTAGGAGAGATTTTATATATTTAAAGAAAGGCAGATCCAGTGATATTGACACAATATGTCAGGCTTTTTTCCAGTCTGCCAAGCCAAACCACCCAATTTTCTGGCAGGGATTCTGAGAAATTTACTCTTATCTTCTATTTAAAGTGTATTTAATTAGTATTATCCATAATGAACCATCAGAAGCACATAGATATTTCCCATAGTAGCTATTCAAAAGAGACATTCAGGGGGAAAGGGAGTTCACAAATAGAAGACATCATCTCAGAATTAGAGCCAGAACACCCCTTCGTGTTTTTGTCTTTTTTTTTTTCCTTCTCTAAATTACAAGCTAGGCAGTGACTGTCTACCTCCCTGTAGATGTGTGGTGCCCAAAGAGCCCCGTTCTTGGCCTTTTGACAGTGCTGTATTAAAAATGTTTCATAATAATAAAGGTTCCAGTGTTAATGGTAAGGCAAAAAGACTTTTCTCAACTATAACTGGCTTGCATCCTCCTCTGCAGCAGCCAGTGGTAACAGAGACCCTGCGCCAAGTTGTAGCATCAGTTCCACCCAGACAGCCTTTGGACTATAAGGGAGGGTAGACTGGGTGATGCAGTCTAATATCACCAAACAGGAAAAAAATGAAGCCAGACAGCTGATTTTTTTTTTTTTATACCATCTATATTATTTTTATTGAGAGACTAGATTTATTAAATCTTTAATGATCTGCTTAGAAAACTCCAAGCCAAGTCACAAACTTATGAGGATAGGTGTGGGCAGAGATGTTAGCAGAACAAAGTGGCTGTCTGAGTCGGCCAAATAGACTTATGCAATTATATCTAAGAGCGGAGCTACCTACGTGAGTGAAAAATGAAGAGTATTTCTGTCACCCGTGGCTTGGTGCAGAAATCAAAGCAAGGAAGCTCAGTTACCATTCCAAGCAAGAAACCCCAATGTCTGGCATGTTCTAAGAAGTTCAAATACACTCTGTCCTGGCTGCTGGGAATTGAAGCAAATGTCTTAGGTGGTTTGCATGTCATGCCAGACAGCCCTACCAACTGAAAACAAGACTACTCTTTGCTACGCGGAGAGGCAAACTATCAAGGAATGATCTGTAATCAAGTGGAAAGTGTTTTTAGCCAGAAGGATGGTGATATGAATGCTGATGTCAGACTGAAGGAGACTTTAGGAAGGCAAATCCCAAGCTGTGATGAGGGACATGTGGCTAAATACAGAGGAACCTTGGGGAACTCAGCCTTAACACAAGCTGGCAAAAATATGCTCTTGAAAAAGGTGTTGTGATCCCCCATATTAGGGCTTTCCACAATGAACTTCTGCACTGTAGACATCTCAATATTACAGTTCAGTTGTCTTTCACTAGTTCATTTCTGAAAGTATGTCCTTTTCTACTGTCTGCAGTATTAGTACAAAAGCGATGTCTTTCTGTCTGTATCATGCAGGTCAGGTTAATGACATGTAAAAAGAACCCCACTGAGAGTTGCCTAAGGTTTGCTTGCACGTATTTTTCTAATGATTTACAAAACTGTTTTTATTCTTATTTTCTTAAACCACTGTGAACATTCTTAAATATTTGGAGTGTGGCTCATAAGTTGTAGTTTTAGTCAGCTCCCTCCTGACATCAGCTAATCAAGGAGGCTCGGTTGAAAAATATGGCATAAGACAACCGAATAATGAGATTCTAGATTGGTTTATTGAAATGAATGGATAAGGTATATAAGCATAAATGTTGATTATGTAGCAGATATCCTTAAACGCAAGCACAACAACTTTAGGAGATGTCCAAGTTACACCATGAGAGAGGATGAGCAAGAATAACTCTAAGACTTACTAGTTTGTGGAATTGTCTTCTCAGGAAAGTGGGGAACTTCCCCATGATACTAAAATGAAATGAAGAAAAAGATGCTATGATATACCTAGGTGGAGTACACATGCAATGACAAATAGGTAAGTCAGAGATTCCTAAGATATCTGTAGATAGTTTTCATCATTAACTTCTCTAGTACAGCAACTTTTAAGCTTGGATGAAGGGTAAAGTTTTGAAACTTGAAGTCTACGGGGGTGTGATTCACCTGAGCAAATACCGAGATCTCCATCTGTGCTCACTGTCTAGACTGCCGTTACAGTCAGCGAAGAGAAAACAGGCATTTCTAGGGCATGATTTGTCGTCTTCTAAAATAGACATCTGGGATATGTCAGGCTTGGAAACAGTAGTCCAAAGATGACTTAGCAGTATGGAAACTTGTGAGCCAGAAATTTCTGTTCTGTAATTCAGAACTTAGTTCTGAAAACTAGTTTTTATTTCAATACCTATCTTGAGAGCCATAAAATGTGAGGCTTCAGAAGCGCAAGCTGGTCTGAAGTGAAAACCCTTCCAGAGGACTTCATCAGAGGGTAGGTATTCCCTGCAGGTTAGAGCTGCTTCCTGAGTGGTGACTGTCATGGGAGCCATGGTGCAGCTGGCCCATCCCTCATACCTTTTTCAAAAACCTTCTCCTGCAGGATAAATTGCCCTTCAGCGGTCACTTTGCAGCTGACTTTTAATCATTGCTTCCCACAGAAAGTGTTATCCCTGTAATTATAGATGAGTCTGTCAAAATCAGCCAGAGGAGGGCACTTTTGAGCTACGGGAGACCTTCTCCAGGCCATTGGGGCTGAAGGTGCTGCTTGTCCCATTAGTTCTATCTGTTGGACATTTCCTCAAAATCCTCCAGTAGTAGGCTTGGTTCAGTGTTTGCCCTCAACACAGGTGTCAGTGGGCTCCCTTCCATTTCAGACCTTTTGTTCCATTGGTTTGTTGGTTGTGGTTATGTCTGTTAGGATGTAAGAAGACCATAGCTTTGGCTACAGAGGATGATGGACCTGTGCTACAGTCTGGGTGCAGATGAAGGCGTTGGTACCTCAGTTGCAGGCTCTGGGTGTCAGGAGCTTGTCCTGCAGGAGGTGGCTGGGCTAGCCAGTGCCTTGGGATACCTCTGTGATAGTGAGCTAAACAGGACCAGGGTACAAGCTTGCTACAACCAGCTGTTACAGAGTGGCAAGCTTATGGCAAGCTTGCCTGGTGGCAAGCTTGTGGCCTGGCCCAGTTATTGCTCCACCAGATGATGCCTAAATGTGTCTGGAGATAGCACAGCCAAAGGCCGTTTTCCATGTATTTCCAGTATTGCCATGATGCAATCTTTTCACATTGAGCAACATCTAGCTCTGGGGATAAGTCACTCAGTCCCAGCACCAGAAAGAGGGTCCTGGCCTTTATAGATTAGCATTTAGGCCTTGCCTTGCCTATCCATCAAATTGTGCTGTTTGGGAAGCAAGGGCCCTGTCACGTCAAGTGCTTGGCTTCATTTGGAAAACTCTTCCCTTGAAAAGGTCAAGTCACTACATTGCATAGCAGCAAGTTCGGAGATCTGCTTAGCAGCCGTTCTTGCAGAGAAGTATTTTCAGGGAAAGTATTTAAAACATTAGCAGAGGGGGGTGGGGTGAAAATCTCAGGGAAAGTAAAATCCGTACGTATTGTACATATGTTTGCTTTAAAGAGTGGGTGACCCCTGCTGAGTTTCTTGGCAGTGAAAGCCAGGCCAATGAGGACATCACCAGATGGGTTCATTACCAAGGCATTTTCATTATCACCCCTTGGGGCCAGCCCCTCGTCGTCCTCCTGGTCGGAGCATGGGAAGGAACACTCTGTTCCCAGTCCATGGAGGTATGAGAACACAGGGGGAAGTGCTTGTTTCTGGGACAAAAGCTGTGGTGACTGATCACGCCACACAAGCTCACATGAGACACTGAAGGCCAGTTTGCTGGTCCTGCAGTCCCCCTCTCTCAGCCTATATGTGTAAGTACACACAAGTTCAAACGTATTATTAAGATCCAGTAAGTGCCAGTGGAAATTGGGTTCATCTCAGATGAGGCTCCCCTGGCATGACCCTATCAGTACGTTACTTCCAGTGGAGCTCACTGGAACTTGTACAAAGACAACATGAGCAGATAGAACATAAGGACATAAGCAAACCAAATAAATCTTGGTTAATCCAATCTGAAGGAGTTCCCTGCTGAAAATGGACTAATGCCTTGAATTTGTTCTGACTTATCTTGCAATGGCAGTTCTCTGAGAGCAGGAAAATGATAATTTTCAACACTCAGGCTCCTTTAAAAACTACGTATGCAGAAACAAAGACATTAAGTTAAAGTGATAGTGCTTTAGTTCTTTCCCAAAGAATTGCTATGCATTATGCAGATTTATCTTTCCTGCAATTTGTCATTTTGCAAACAAACACATTAGTATAACGTTTTGCCTCCCTTGGTCAGGCTGTAAAGGTTACATTGGTGCAAAAATTGTTTTCTTCAGCTAGTGTAGTTCTCACTTTTTTTTTCCTCTAAATGTTTGCGACTCTGAATTTCTGGAATAATTGCTCTAAAATTGGAGTGGATGAAGGTCCATAGGTGTGTTGAAGACCTATTCATGATTTTGAGTTAAGATTTAGTGGAGCGGGTAACCTCTCTCTCCCTCACACAACCTTGTACACTGGAGATCTTGTGTGCTAGACTTGGAACTGTGCAGAGTGGAATTTCTATCACCTCTTTCCCAATTATCATTGTTTACGCATGAAGCCACCTGTCTTCTTGGTACCTTGCCATAGTGAAAAGAAGTTACTTTCCATGTTCCCAAGAGAAGGAGAAGGGTGGTGAAAAAGGAAGGCATTTTGACATTTATGAAGAAAAAGCAAATACATATTGCAACAGACCCGGAAGGGTCAGAATGGACTGAATGTTCCTAAACCTTTATGGTAATTTGCTTCAGTAATTTCCATCAGGACTAAGAAGCTGATACTGAAGCCGTTATTGCTATGAGTCAGGCTTGCAAGATCTGCTTCTACAGCACACATAGCTGCAGGCTGCCCATATTCAGCATTTAAATGTTATTAATTTAGAAATGGTTACTAGAAATATGTCTGTTAAATGCTAGGTTTAGAGCAATACAGATACCCAAAGCTGATAACAAACCCCAGCTGGGGGGGAAATGAAAGAATTTTTATGCACACCTTAGGTCTCTGCAGCCACCTTTGCCCCCAGGAATATGTCAGAGTAATCTTGAGGGACTTTTTTAGGATGTTATGTTCTGGCTCTTTCCCTCCCGCTGGCTCTGCCTTTCCTGTAGTGTGGATGTGAGGGAGCAAATCAGTGTTCAGCTTGGTGAAGGCAGATGTAGCAAAGGTCACCTCTTTCCCATGCTTATTATCTGTCCAAACCAGTGTTGCTATCTGCTGCCCATGTTGACTTCCATGAGGGCGGTTGGATATTGAGTGCTTCTAAAAGCAAGCTGTTTTACTGAGGTGCCAAAACAGGGATGCAGGCTGTGTTTTCCCTTTGAGTATCGTGGAGCTGTTATTGGACAGATGGTTGATACAAACAGATTTCAGCCCTGGAATTGTTCATGAGTTGTCCACTTGAAAATTTGCTAGTCATTGTTTCTGCTCCAAGATAAGATGACTGCTTGCTTTTTTTTTTTTTTTTTTTTTTTTTTTTTAAACAGGAGAGTAGGAAATAGTGAATAATGGGGAATCTGATTCAACTGTCAACTCCCTTTGTGACCCAGAGATCAAATTATTGGTAAGAAGAATGGTATTTACCCTGCAAAACACCCGTTAGAGTGAAGATTCACAAACAGCAGGATGACAGGGTGTGTGGAAATGTCTGGAATTTGGATAGTTCTCAGTACTTGCCATGTTGGATCATCCTTCTCTGCAAGATACTGCTTTGATTCCTCCTCCTCGAGACAGGTGTTTGCCAGACTTGTTGTGTGATGTGCACTGCTGGGAGCAGTGAAACTCCCTGCGTTTGTGTGACTCTTTTCCAGAGTGGTCACCAGGAAATGACCGAACGAGCAGCATGGTGCTGATGCCTTCCAAAACAACAGACATGTTTCACCAATCTCATTTGTCATTTTAAGTCATTTTACATTCCTTTTCAAAATAATTCATCTCAGGATTGAAAGGGGATGGAAAATGACTCAAGAAAAGGTCAGTCCTCTGACCATTAAGATCTACTTATAGTTGCTTTTGGAGAACTCTAGGAAGGTTCTGTGCAGTCACTGTATTGGATTTCTGGTGCAAAGTGTCTGGTGAGGTGTCTGGGATGGATGTTCTTGTGGCTAATGAGACAAAGTGTCTGGTAAGGCACTGGAACAGGTTGCCCAGAGAGGTTGTGGATGCCCCATCCCTGGAGGCATTCAAAGCCAGGCTGGATGTGGCTCTGGGCAGCCTGCTCTAGTGGTTGGCAACCCTGCCCAGAGCAGGGGGGTTGAAACTAGATGATCTTTAAGGTCCTTTTCAACCCAGGCCATTCTATGATTCTAATATAAAGGACCAAGAGTTTTAAGACCTATCTTCTGCTTTACATCTCTGAACATACCATGAACTGGAAAAATCTGTGGTGCTTTTTTGCCTTGCATGTTGTAGAGAGATGGAGTACGTGCAGTGCACTTTGAGTTCCTCTGTCAGCAGTCTGTATTGTGAACAGTATTAGGTGAGCGCTTTCTGCTGTAATGTCAGACGTGACACCACTGGATCGTTTTAGTACCAGCCAGATGTGAGGGGAGGGAAAGTAGTTCTGTTTATGACCTGGGTCATGTTTAAAAATGGAACTTCAATAGTAACAGCATGGTACGTTTTGGATGTATCTGTGAGTGAGATTGCTTTGATAGGTCCTCTCTTGGGAAAGATGTTCCTTTGTCAGCTACAACAGTCGGTTCTGCTTGCCCTTGGCAGCCTGTGCTGGGAACACAGAAGTTCAGTGGATGCTTTTTGAATCATATGCCTGATGTCATTGTATATGTACCCTAAAAGGTAACAAAATGCATTCCTGCATCCACACTGAGTGAAGCACGTAATGACATTTCTGCCCTGGACACGGCATGTGTTGGTGCAAATAGTACTCGTGTGCTTCAGGGTTTGCAGCTCCAGCATGTGCTGCCTGTGAGAGTGTTCCCTGCAGCACATTCATCCCTCACTGCACAGAGAATCTCAAATTCTTTTTGGATGGCCAGGGAAGAGCACAGAAAGGTAATCATTTGCAAACGCAAAGATATTATAAAAAGCTTTTGCAGTATGACTCAGCAACAAGAATTACAGCGTGCTGTCTAGTAAGAAGTCTGAAGTTCCTATAACTGAGCTTTTCCATTTTATGACTTACCAAAAGCCAAGGCTGACCTATTAGCCTGCATTATGGCTAAGAAAACAGCCACAGAACTATGCAACAACACAGTTTAATATTAGTCTTGAAGCTAAGCCCAAGCAGAAGTTGACAATGCAATCTGAGTTAATGGTGACTATATAACAGGGAGAAATAATCTGTGAACAGTTGCTTTCAGAACTCTAGGTTGGTTCCTGTAGACATGAATGAATTGTAAATCTCAACTTTCCCTTCCCTTGCTTACAGAAACTCTAGGGGAAGATAAGAAGTCCAGATAGTTGAGAAAGCCTTTCACACAAGGATCTCAGATAATTCATGAGTAGACTTGTGCTGCTGATCAGTTTTTCAGGTTTTGCTTGGCTGATCTGAAAATTTGGAAAAAATAAAGTCTCAATTGTGAGTCAAGCAAGCAGGATATTTAAAAACAAAACAAAACAACAGTAACCAAACTAACTGCAGAATGGAAATGATTTCACTTCAGGTCAAATAAAACATGTTGTTTAACCCAGATGTTCTATTTTGTTCAAACTTTAGAATGTTTTAAAAACACAGTGAATTAATTTTTAAAAATTACCAATAATATTAATTTAGAAAATCCAAATGTTTTGACACACCCCCNCCCCCCCCCCTTGGGATGTATGTTTTTCAATTGAAACAATTTTCTAGAATCAGTATATATCCAGCCAGCCTGCCACTGCCTGTTTTATTTTTCGTCACCAAAAGATTTTGTCCAGTTCCATCTCCCAGCCTCTTCCCCTAGGCAATGGCAGAGACCCTCAGCATCGTGGGCTGGCACTGGACAGCTCTGAGAAGAGCACATCATTATCCTGGTACCGGGGGCTGGATAATCTCACTTGACTGAGATGCATAAATAAAGACCATGGAGAACCACTCCAATTTAGACGAATCACCCCCAGAAACGGCTGGTTTTGGTAGGACTGTATGAGGAGGCTTGTGACTGCTGCTGGGGAGCCACTGCAGCAATAGGAGTTCTGGCTTCGAGAAGCCACTAATGGAACAAAATGTTCCCTCTGTCCCTGGCGTGGGTTGAGATATGGCCGGGCAGTGAGCTATTGACCCAGCACAGCATGTCTGTGGGATGGGAGGGAGATTTTTTTGGACAAGAACTTTGAGAAATTTTGCAGGAAAAAGTTCTACAAACAACTGGATTTAATCTCCGTTTCTGCTCAGATGTGGATACTCATGGTTTGCAAAGTTTGTTCAAGAAGAGGTCAGTCATGTAACTCAATCATGATGGACACTGGAGGGGTTTTAATCCTTTATGTAAAAAAGATTTTAAGAGGGCAAAATAACTATCAGCCGCCAGTAGAAGTGAACTCAGAACACTGGCTGGCCTCAGTTTGTGGTAGGTTCAATAGCAATAAATGTGTGTATTTATGCTCCCAGTAATAACCCAATTAGAGACACTTTGAAAGGAGATAGTGCTTGATCTTTTTGTCAAGAAGTTGTCCAAAATGCAGAAACCAAGAGGAGGAAGAGAAGAACAAATTATTGGGAACTCACCTCATTAATAATGTTTGGACTGAGCAAACAGACCTTGGTTCAATGGGTTCTGACTCTCTATACCACTTAAAGAAGGAGTAGAGAAGTGTGACTAAGAAATTCTGTGCACACAAAATTTTGAGTTTCTTTTATTCCCTATCTTGCCACAACAGTATAGAAAACATTTGTTAAAAACCTGTTGAGCTGTTAGGACCCCTCTGGCTAAAATCACTATTGCAAAAAGAAGTCTTGCAGCATTGAGTGCTTCTCCCAGCCTGTAACAGTCTAAGCTTGGAGATGCTGTTTATGCATTACTCACATGGGTATAAATTTTTAAATCTTTTCCGTGTGTGCATATCTCCAAAAAGGATCCAATTTACCCCAGACTTGTGAGTACTAGAGGCTGAAGCTTCACTATCCTGAATTGGGCCCACATGTACCAAGACTGAATGTGATTTGCTCAAAAAATAACATCAAGATGGCATTGCAGTGTTAGAAAATATTGTTCAGTATAAGGAGAAGTATGGGATATGGGTTGAGTAAGAAATTGTATTAGTTGAAAATCTTGGGGTAAGAGATGTGCTGAGAAGGATTTGAAATGTGGTGGGGTACTCAAGGTAACCTTCAGGATACATTTATACTACACCTGTAAGAACTGACTGAGTGAACTATAATTTAGATGCTTAATTTCTGGATTTGACTAGAGTGGTGGGTGAAGGAGCTCTGATCTCCAAACCTACATTTTCCCCTCTAAAGGCTGGTATGACAGGCTTGAAGTCTGACCTGTGTGAACTCTTAGCTTCCTTGACAAGGCTTATAGCTAAATCCTGTCAATTTCTGGCACAAAAGAAATTGTAAGGGCAGGAATGAGAGAAGGGTTATTTGTTGTGTTCCCCGTTCATTAAACAAAAACAAAACAACAATAACATAACCCCACAAATAAAAAACAACCAAACAAAAAAGAAAGTACCTTCTTCTTGGATTACTGGTATCTATCTGCAAGCTCCAGAGATCTGTAGTCTAAAAGGTGATTACAGAAAAGCTTTACTTGAAATGGAGTGGGAGATAGATGATGAGAGAGAAAAATCCATACAGTGCGATAAAAAGAAAAAGCAGCCCTCGGCGTGGAAGAGCCATGCTGGGAAAAATGTGAACAACTCATAAAGATGTTGCTGTTATTTGTTCCAGTACTTAATATTCTAGACAAAGGGCTGTTCTCTGTACTTCTTTGTGTGACCTTATTGTGTATTTGGATGTATTTGCTGATGACCTGGAGTTTTGGATGGGCATTGGCTGGAAAATTTTTCCTTACAGACATTGTTTTCCTGTTTCATAATACGAGAAATTTAACTCTTCTAAGAAAGGACAACTGGATCCTTAGTTCTGTGATAATGCCAATAATAATAGTTACTATTTTCTTGTCCAAACATTCTTTTGACACAAATGACATTTTGTACAAAATATATATTTTTTTCAGAAATATTTAAATTCTTTTCTAAATGCAGTGGGAGTTTTGACATTGATTTAATGGTTGGAGTATCAGACCCTTGAGGGAAAAAGGCAGTATGTTCTCCTTTGATCTTCTATTCATCTTCTTGCTTTTGTTATCTTCATTTCAGTTAATTTTTTCTGTACAAGGATGAAGTTGCTGTCCTGTCCTCAGAACCTCTGGTGGCCCTCTCTCATTTTGATGCACATGAACACCACTGCAGTTACTTTTTTTTGGTATAAACCTGCAAGTCATTGAAGGAACTTCCTCTGTCCTAGTGGAAAATAGAGATGAGGATCTCTCTTCTAACAGAAATAGGGGATGAAGTGGCAGATGCCAGGTCAGCGTGCAGACTCTGGTTAATGTTCATATTTCTGCTTGTTTATACCTGAATTGTTGAGATGAGCTTGCACCCCACATCCAAATTCTCATCTTCTGCTTGCTGGGCATGACCTCTGGAAACAATTCAGATTCACAGGAGGAGGAGTATGGGAAGGAGAACAGAAGAGTGGAGTTGCAAAAGCATCTTAAACGTCATTTTGCCTTGAGGATAAACTTGCAAGCTTCTCCAGGGTCTGGAGAAGATGGAGCTAAAAAATATGTATTTAAAGGAGCAAATCAGTGGGCTGTTTACTGTTTAAATTCCATAATCAGTATGGTCTGAAGCTTCAATTATATACTGTGATGGAAATGACCCTGCACGTCTTCCATTTATACAGTTTCCCCTCAGCAGAATTCAGCTGATATGTGGTTCAATTAACTGACATGCCAATATAGCACAAGTTCTGTTACTGTCCAGTACAGAGCAGCTGAGAGATTAGAAACACTTATATAAATATGACCAAAAGTGCTAAAGATAAATGAGTTTTCCTACTGGGTCACTAACAAACACTGATATGTCTTGCAGCCAGCCAGATGCTGGCTGAACAAGCAAACCTTGCAATATTGCACTCTTGAGCTGGTGTACTACACAGGGAGTGAGGACCAGAACTGGGGACCTTTCTTGGAGAGGGCCCGGCCTTTCCCAGGAATTCCTCCTCCAGCGCATCACAGCCAGTTCCAAGTGCTGCAGTAAGAGTCATGCCTCAGACCTTTCCAGATTCTATAGGAAACAGCTAGTACCATGAACCAGATCCATATGTTGTCACAGCTGGCTAACCATCTTGTAGTCAAAACTGCAAACTGAATAACTGAAACCTTGCATCAGATCTGGAAAACAATCTATTCTGTTTTGTACCCCATCACCATCCCCGGTATGGATAGCAGGGATAACACTTCAGCTGGCTGGCAACATTGGCCATGAGGTTTAACAGAATGCAGCTTATTCTTCCATGACTCTCAGTGCTGGAGTGCTGACAGCAAGAGACCAGAAGTGGGCCAAGGAAATTGATGCTGGATGTGAGTCAGGTACAAGACTGAATTCAGCTTGGATTTAATATTATTGAAATACCACAGGTGGTTTCTGTTAGGATTTGGCCTCATATAGCAAGGCTGAAGTCAGGTCAGCTGTTCAGTGAGATCCAGCCTTGAATTCTCATGAGCATGGTGAGTTGAGTGAGATTTCAGTCACACCTGAAGCAAAAAATAGTCCCTTTCCTGTCTGGGTGCGAGCTTGTGACTAGAAATCACACGGGCTGGTGTGAAGTGTACATAGAAGAGTGGGTTTGGGTGTACACACATTTTAGTTTCCTTTAGCTTAAGTGGGATTTGTACCAATGAGCTGTAGCACAGGTCTGACTGGGTCTTGTGGCTGGAAGTTGACTCTTTACCCTGTTAATCCAAAATTGGTTGTTTTATCTATGTCCAATTGGTTGCAGAGAAATCTCAAGGTGTATTTTAAGAAAAGCCGTGAGAATTAAGACATGAGAGTAAGAAACCGCAGCAGCTCATCAGGTTATGAATTACGTCCAGAAATATGTTTAGGCTGAGCCACGTGGGTGCTAAGATGCCTTTCATACAGTTGGCTCTGGTTTATCCCTTGCCTTTTGAACCTTATGTTTCTTGTGGCTGTTCTGACAGATATTGTGAAAGACCCGCCAATATAAAGAGAGGGACTTTCCAAGATGTTCAGGGCTCCACTTTGCTACTTGTCAATCGGGGTTGACTTTTGCTGACCTGTTTTGGTTAGAAATACTCTGGAGAAGTGCTGGATAGTGGGGCAATATGGAATTATAACCGAGGTTATGTATAAGCAGAATAGGGTCATAATCCCAGACTTCCAATGTTGCACCACAAATCAAGGATTACTTCTGTGCTTTCCAAGACAGGGCATGTAAAAGGGGAAAAAACATGTATGTGCTGGGTCAAACTGATCAGGCAGAAGCCCAGAGAAACCTCTTGATGTAAGATACAGACTAGAGGTGACATCACCAAACTCTGATGCCATTGCGCTCCAGAGAGTGTGTCGTGTCAATCTTGTCTCTCTTGTTTGTCATGAGGTCATGCTACTCATTTTTTTGCCTATTTTGTCACTGTAGAAAGTACCCTGGCTGGCAGTTCCCTCAGGTGTTTTCCACCTATACCTTTGAAGTGTTAAAGAGAAAGTAAGAGTTGGAACTAGTAGCCTTTTGTACAGATAGGTGTATTAGAATGGCACCATTTGTCCATTCCTAACCCCATTTCTGAGCAATCCTCCCTCAAATTTCGCTGGACCTTACAGTCCAGTGTGCCAACTGTTGCCAACTGTTATATATCAAAGGCAGGTACGCTGGACTTGAAGATGGAGGGAATGAAGCATTTCCTTGACTATTTGGACCCTGGAGGAATCTGTAATGGCTTCAGGGGCCAAGAGGTGACGCCAACCACATCCTTGATTTTCTAGGCTCAGTGTTTGTAGGAACCGACCCTACTCTAAGCCTTATGTCTGCTGTATTTTTGGCTGACTCAGTCTCTGGAGATTTGATCCAGTATGGTCGTTAATTAGCTGGTTTACTAGCGCATTTGCATTTTTATCCATGATTTAATAATTGTATTCTGTTAGCCTTGATTAGTTCAACAGCAGAAAAATGTCAGTTATTTCAGGGAGAAGTCAGCCGGCTGGCTTATTCATTTCTAATCAGTAAGAAGCACAGAGGGCTGTTTTTTTCTTTGACTTACAGTAGGGTCAGTCACAAAGGTGCAGAGTTTTTGAGCTATTTGACTCTCTGTCTAAACAAAGGCTTTTCTCCTTCACACTAGTTTGTTTTTAAATATGCAGCCTGCCCTCTTCCCCCTCCTCCCCATGCGCACAGGGTTTGGAGGAATCTGAATCTCACCACCTGGTTTTTGCAATCCTTAGCCAGTAAAATGATGATCGAATATGGCTTCCAAAATACACAGTGTGCACACGAGCTGGTTTTTACCAAAAGGTTGTTTTTTGCAGAGTCATTTTTTGCTTATAACTGCGTACTAGCAAAGCCTGGGGGAACTGTAAGGTGGGTTTGTGGAGCCAGAGAGATGGTGTGTTTTTTTTCCCCTAACCACCTTGAATTTCACCTATATTTCTGAGGGTGAGTCATGAACAAAAGAGTTTCTATTAAAGAAAAATGAGAAGTGCAAATCCTTCTCCTCCAGCTCTGGGTTTACCCAGGTATGCAGCAATACCATTTTATCACTGAAGCATCCATTGTATTAGAAAACCGTGTTTCTTAGCCTCTGGCTAAGAAACGAGCTTAAGCCCCCGGCTGACAGATAGAGATGTTTCAATTTCCCTCAGTCATTCTCACTACGGATTGTATATTCAAGGGAAAATCCTCACTGCAACACTGGACATGCCATGCTCTTAGCAGATTGACGTTTATTAACTAATACAAAGTTGCAAATGATGTACAAACACAGCTAAACAAAAGAGCCCAGTGTTGAGCCTAAATCAAGGTCCTAAATCATAAGCCATGGTGTGACAAACTGCACAATGTTTGCCAGTACTTTTAAAATGGGGCTTTCTTGCCAGGCTGAGAATCCATAGAGCCTGGCCAAAGAAAACAATGGGAGGGAGCCAGGGTTCTCCCAAGCCTTGGCATGAAATCCACAATAGTAGCTTTGGCCGTGGTCCATGGACTTGAGCACATGCTCCGTAAGGTCACTTCAGAACACCATAATTACTTGGTATTTACTTCAGCGGGTTTTGCAGACAAAAATAATAATAATAATAAAGATAAAAAAGTGCCACCAACACAGCTTAGGGAATCAGTTACACTCCCAGGTCACTGCCGTCTCTCTGCCCCTCTCTTTGGTACCATGCGGTCGATGGTGGAAGCATGGCCCCTGCTGCTAGAAGATGGCCATGGTGATAAGTGGCGCGGCACTCTGTTGCCTGGGGAGTGCGAGTGGACTTTTTGTCCTAGCTCGTCCCTGAAGTCGTCAGCAGCGTTTGTCACTGCCATTCAGCGGCTGTTTACTGACCTTTGGGGGCTGAACTGGGGGGTCACTGCCGAGTTCATGTAAGGCAAGTGTTTGCTTTTTCAAATATCCTCTTTGCATCCTCTCCTTACTGGCAGTCCTGCCAGACAGGTCAAAATCTGAGCAGATTGTCAGGTCTGGAAAGCAGCCCTGAATCTGAGGCCTGGTTCTGAAAAAATGGGAGCATTAAAGGGGGGATTGAAAGGCCGAGCTTATTCTGAATGTCAGAGTCTGGATTGGATGGTACAAAAAATCTGTGATCGAAATATAACCAGACCAGAAGCTTACAACTGAGGATGCTCACTAACGACCCTGCATGTCCCTTACCCCTAGAAATGGTCCCTCCGCAGCGAGCTGCTGCAGCAGGGCTGAGGAGCCGTATCCTGCCTCTGTCAAGGGCTGGGTCTGCTCACAGGCATGCGGTCTCCAGGACTCAGCCTCAGCTCACTAACGCTCAGCCTTTACTATTTACATTTAAAAAAAGAAACCACATTTGATTATTCAGCATTCTTCTTTTACATTTTTATTGCTGTTTGCAGAACTCTTCCGAAGGCCAGAGGAAACCTTTTTGCTTGACATCTTTAATATTTTAGCACTTCATAGTGTATTTAGACAAAAACGTCCAACAAGCACATGTGTTTTGGCAACTCTGCTTGTGGCCTCTGTTCTGTCTCTGGCCTTGAAAAGCAAAAGAAAGAAAAAAAAATCAAAACTTAAACTGGGTCAGCACTGTTCTCTATATTTTTGTTGATAGTTCCATTTGGGAATTATGCATTGATAGAGGACAAGTAGGGAAAAATATATGCCCCAAGCATATGTCCTTGAACAACAATGTCACATCTTAATTTTCTTGGGCTGGCAATACATACATTCCACGCTCTCTGTGATGTAGAACTAATGAAGATAGAAGTGCAAGAAAACCTATAATCAAATCCAGTACATACCAGGCATAGCACACCAAGAAGCACACCCGTCTGAAATCTCATGGTGCTGGAAGAAAAATCCAGGCCGCGCGGCCACGGCAGTCAAGTATTTCTCACTGGGGATTTTTTTAGGCAGCACTCTGCATCCACAGAAAAGCAAAACCAAACAAAAGTGCTTCCTGGCATCACTTTGTGTCAAATACTTGTAACCAGCGATATTCGGAGAGTGGCTCAAGTACGCAGAAGTGCAGTTGTTAGAAAAGACAAAAAGCGTGAATTGAACATTTTCTTCTGGTGGTTTAGGATCTGTTTCCCTGTGCTTTAATCCCCTGTGTGCATCTCAGGAGCTTTGTGCATATGAACTGTGTATTGCTGATGCCATGGTGATGATTAGTAACCCGAAAAGGGACCGGCCCTTTCGACCAAGCCACTCTGTGAGCCCGCAGCAAGGGGGGCAGTGCTGCCTCCCTGGGGCCAGCACTTTCTTATCTGGCTGTTTCCACCTGTTTCTCATGTTCTAGGGCATAAATTCCTCCCAGGAGAAGAGGTTTGAGTTTGTTTGTTTGTTTTTAACAGAATTGTATGCACACAGTGATTTGCACAATGAGGTCCTGGTACCTGATGGGGGTTCCTGTGGTAGTGCCTATAGCAGCAGCAGCAGCAGTAGTGATAGTAATAAGAGTAATAACATTAACCAACAGCTGGTGGGGGAAGAAGCAGAAATGTGATGCGACTTTCCAGGGGTCACATAACAGCTCACTGTCAGAGTCCTGAAAATAACCCCCCTGTGTCCTGACTGCCTGGCTGGTGCTCTGGGCTGGTGAGGACAGCACATGCTGGTGATGTTTCCTGATCTGGGTTAATTTGCAGTCTGTGCAGGTCCAGGGAGAAAGAAAGGAATAATACAGATTGTTCCTCCTAACTGTTGCTTTCATTTTTACTGTTTTATTTTAAACCTTACCCTTAAAATCCTGTTAACCTTCAATCCTGTTAAACCTAACCCTGTAAATCCTGTTATCTTCTACCCTATACTATTGCAACTCAACCACTGTCTTTAGCTGCTTTGTGCTTTAAGAAGTTGACGTATTAGCCCAGGAGCTGGGAAAACTTTTTTTTTTTTCCTTTTCCAAGTCCAGCTTGTTTCCAGAGATCACCTGAAAGTCACTTTGCTTCTGTGTCTTAGGTGCTAAAACAGGAATCTTGTCTGACAAGTGTTTGATAAATACACAGAAATACGGGGATGCTCCAAATTTCTTAGCTTGTTGGTTTTATTATCAGGATTTTTTAACCATAGTGTTTTGCAAATGCCATCCATCACTTACGGTTGGTCCCTGCCAGCCCACTGCCAGGCAGCTGGGACCTGCTCTGGTTTCTTTGCCATTGCATTGTTCAGTCTTCCCTGGTGAGCTTTTTTGTCCTCGTGCATTGTGATTCCCCCACCCTCTTCTCAAAAACGGGCTGATGGAGCAGTGCTGCACAATTGTGAGTCCACCCTCTAAAGACTTTAATCCTTCAAAGTAAAAGTGAAATGCTCACCTTGTACCAGCTTCTCTCGCTGTGCTACACCCTGGTCTGTGATCTGCTGGGTTCCTGATCCCGTCCTCACCAGCATGCTTGGTGAGCTCCTGCAGAGATGGAGGCTTCTTCATCTTCCCACTGGCTCAGTCTTGAAGGGAGTCACTCTAGGGAATATCACAGCATTGTGTTACTACTGTTTTGCAAGAGTGTTAAAGTCAACACACGTTTGATGTTAGCTTTGGCAGGGATAGGATCGTATCTATTGATACCGTCCCAAGCTGGTGGAGAGCCTCCCCAGTCTCCAGTTATTTACCTACCACTCACCAGTCTGACTTTCCCAGGTTTAGACAGGGAAAAGCATGGAACTGGTTAATCTGAGATGGCTGGGCAGGCATCTCCCTGGCTGTCAGCTTTATATCCCTCCCAGATGTGACAACTGATAGGGAAGCCACTGGTGGGAACTGACGAAAGGATACAGAGGAGGCAGATAAGGAGTAGCATGAAATTGTCTTTTGCTTCCCTGTGAGTGCAAGGGAAGAAACCAGCAGGTGTTTTCAAGGAGCAAATGGCTTGAATTGAACACCAGAAACCCAATTCTCATCTCTCAGGATAGTCTTCCTAAGCCTCTTGTGAACCTAACTTCTTGGCTCTGGCTGGCAGCTCAGTATGGTTGTTGAGTAGATTCAGATATCTGCACATCTGTAAATAATGAACGATAGCAATTACATGTTCTTTCTGAAAGACAAAGCAGTACATTGAATGCTGTTGGCAGGGAGCAAAGCCCAGCAGGACCAAGCTTAGGGCTGCTGATTTGAACCGTCCCCTCCACTAAAGGGGCACAGTTGGCATGGTGGACTTGTCTTAAACCCAGTGCTTCCAGCCTTCATCATTCCTTTTACTTCTACCTCTCCCATAGTTCTTAGGCACATTGAGGGCTGACTGATACTGGAAGGAATTACCTTTCCATTCCTTTCTTCCCTGTTTCACTTTTCCTTTCAGCGCTTCTTTCTTCAAAAAATACATGCAACAGCGTTGATCTGCAGACCTGCAGAAGACAGATGGGGAAATTGAGGCACAGGGAGATGTATAGTGCTGAAAGCAGCAGTGTGTCGGCATGTGAGGGAACAACAAAACCAGGCAGAAAGCCAGTCTCTCCCAATTCCTTGTCCCGTGCTCAAATGTTGGAGATGGATGCTATTTCATTTCCAGCAAAATTAATAAATCCTTGTATGTGTTGTACCTGGCACATTTCATACTCATTTTCAGCATGTGAAGATGTGAAGAGCCGCAGAAAGCCTGCTGCAGTGCAGAGGATTTCAGAGTCTGGCTTACCTTTTGCACATTTGGATCCCTTGTGCTTGCCCTTCCCGGGCCTTGTTTGTATTGTACATTTAAACCCAATAGTGTGGAGTAAGTCTGTTTTGGTGCAATGAGTTCATACGTGGAACCATGCCAAAGCTTAACGAGCAATCAGAAAGGTGAAGGAACATTCACCATGCTTATTTGTCACTGCTCCCAGGGGTGTCCTTTAACCCTCTGAGTTCAGCCCTACATTATGCATGTTTTGTTTTTGTGCTTAGCGAAGTGTGTAATTGTCCCTTCGGTGACTTGAAGAACTCTGAACGTTCAAAGACCATTTGGGGAGCTGTGGGGAGGAGGGGGAAACACAAGCAGATAAGTGACCTATTTAGGCGAGGTTCACACTGATTTCACTTTCTGTTTGGTTTGCCCAACTACTGCTGGTACGGGCACCTCTTCTCCTGCACCTAGCTCCAGAACAGCCAGCAGGAGTTACCTTACCTCTTGGTCATTACTGATCTCTGTGTTGCATAGAGAAGCCTTCCAGGCACTAAGCCTGATACACTTGGAGTTAGGTTCCAGCTAAAAGAAGCTAATAAGTAAAAATAATTGGCTCTTTTATCTACATCTGGAATAAAATCCCCAGCTTCTCATTCAGTATCCTGGAATATGAAGGGACAAATTTAGAAGACAGTTTGCTTGGGGACTAAATAAAGCATAAAATGGAAGGAGTTCTAGAAAAGAGTGTGTCCTGTGGTCCTGTGAGATACTCGGCATCATTTCCTTGCCCCCACGCTGAGCTCAAAGCTGGTCAGATAGCTCCTAAGGCTGGAATTTGCCCCTGTATAAAGGGAAGGAGCAGAGTTTGATGGGGGACCATTGAATAACATTTTTGCTGTGCACGAGAAGCTCCTGTTTTGCTTCTGCCATGTGGATGGACGATCTGAGCTTACGCCAAATCTGCACGTAGGCTGGGGATGAGGGAGCCAGCAAGATGCTGAGCTGATGGCTGAGCATTGGGGAGAAAGGTGTGGGCTGGTTGTGCACGAGGAGAAGGGCAAGCAGACAGGACCTCTGATGGTTACATGGCACTTGGGTGGCAGCGGTGTTAGCCGTGGAGGCAAAAAACTGTCAGGACACAGAAATGTGGGCCATACAAACACGACAAGTTTGGAGAAGAAGACAGAGGGATGGGCTAGCCTGGGGATTTGGCCCTGGATGAGGAACATTGCTGAAGGCAGGGTGGAAGCTCCCTGTTATAGATAAATGCTGCTGTGGTTAAGGTGATTCTTGAGGGCAGTCTTTGCTCAGGCAATATAAAAAGGAACGTGTAAACTTACACCTGCAAGGAGCACTTTCGTGTGAGTCTGGGCCAAACCCCGTGGAAGTCAAGAGGAATCTTTCCACTGACTTCAATGGGCTGGGAGTCCAGTCCCTGGTGATTGGTTTGAAGTGACACATAGACTATTTTTGTCTGACAATTTTTTCCTTTCTGTATTTTCCAAAAACACCAGTAAGAGAAAAACAAGTAAAAGCTTCATCTGTTTTGCTAAAGAACTGAGGGTTGTATTATTCACTAGTATCCCAGGGCTGTCTGTACAGAGTGTGGGCTGCATAGCAGCAAAATTGAGAGGTCTTTCCTTTCTTTCCTTTTTTTTTTTTTCCTCCTAATTAGATAAGTAATCTAAAGCCATTTACATTCTTGTTCTACAGATCAAACCACTGGAATGGAAAGATCTCTGAAAACATTAACAGCTGTGGTACTTACTTGCTTTAGAGCATTACTGACTTCAGTAGGAATATGAGATAACTTTTTAAATAAATTTGTAGAAACAACTAACAAATTCTGCAATGATCTATGAAACAGGACACTCACCAGAAATGGTCTAACATATTTGCTGGCACTATAGGGCTCACTGTGCATTTCAGTTCTTGTTTCCTTCAAGTTCCATTTATCTTGACTTTTCTTCTTCACCCATACATGGCGTGGGCTCTCCTGCTGCCATCAGCAATACTGATCAGTGGAGGCCTCCAACTATCTGATTAAGGTGTTAGACTGTTCTTCTCTGATGCCTGACTGGAGAAATTTTAAGGAGTTTGGTTTTGTGGATAGATGGAGTTCTAAGGGATTTTACAGCTGAATACCTGTAGGTAGGTTGGTATACAAACTTTCCTGTTGCTGTACCGGGGAATGTATAAGAAAGCACTGACTGATGCATCTCTAGAGACATCATGCAAGAGCTTAACTTATTCCTCTTTTTTAATAGAAACTTGGATCTTAAGCACTACTCTTGTGTAATGATGGGTGAAAGGAAAAACTAACAGGCTTGCTTTCTTTAGAAACCCTTCAGTAGGCTTCGAAGAGGGGCTTTGCTGACAGCACCACGTATAAGGGCGAAAAGATGACCGAAGTGCTGATGAAAAGCATTTTAAATCCAGTCAGAGCGGTGTGATAGATGAGTACAGCGGGCCTGGCAGCCTTTGCAAGCCATGTGTGAGGCTGTGTTTTTCTAGGTCTAATGACTGGGAGTGCCCTTCCCAGAGTCATGACGATCTGGATAACCAGTGCTGCCTCCCCTCAGCGAGAGACAGTGGATGCCCTTGAACCTGGAGGGGAGGCTGCAGAGCTGGGACCCATCCCTCCTGCTCCCCTCTTTTAGCCCAGCTTAACTTCAGCTCGTGTGAATCTGCCTGCATGCAGGCGTGGTGGTGGTGCCCCGGTGTGGACCCCTGGAGCAGGGGACAGCAGTGACAACCCTCTCACACAATGGCAGGTCCCAAACCTTCCCTGCAAGTCCTACTTCCAGCAGGAGACTGGCTCTTAGAGCCTGTAGCTGCCCCCTTATGATGTTTGCTAAATCATGGTCTTACAACATACAGTTCACACTTTCACAAAGCTTTACAACTCCATTGACAAGAATTTATCTCTATATTTAATATATATTGTCCTCTGATTAAAACTCCTGCTGGCAGCACCCTTGGCAAGGGATGCACCAGCTCACAGAGCAGGGTATATGATGGCAAAAGAAGTTGTGCTCTGAAAGAGCTATTATTACTGCTTGCATTTTCAATCACAGAGCTGGACTTCTGCTTGCTACTTCACAGATTCCAAACCATAATTACTGGCTGCTGCCTCTGCTGTGAAACACTTTATTAAGTCTTTGAAGTCATTAAGGATTTTCAGGAAATTTATGGGAGCTCAGGTCATGTTGCCTGTTTGTTTATATAGCCCAGGATCTGCCAAAAATGTGGCCTGCAGAGTTTCTGTTGCAAAGCCCATGCTCACCCACATCTGCTTAAGAGACTGATGGAAGCTGCCTGCTTTGTCTTATGTTGCCCTGTCTTTGTGTGAGCTGTGGTGGGCAGAGGGATTCAGCCCTGCATCAGAGCAGCAAATGGATCCAGCAACGCGAAGCAAAGCCACTGGATGCTGAAGGGTGGCGATTTCTTGCTGGAGGCAACAACCTCTAGAGCAGGCGGGACCTGGGTGCTGGCGCTGCGAGTTTGGGTCGTGCTGCTGCTGCCGGCAGTGGGAGTAAGGGCTGAGCCTGGGACTGGTAAGAAACCTGGGAATTGGTCCTGAATGTTTTAAGGGACTGTTGTTTCCTCCCACCTTGGATCTAAGGGAGCCAAGGGGAGTTCAGGGATCATATATGGCTGTTTGAGCCAGACGAGGTATGGCTTTATATGAGATCATGGTGACTGGCAAGCATTAGTATTCAGCAGGGTGTCTCAGAGGTGCAATTAATGATCCTAAGCCCCTAAGTTTAATTCATTTCTCTTTTCTATTTTTTGACAAAATTTATGGTTTGGGCTTTGTAAATGCCCTGTTGTGTCACAAACATGTGGCATCAAACAAGACTTGTCCAGCTGACACACAGACATGTCTGCCACGCTGAGCCATCTTAACAATGGAAAGCAACCTCGCAAATATATTGTACCATGATGACATTGCACAGTGTTTGTGGGTACATTTGCAATCTGGTTATAAGGGATGTAGTATTATGGATATCAGAGCCAGATTCTTCCTCCACTGTTAGAGATCTGTATTTTTAAAGCTGGAATTGAGTCCAAACTGGCAGCACTTGGTGTGAAATAATTGTGTCTTGGTATGTAGAGCATTCATTTATTACAGGATCAAAAGCACTTGTGTTGAAGAGGGCCAGTTACAATTACAGTCTCTCTATAATCATGCGTTGCACAGTCTAAAGATCTCTTTACTGCAACCAGCTCACTTCTGACACCAGTCCAGCATGTTCTATATACTAATGTCAGAGCTGAGGCTGATGGCTGGCCCTACAGAAAAGATTTAGCCCATTCTTGCGGAACAGAAAAGCCCACTGTTTCTGCAAGCAAGCCAGATTAGTGTGTCTGCATCTATGTTGCCTTTGCGGCCAGTCTGTATTATTTATCTCTCTGTGCTTCTTGGGATTTACCCAGCTCGTCCCTGGGGATGGAGCCCTGGGTCTGCCCGCTGCTTTTGAGCACCCTTAGCAGCATGGATGCTGACTTGTTGCTGGTAAGCTCTGTGTCTCCCATCTGGACTTGCAGTGACAGCACATGTACAACATCAGGCAGACCCAGCGGTCTGCGGTCTTTCCTAGCACCTTTTGGGATTGCCTGCTGGAAGGTTGACAGCCTGAGCTCAGCCTGAAAGGGAAATGCCAGCATGCGCCTTTGGATCCCGGGAACGACTCAAGGTGCTCCGGTCTCTCAAAAGGTAAGTTCAAGATTGGCACTTGTCCAGTTTCCATTATCCTTGTGTTAATGATAATTATAGTGAGCTACGGCCCTGAGCCTATAAAAGCTTTTCATCCTCATTTGTCTTTACAGACCAGTAGGTGTGTAATGTAGGCTAGTAATGACACTAATTATTATCTGTGAATTTCAAGGACATAAAAGTCTGTGCCAGCAGAGGATTAGATAGCTCCTGACTCTCAGACCTTTAACAGGCCTCTGGTTTCTTTTTCTCACCAGCGTTAATCGGAACAGCTTTGCTGACACAATGGAAGTGTCTGCAACAGCAAAGGCGGCTCTGCCTTGGCAGCGTGCCTCGGAGAGCTGCAGGCAGGGGAGGATGAGATATACCATACGCCTCCATTTCCTGATTTGCAGTGTATCAAGATATAGACATATTTGTTAATTATTATTTTTTTATGTGAAAGCAGAATGAAAAACTAGGTTAAATCAGTCTTGAGGGATATGAAACCAGTTCTCAGGAAACCTATGCAATTATTATGCCTCATCCCAGCCTTCTTGATTGGGAACATGCCTTTAAGAACATGATCAGCCCCAGGAGATCTCCCCTGCAGCCTGGGAATTCCACCCTGTCTGCTGACGAGGAGGGAGGCTGGGCCACAGAAACTCTCCATTCAGAAAGGAAAGCTTTTCTTCCTATTTTGTCTCTCTCTCTCTCTCTCTCTCTCTCTCTCTCTCTTTTTTTTGGCAAATTATAAATGTGCACTCTGGATTCTTTTGTCAACCAAATCTAATGGGACTGGCCTGAGCTGAATGGCTGGTCTGTGTGATGCTCGGACTGGGTTTCTTCTCAGGTGCTCATTGCCTGTTTCCACAGGATGATGATTAGCATCTGCCTTTGGGCTTAGAGCAGCTGTGGACACTGCTGTGTTCCTGGATGGAGGATGCTTGTGGGAGATGCAATTTGTCATGTTAGACTGCCTGGAGTTTGGTTCAGAGGAGGTGCCTCTTCAGCGCCAGTGTTATCACAGGGGCCGCAGGGCTGTGAAAATAGCGTAGAGCCAGGAGTGAGGTTATTTTGCTCTTTTTAAAGGTGGTAAAGGCCTTCAAGGTTTGGCTTTCATGTGTATTCTTTTCATGTGTATTCTGCATCCTGAATTCGGCTGCCAGTTCAGATGGGATGAACTGGTTGTGGGGAAGGTGAGGGGAATAAAAAAGTTAAGCAAATCTCAATGGGTAGCCCAATTCTCAAGGCCAACATACCCATGATTTCCTTTGCTTCCTCTTGAAACTCCTGAGCTAGCTGGGATCAGCTCCTTGAGTCTGAGGTTTTTTTCAATGGCATTTAGAGAACAGGTTCCCAGGTAGAGCACCTTATAGATTCTATATTCTGATAAAAGCCACACAGATCTGAAATTCCAAGCGGAGAAAAACAACTCCAGCCACTACAATCAAAAGAACGTGAAACTTTCAATGTGGCAACTGGAGCAGGCTTCCCTCTCATCCCCTCCTGCAGCCCCCAGCCCCAGGGAAACGTGGTTCTTGCAGGCACACACACACACGCACACACACACACACACACACTCACAGTCTGCTCTGTTGGGAAATTTGCAGTTTGTCTTTGAGAGTGACCATCCATTACAGTCCAGTGCAGCTGTTCACATGAAGACAGCTTTAAACTCTTCCAGAAATTGCTGGTGTACATCTGGGGAAGTCTCGCCCTCTGCCCCTTGCTCGATCCCCCATGGCAGGAGAACTGTGCTGCCACTGTCTCCACCCTTGGGGACCATGAGGGAAGAGCTGGTGGCTGTGCGCACATCCCACCCACCTCCATTGACCACTTTACCCTCGTGCCAGTTCTTTTGTAAATATAATTTCACGCGCACATCTCCATGCTCTGCTAAGCACCTCTCATGCAGGTACTGGTGTTTAACTTTGAAACCTGGCTTCCCCCAGCTCTGCTCTGATCTTGTATTAGACCCTGGGTCAGCTGCTTTATAATGCGTCAAGATGGCATCAACTTTTAGCTCATGCTGCAAGCTCTCAGCTCAGGGTCTGTCTTCCTCTGTATGTCTGATGCAAACCTCTCTGTATGCACGAGGACATGCAGGCACCTCTGCACAATTGCTCCCCCCATCATTGCTCACTCACCTTCCTTTTGCTGCTGCATTAAAGCACAAATCTTCCCAAGACTATTGCTTTTGATTGGCCCTATGTGCCTAAGTCACCAGATGGCACAAGCATTCAGAGAGGGCACGTTAGCATCTGCATTCTCCAGGAATAACCTGCCGTCCATGTAGTCATTCCTCTACCCCACAACTGCAGGAGGAAGGAGGAGACCCAAATGCTCAGCTGGCTGAATAACGTTTCCCTTCCCATGGGGTAATTTTGTCAAAACTGAGTTACTGGCATGCCAGTAAGTTCCCTTTGTCACCCCTGGCCTTCCTGGGGCACCTGCATGGCCCCGTTCCTCTCCTCACGAGCGCAGGGATCACTGCAGTGGTGGCAGAGCTGGGCAGCACCAGATTGCTTTTAACCCCTGGGCAGACCTCCCTCCTCCCCCAGGATGACAGGGGATGAACATGAATTTGGAGTTAAGGCTCTGGGAAAGGTCTGAAGTCGGGAATCACACCCACACATCTCCCACGCTGGGCAGTAACCTGCATTGGCACATGAATTTTGGTTGCTGTCGCTTTTGGGAGGCAGGGTACATGCAACATTTCTCCCCCTAAGGCAGAGGGTTTGGGTGGCTCTGATCGATGTGCACAGCCCATAGGAGGACACCTGAGGCTGGGCTCTGCTCCCCGTGTCAGACAGCCCACGGCCAGCAGTGGTCTCTGCAGAGAGCTGAGCCTCCTCTGATGGTAGGTGAGGTGGCACTGGTGTGAGAGGTTGCAAGGATGGTATTACCACAGCCTGTTGAGAGCAGTTGGTATCCCAGAGTGGGAAAAAGTGGACACCATATAGCCAAGAACTATACTTTAAAATGTAAAGCAATCCACTCTTTCCAGCCAGCGGCTTTTTCCCAGCTGTTCATTTCCAATAGAGTATTATGATCAGTAATTGATACTCTCAGATGTCTCTGCACAATCCCCAGAGAAGAATGGCCAGGGCAATATATATATTTTTTTCCCAACTCTCTGGAAAATTGAGCCCCAGCTGGGGCTAATAAGTGCTTTCATTAAAATACTGATCTTAATCCAAAGCTGAGAATAATGTCTCCTCTGTGCTGCAGCTCTCCTCAGCTCTGACATGGGCTATGCTTTTTAACAAGAAACGAAAGGAGGATAAATAGACGCTTCTCACCCCAACATCATAATAACACCAATGTTAGGTCCCAATGAGGTCGATGTTTTTTTGATTGCACCAGTGGAATGTATTCTTGCTTTTTCCATGTGACGAGCTCTTTCCAGTGATGGGAGATGAGATGTATGGCCAGTGTACCCCTCCATCCTCCTCCTGAATCCAACCTCCTCTGCTGCCCATGGGTGGTCTTATTGGGAAGAAAATGGGGAGCAAGAGTTGTTGTCTGGGCGCTGTGTGTATGCCAAGGTGTGTGTGTTACAAGGCAGAGACAAAACCAGTCCATGATTTGAAAACAAAGGCACATTTTGCCCTCCCACCTCTTCATTTTCCTCCAGCCAGAGCAAAGAGATTATTACTAATATTTACCCATCCAGAGCTCCTCAGATGGAGATGTGATTTGCAAACTGCATCTTGAAAGGTCAAAGGACTTTCCCCCCCATTCTCAGCTACCTGCATGCAAAGCAAAAGGAGAGATTTTTTTTTTTTTTTTTTCTGTGTCCAGCATTGTGGCTACAGCTTGTAAATTGCCGGGCAAAGTTCAGGAAGCAAATGTGAATGACAGCCTAATTTCATGTTTTTGGGTAGTGTCCTGTTTCCAAGGCTGGATATGAGTTTTGTTCTTCTGATTAAGAGCAGGAGGATAAGGCATGTCTTGCTAAGCATTCATGGTGTTTGACAAGCCATTGAGTACAACACAAGACAAATTCCTCTCCCTCACTTCCCTGGTTCACATTCATCCTGTTATCTCTCTGTTATACCTTTGATTTGAAGATGGTCCTGTCTCTGTTCACATCTCTTCTACTAGTGCTGTTCTGCACCAGAAGGCCACAGACAGGGATGCTTGGTGAGAAGTCTCAGATATCATGGGAAGAGACATTCTCGAGATGTTTTGTCAGTAAGACCAACCCGAAGTCTCAGAATAGTCTTTTGCATGTACATCAGGTTTAAAACATACGAAGCTGAAGGTTATTTGTGCATGAACTACTGTGACTCATAGCTGAGATGGGAACACATCCTGGTGGTCCTGTGATGAATGCTCCAGGCATGCATGGGGCTATGGTCAGAAGAAGTCCTGATAGCTGAGGTGCATTATGAGGAACAGCTGAACTGAGGGACGCTTCCCTGAAATGACACCTTATTTCTTAATCCACTCTCTCTTTTTTTTTTTTTTCTTTCTCTATTTCTTAATCCACATTCTCTTGGTGTCCAGCCTTATGACTACAGTTTTGCTTAAAGGGGAAAATGGGTATTCCAGGTAGCAGAGTTAGAAAGCAAAGTGTGTAAAAAAAGAATTTGTCAGGTGCATCTGGAAATGTGATCATTCCCATTTGCTCTCTAAGGAGTCATACAGCTATAGGGAAAACTTTTAACTCCTTAAAAAAAAAAAAGAAAAAAGGCAGTTGCTCCATTATTTATTCTCTTCTGTACTGAATCCAGGATAACCTCTTTGAACATCAACATGCCTTTTTCTCTCTCAATAGCCAATAAAAGCAAAGAGCCAGGCTTTGATAGTTTTCCTGACACCAGATTGCATGAGAATCAGATGGCATCAGATTCATAAGAACTGCCCTTCCCTTCATTGCCACTGGTCATAACTAATGCTCGGTGCAGTTAGGCATTTTGGAGTCTGGGAGCTGCCCATCTGTAAACGGTGTAACACCTCAAATTCATACCTAATAGAAGGGCTCTCATGCAACACTGAATGCAACTGGTAAAATGAAGGACCAGCTCTCCCTATCCCACTCATTTCACTGAAGTGGGTTATCTACTGCCACCGCTTGCCCCTGCTCTGACCACTGCACCCAGGTCTGGCATTGTAATGGCCCTCTAGCTTACAGCATCCTGTCCAGGTTTTCATTCCACTACTTAAAAATGTCTGCAATTTTATCTCTGCCTGTAGCATCATCTTGAATTTAGTCTGTAGGGTCTTCAGGGCAAGAACTGCCTCCCCTTCTCCCCCCCTTTTTTTTTCTGTGGAGCACCTGACATATCTAAACCTGCTCTGCAATGCTGCAATACCGCTATGCACTTGCCTTAGGGTTCAGGCATAGGATGTCTCCTGTTACCATCACAGGGTAACCTGCAATGAGTATCCCCAGTGGCTCTGCGCTGCTGCCAGCTGAAATCTGTTCAACTTTGCAGCCAGCCAGAGAAGGACAAGCCAGTCATTTAGATTGCACGTAACCCTTTACAATCTGGAAAGCCGAGAATAGCCGAGAGAGGGGTTGGCAGACTCTTGTGTGGGTTAAGAAGGAGCTATTTGTTCTCATAATTACTTGTCTAGGAGAGGGGTCTGTTTGACAGTGCTTTCCTGCAAAGCATCGTGTTTGCCCCGAAGCCAAATAAAACCTTGGTGCAAACTTCTGCCCAAAGAGAAGAAAAGGCAACTCAGAGGGAGTTTAAGTGAATAAAAAGGCTGTAGCTGTTTCAAAGCATCTCTTGTGCATCAAGCAAGTGTGATCCCTAATATCTCAGATGCCTAAAAGGCTCTTTAATATCCAGGAATAGACACAAATGTGGGCTGGTTTCCCTCTCCCTTCAGTACTAGTTTTTCACTCTGTGTATGTCAGACCCTCTCCCACTTTTCTCTACTGCCCACCCCGAGGCTTTTGGACACGTATTTCAAGAGATGCCAGTGCTGAAAACCTTTGAGTTCCCTACCCTGGGCAGAGCTGGCCAGGAGCTGCCTTCTGGGGTAGTTGGAGGGATCAGGTGCTCCCTGCTCGCTGTTTCCCACAAACACAATGGCTGGGATGGCTGAGAGCAATTTGGACAGATTGGCTGCTGGTTGCTGGTAATTGTGGCTTTTGGGTTTTATGTTACACACTGACTAATCCTGTATGATCTTCTCAGGTTTCCCAAGCTTAGTTGAAGTCAGACTGTCCACACTCCTACTCCCTTCCCGCTGTGATGCTGATTCAGCTTCTGTATGGGAGGGGGTATTTCACTGCATGCAGACCTGATCTGTGCACGGCATTTGCAGTGCTCAAACTGGAAAAGTTAGGATTGCACAAGTGACTCTTGACTTCAGAGGTTTTCTTTCTTTTGTAATTTCATCAGCTTTAGCCACTTTACCATTGCCTCCAGTAACAAATGCACCTAAGCAGGGGGTAAAAGTATCATTGTCCTCTGTGGGATATAGTCTGAATTGCTCAGCTGTGTGCCGCAGGCTCCGTTGTTCTGGAGGTGAGGGAGCTCAGCTGGGCAGTGAGAGGGGCAGGTGTGGGTTTTCAGACCTGAGCTCTTGGGGAGCAACTGCTGGGAAGTTCGGAGTAGCTGTGGTGTCTGATCCCAGGTAAGAGTGGAGATCCTGTTGGGAGTGCAGGGAGGAAAAGAGATTCCTGACCTTTCTGAAGTTATACTGGCTCCTGGGAGGGATAACAAATTGTAGTTTTGATTTTTGTTGGAAAATTCTGTATCTATGACTTGAAGACACACAGGGAGCAGGTGCACTGTCTGGGGAAACAGCAATAAGTGGCTAAAGTAAAGCCCCTGAAAACTGAGAGAAATGACTTCTGTGGTTTTTCAACCTTTCTTGGTTCCCCTGATATTTCCTATGAAAGATAAATTTCCTCCATCCCTTGTACAGTGCCTGACCTGAGGCTAGCATGACATGTGCAAATCAGGCAGGGTGCAGGCACCTGCCCTGCCTGCACAGGGCTCTTCCAAACCTGTGGTACTTTGGAGCCCTGCAAGGGAAAGATGCCTGGTGGCCTGGTAGTTATCCCACGTTGATATAGCTGCTACTTTCCTTGGATTCTCTGAAATGCTTGTTGGAATGCCTGGGCCAAATCCTGTTATTTTACATCAAGGTAATCAAAGTGGTCACTTCACTGGCTGCTTCAGAATAAGTCAGTTCAACCTCCAGTTTTTCTCCTCTTTGAAGACCAAGTAATTTGGTGGCTGAATGTCCCGACAAAACACCTTCAAATGAAGCTGGGCGTAGACTTCTGAAGATATTTGGCCATGTAAGACTTCATCTTCTTATGTCAAAGTCAAAGCAACACTATCAACTAAAAAGAGTATGTGTGTGTGTAATGTAGACAAAATAAAAAGATGGTCCTCAAACTGATAGGCAGGAGAGTTTTGAGGATTTCTAAGGATGTTTCAAATAAACATTTAAAAGTCTGGATTAACATTTTGGCCACTGACTGTTGTATGAAGCTGATAAAATTATGTTTTATCATTTTTACTGTTTCCACAATCTTTTTGCCAGCTTCTCTGTTTAGTTATGTGAGTTTTTGTCAATGATAAGTTGTAAATTGTTTATTTGCATGTCCAAAAGATTCTGATTCCCTTAAGAATGAGTCTTTGCTCTTTTCTCCAGGAAAGGATGCAATTTCTTCTGCTGAAGCGACCTTCCTTGCACACAAGTGTTTAGGTTGCTATACCAGTTTAGCTACAGCATTATGTTTTCAAACACTAAACATAAGTTTTTTGTGCCTCAGTTTCCTTTTCTGTGAGTCAGTTCTCCCCACTGTAATTGGACAGAGGTGGAAACTGTGTGGCATAGATGCTTAACTCTCATCAAGTGCATTAGGATTCATTGATGGATTATTCTTTCCAAGGCAAAAGTAATCCTTGGCACACCTTGTATTATATTTTCTTTTTCATCAGAGGAGGATATACTTTGTCTTACCTTGACATAGGACTCTTAAAAATACTGGTTTACAGTCCCTTGTGCCTCTCACTATAGACCTATAGTGTAATCCATTTACACTACCTAGGCTAAAAGAAAGACTGGAGTTGGTCTTGACTACTACGTTAAAAGGTTTCCAGAAGAGCTGACCATAGTGTCCTGCAGTCTGTAAGAAAACCCTGCTTGCATGGAACAGCCATTTTTAGAGCGAGGTCCGTGCTTTGAAACCCACAATTAATCAAGGTTTGAAAAGCTGCACCTGGGTAGGTACCAGCCTTTCAGAGCTCAGGTGTGCTCAGATCAATGGTATGGCCTCGGGTGTTGTGCAATTGAAACCCTTCAAGGATACACTTTCTTCATCCCAATAGACGCTATGCTATGAATGGGACCACTCTATACTTATGGAATTTGGCCTTTTGTCAAGATTTATATAATAAAGGAGGTTGGAAGATTCTGGAGGGAGATTTTCCACCGTGCTGGGCACAGATGGTGGCTTGTTCCCGTGAGGAGACAGGACAGGAAGAAGAGGTGGGGCAGGCGGTTCATCAGCAAGTCGCTGCACTTTCTTCTAGAAGAGTGTGGCCTGGTTTTAAGAGGTTTGCCATTCCTCTTGGGGTGAAAGCACCCAGCATCCTTGTCTTTCATGAGGACTGGTCCTTAAAAGACCCTCTTTTGCTTTTCGTGGCTCCGGTCAGATATCCAGCAACGATGAGCTGTTTTTCTGTGTTTACTTTATTTGTTATGTTGAGCTGGCAGCGCTGAGTGCTGCAATTGACTGAGCAGCCAAGCTGGCAGCAGAAATGTCCAGACAGCCCATGAACAGCAGCTTAATGCATGTGCAGGTACGGTATGTATTTATATCTGAATGCATGGTCTGTGTGTGTGCACATGTGTTCCTGGGAAAGTTTTTGAGTGAGTGGCTAATGCATCTCAATTACACCCCAGTCTGGAGCAACAGCCTTACTAAAGAATTGAAAATCTGTAAAGAATCCGCTGAAGTTAAAAACACCATTTGGTTTCCTTCGCCAGAGGGACACTCATCAATATCTCTTTCTGTTAATATCAGAGGGTTAAAGCCTTGGCAATGGTCTCAGTCGCCAGATGCAGGCAGAGTTCAGATGCAGGCAGAGCTTTTTGTGAAAGGCAATTTCATTGCTGTCGGGTTAATGCCCCGATTTTGCCTGACGCTGCAAGTTTTTTTAAAAGCAGCGAAAAGGAGATTGGTGTACAGACCGCTGGCTTTTTCACTTTGTGCATGTCCTGTGAGTGAACTGGCCTCTTGTATCTGCATCAGGATGGATTTCCTTACAGTTCACTCCCCACTCAGGATCATGTGAAATCTTGGGTTCCCTGAAGCGAGAGACCACTGCTTTGGCATTTATGCTGCACCCCTGGGTAGCGCAGAGTGCTTGGTGAGCGGCGGTGATCTCTGTGTCGGAGGAGCTCGGGAACAGGGAGAAGCAAGCTTCGTAAGCCAACCTTCATCGGTTCATACGTGGCGAGGGAGGAGGGGATCCTAACTCGGCCTCAAGCTTTTCCCTGCTCAATCCTGCTTCTCAAAAACACAAGCCACTTACCCAAGTTTACACAGCAACTCCTTGGCTTTGCGCTAAGTGACTGAAACGCCCCTGATGGCGTGGTGGCTGTATTCCCATCTCCCCAGCAAGGAATTTCCTCTGGTGCTCCCCAGTCAGGTAGCGTGCTGCTGTCTGACATGAGCAGCTGCCTGCAGCCCTCGCTGCCACGGGGTGCACGGCACAGATGGGGACACCTGGCCAGCGCAAAGCCCCTGGGCTTTGCAGCCCGAGCGTGGACATCTGCTGTGAGCTGAAAGCTGGCACTTAGAAGGGTTTTGGCTTTGGAAGGAATATATTTACTTTNTTTTTTTTTTTTTTGTAAAGAAGCTTAGGATGGAGAAGCCCAACCATCTATTTAGTCTGGTAACAGCAGAGCATGGCGGTGCTTCTGGAAGAGCCCCCCTGCCAGTGCAGCTGGTTACTTGTATAATACTTTCCTATAGCAGGGAAAAAAAGATGCTTTATTCCCTCCTCTTGTTCATCCTTGTCCCACAGCACTAAAAAAACAAAAAACACTTTTTGGTTCTAAAGAAACAAAGATATTTCCATGCAGTTGTGGAAAAAGCTCTCTCTTCAGGATAACTTCTGTTCTTCTCAAGAGGTTCTGCCACAAAAATCTCTCAATGTTACTGCCTTTCACCAGTCATGGCTAAACTTGATTGCGTACTGCTGCAGGCTTTGCTTTTACAGAGTGACTTTCAGCCAGCTAGCTCTGACAGCAGACCAAAGGTTGACTTGTTGGAATCAAGTATGAGGTTGAAAAGTCTATCTGTGCCCTTTTATTATGGAAAAACATAGCTGTGACTGCTGTGTGAATGGACCTGATGGTGTGAACATGCCAGGGTTTGGATGCTGGAGCCAGGGTTGGAGTGTGTGGGATGCCTCACCGAACTGGGGAGGACCAGACCACAGCTGCTCCATGGGGATGGAGCCTCCATCCCCTGCCGCAAGCCTGTAGCAAGCCTCCCGTCAGAGGTCCCTTTTTGGTGGGGCCTGGGGCGGGATCCTGCTCTCACTCTGTGAATGGCTTGAGTAAATGCAAGGTCCAACAAGGATAGAAAAAGCTCATTTCTCTTTTCTAGGAATTTTGCTGGTGCTTTTTAAGTGATGTCCAGGTGCCAGGAGGAGGAATGACTTACAGCCAGTGTCATCTGTAAGAGCGGGGTGGGTTGAGTGGTGTTCCTGGCCTCCATCTGAACCTGAATCTTCCCGTTGTCCCTCACCACACCATGGAGACCCTGAGACTTTCTGTTTGGTGGTAATGCTCCTGAGCTATTCATCTCTATGAAATGGGGATAATGACACTTGTCTGGTTTTAGGGCTCTATTGTTTCTAAAATGCTGTTAGACCCTTAAAAAAAAAAAAAAAAAGTCTGTCCATCGCAGCAGAGATTTCCAAGCCTTGTTCTCAGGAGAAAACCTGGGGATGTGAAAATCTGATTTTTATGAGCTGCTGGAATCAGTGTCCTCTGCATTCAAAGAGCGGCAGACTGCAGAGAACTGGTCCCCATGGTGCTCCCCATCCGTAAGGAAGCAAGCCAGGGTTTTATGAAACCCTAGTCCTGTTACTGCCCCCTTCCAAAGAAGCCACTGGACAGGCAGGGAGCTGCTGGCCCGTGCTTTGGCAGAGCAAGGGGTTGCTGAGGAAGGTGTCTAAGCTGGGAAGGGGACAGCGGGAAGAGGGGCTGGGGGACAGAAGATCCTGAAGGGGGGAGCGTGGGGCCAGAGGGGTGACCAGGGGAGAGACCCTCAGCAGAGGGAGGCTGGAGCCCCAGGACACAGCAGTTGAGAGCGGGGAGGAAAGTGGGGCCGGGAAGATAGGCAGGTGCCTGTCTGGTCGGTACGGCAATACATTCTTACGATAGCTGTGAAAAAAATACAAAAGAGAGGATGCGGTGCCTGCCCTCCCCCTGTTTGGCTCTGCACAGAGCTGATGTCTGCTTGCTTGTATGGCATTATGCATTGTGTGATAATTACAAAAACATGAACATGGGACTCCAAGTACCAAGCAGGCAGCACAAAGCCTGTAGCAGTCCCATGTGTGTTTTCCTGCTTCCCATCAGAGTATAACTGCCCCTTTGGAAAAGAGCCTCCTGCTTAGTATGAGTTTCTTGTTACTTAGTAGGGGTTCTTCCTTGTAGGGCCCTTACAGCGGGATTAACTGGCAACGCGTGGCACAGTTCCCTTAGTACGCAGTGATCTAGCCCTAAATTCAAAAGGGCACAGGACTACTGCTTCTTATTTAGTGCCAAGTGCCAAAGGGGGTTGATGTGAGCCAGTGTAAATGCTTGGTCCATCTTGGAGTGAATGTTATGGACTAAACTAGGGTTTGCCATTTGTTCCTCCCTATTATCTGTACAACACCAGGTCCCCTGTGAGCTGCCTCCTTGGGGAAATTGTTAATTAGCTCTTACTGGGTGGCATAACTTAGTTTTTTAGCACGGGTTTCCTCTACTTTACTGGCAACTTCCAAAGCCAGCACAGAGTGGGTGAAGCAGCTCGGGAATCCGGCTGGGATGTGCTGCGTGGCAGGATGAATGTTTCTGTGGTCCCAGCAGACAATGGGACGTGCTGGTCTGTCTTGCCAAGGCAGAGAGGAAGCAGCAGCCGACTGTGGTGCTCCAGACATATCCCTTCCTGCCAGTTCAATGCTTTCAGTGTCAGGATGAGACCTCTGAGGATGCTGGGATCTTGCTCCACAGATTTTGCATAGCAGACTGATCGAAGCTTAGGCATGAGGCTTGCACTTTCCTTTCTTCTCTTTCCTTTTTGATCTGGGGGTAAGGAGAATGGGGGAGGGAACATGCGTGTGCTCAAAGACTTGCAAGGGAGCCAAAGGTTTGGGCCACCAGCACAACTTCCTACTGATGGAATATGGTGACTCGAGAATTTGCAGACGGATTGGCAGCAGTGAGGTCAGGGCTGCAGCACGGAATAGTCCCGCTTGCCTGGGAAGCTCAAACGATGCACATTTTAACACAGCCAAAGGAAAGGCAAACATCTGCAAATGCGCTATCATATCCTGACAGGAGCGCTGTGCTTGGCGGAAAGGGTTAATGTCGTCAATGTGTGTTCCTGTGTGAACTGCGAGTGCGTACGGGGTGAGGGTCAGTCAATTCCTGCTGATTTCCAGGGACAGCTAAACGGACACATCTGGACTAGCCTGAGAGGATTATCAGAGGAAACAAGAAGTGCATACGAGACAGATACATTCTGGGAAACCATCCAAACAGGTCAGAAAAAGGATCAAATGAGACTCATCAGATGGCTGTTTCTGACCTCAAATGCTTAATCTTGCAGGTATGCAAACTTCCAGTCGTGGGAGAGCTACAGTGCTAGTTTTAAGGTCTTCTCTTATTTTCCCATCAATTTTTGTACCAGTTTATCAGCCTCTGTGCCAATGTCACCGCTTCTAACCCCTCTCATTAAATTTGCAATCAATAGGCTATTTCCAGGATAAGAAAAGGGGTGGGGAGCGTCCTCTAGCAGCACCAAACTAATAAAATATATTGGTGCTTGTACTGTGGGTTATTTAATCAGGAACGTGACCTTACTATCCAATTTCTTGATGGGTATTGACCTGTACAACAGTGGGGAGTTTTCTTTTAGTACCTGTTCCTCTGCGTACAAAAATACAGGTTTTAGCTGTGAGCTCTGACTTACATTCATGTTCTCTTCTGGGTAAATCCAGGCTAGTCCTGGGGGAGCTGAAAGTGGGCTGCAGAGCTGCAAGAGAACAAGGGGCTGATGCTGTTCCATGACCTGGAAAGCAGGGGCCCTTTCTGGGTGGGGATGGCCAGGGCTGCAGTACTGAGAATGAGAGGTCATGTCACGGAGCACCGCCGGCTCCGTTAGGGAGAGAAGGGATTGCTTGCACCGAAAGGGAGACAGCAAGGCTGGAGGGAGGTGGCTCTGGTTACTGCTGACCCCTCTTGTTGCATATCCAGAGATCTCGTTACAGAGAAAACATCCCTGGCTGTGCTGGGGGGGAGGTTGTTACGGACATGGGGGACCCCTCCTTCCTGGGTCTGATTTCTCTTGACACAGGTTCTCAGTTGTCCCAGATAAACCAGTCATGAACTGTACTGGCACTGGGTGGGGCCTCTGGACACAAAAGGGGCTCCGGAGGCTGTTGAGTGCCCACCTGCGAGATGGGGCTGTGCCTCCAAAGGAAACATTTGGTTTTGTCCCACGTTTGGTGTGCAGTGCTGTACAGCTCAGGAGGGAGAACCGCAGAGCAGCGTCCAGCTCCCAGCTTGCTCCAGCCCTTTCAGGCCAGCATGTTTCTGAGACATGGCCTGGGGAGAAGAGCTCTCCTGGAGACCAGGAGAAAGCGTGATGAAGAGGATGATAAACTGTGCCGTCCTCGTGCCCATCCCATCAGTCCTGTTCTGGTTCCCTAACACTGGACAGAAACGTGGCTATTGCATTAAGGAGAAGTAAGGATTACATTTTAGGTGTTAAGGCTGAAAAAGGCATAACTAATTATGTCTTGAGGGCCAGCCTGTGATACACCCTGCCAAGGACAGTGACTATGCAGTGTCAAGCAACAGAGGGGGAGAAAATATTTGAGGCAAGGAGCAGCAGCGTTATAGAGGATTATAAAGCAGATAGGATCTCCCCACCCGCTGGTGTAGGAAGCTAATATGTCATATGTGTGAAAGCAAATAAGAACTTAACAAGCGGAGAGTGTAATGACTCAAAAGAAGGCTTGGTTGTTATACAACCAGAAATCCCAGGACCTCCAAAATATTCCAGAGCATGATATTCTTCCCTATTGTTTCAAAACATAAACAAGGTCTCCCTTTTAACATCCAATCCAGAGGTAATGCAATGTTTTCTTGCACTTTGAAACTGCAGCATATATGTTCACTGGTCTTAAACAGCTGCTGGTTGTGCAAGTTTGAAGCAAATTGAGGCAAAAAGAAAATGCTGAGGTTTAAAAAAATATTATTATTCCCTGGCACAGTGCAGAGTCTTTGCACTTTCTGCTTTGCTGCTACCCTTCAGGCATGTGGGTTCCAAGAAATATGGTATCAGGGCTTTGTGACAGGCAAAAGGTGATGTTATCTTATTCCTAATGGAAAGGACAGTCCTGAGAGACCTGTCCAAACCTATTAAGATGAGTTCAAGTGATAAAGAAGGGAAAAGTGTATTGATAAAGTGTAATTGTGTACTTGCATACCATCCCTTAAAGGGATGTAGCAACGCTGTTGCAACAGCATGCAAGAAAGGGATGAGATACCCTCTTTTTCCAGAATGATGATAACTTTTGTTAGAAAAAAAAAACAAAAGCTTTTGCAGAGGTGGTGGATCGCGATAAGGACCTGTGTGCAGTGCAACTGCTGAGAGCGCTAGTTCACAGCAGTGTTGGACCTGACAGAGAGCAGGGCTGGAGGCACGTCTCAGCTTGCTCTGGATGAAACCCTTCAGCCAAGTGCGAGGGCCAACGAGGTCTCACTTGCAGAGACAGCAGAGTGTGGTCACTAAAGCTGTCATCAGATGCAAACCCAGGCAGCAGATTTCTGCTCCACTGCTGGAGCTGCCAGCTCCGAGCACGGGGTGTGATGTGGTAGCACAAGATACTCGGTCTGTGGTTTTGCAAGTCAGGTTATGTTTAGCCTCTTGGAAAAATTCCCAGCCCACCAGGAGTCACTTCTGACTAACAGGCACCCCTTAATCTGTCTTAATCCCTGCTATAATTTTACACTTATTTAGCTTCATCCAAGTAAAAGCCTTCAGTTGCTTAAGTAACGATTGATGCGGCCTCCCATCTCTCCTGGGAAATAAATGTTATAATCTCTAAAGGAGCAAACTGTCCCTTGGTGAGACAAATAACTTCTCAAGTGTGGGAAAACCAGCTCTGATAACAGATGCCAGCATCCTGTACCAACAGATACCATTGCTTGTCCTCCATAACCCCCTGGTGAGGACCCGTGGACTGGCTGCAGCTCAGAGAGCACTCCTGGGCCAACTGTGGAAGGGGACGAGCCATCCCTGATCCCCGATGGCGTAAATGGGAGCAAGGCTTGTGCATTCCTGGGGGTGTGTTGGGAAATGCTTGTAAAAACAGAATACTCCAGAGATGCCACTGAGTACGGACTGTAATATCTGCAGAATCTGGCATTGTCAGCAAGCTATAAAACATCCTGGCTAGTTTGCTAGCAGCTGCTCCCAATTTAAAATTTGCCAAAGGTGCAGAAACATTGGGGCTAATTGCACAGCACCTTGTGCTGCCCCTCGCTTGAGCAGTGTTTGTTCAAAGCAGACGGCGGTGTGGCAGAAATGGGACACTTCTGCTCAAATGGAGACGCTCTTCTCAGGGACTTTTTCAAGCATTTTTTCCTTCTTCATCATCAGATAACCAGGATGTAACTGTTTTCCCTTGGCACTGGGAAAGAACAGCATGTCTTCTTCATCTGATGCTTTGCAGTGCTCCTGAAATGAGGGATCTGCTGTGCTTTTGTGGGTCTAGACTGCGTTATCTGGATCTGGGCTCCCATGGACTTCCAGAGAAACTGGGTGTTTTTCACCTGCTGTGAAAAATAGCAGGAAAAGTTGCAGGAGAAGTCCCTGCTTGGTGTTTCCTGACCACCACAGAGCTACAGGCTTGGAAGGAAGGCAGTGAAGCCAGCTGTGCTCTGCAGGCACTCACCAGGAGTAGCCAAACACCGGATGGGAGCAGCAGCCGAGTCTGCATGGAGCACAGGGACCGGTGCAGATGGTGGTCAGAAGCTTTGCTGTTCCCAAATCCTAGACATAGGCACAGAAAAGATGCCAGAAAAAAAATGGGTATTAAATTGGTGACTATGGCTGACAAACTTGTCCTCTGTCCTGCTGGCATGCTGTGTGGTCTCCAGCCATTTCTCCCTAGTTGAGGGAAAGATGGTAGGAGTGACCTGTAAGATTTTCAGGCTGGTGGAGAAGAGCAGAGCTTGAAGTCTCTGCAGCTCCTGGAGCTGCTGGGCCTTGCTGTTCTCGCAGGGGGACACCCTGCTGCCCAGCAGTTCAAAGGGGTGAAGGCACGCTCCACCAGGCATGGTGCCTGCAGGGGTCTTGGTTTTGTTGCCCCTCTTCCACTGAAAGCCCACCCAGCCCTGCTGTTGCTGGTGAGCCGCAATGGGGCGGCAGCAGTACTGGAACGTGCTGGGCTCGGAACAGGAGCTGCACACGGGGATTTTTGGTTCATAGGAGCTGGACTGTGTAGCACAGGTGAGGTAGACCTCCCTTCATCTCCCCTCACTTCAGATATGAATCTGCTCATGTCCTACACCAGGCTGCCATCCCTCTTTGAGTAAAGACGGCATCTGAATTAGTAGAGGAATGTTTTATTTATTTATTTATTTGGTAGGAAAATAGCTTTTTGACTTAAAAAGGTAATTTTTGAATAATTTTTTCATCAATCCCTCACCCAAAATGTTTTTCCTTTTTATAGAAGTTCCTTGACTTTGATGAAAAATATAAATACAGCAGGAAAACAGTTCCTTCTGGAACTTTTCATGGAGAATAACAAAGTTGTTTTGTTTGTTTTTGGTTTTAGCAGCTTCAGAATACAAAGCAAATCAAGGAATTTGAGTCAGGAGGTCAGATTTCTCTATGTTTTAGTTCTAAAACATTAGATCTAATTTTGTTTGCCATCTTTCTTGGTGATGCAGAAGAGATGGGCAAGCAGCACAATAATTAAATTTGCAGCCAGTACTGAACTGGGGGAAACACTGCAGAGGGTGGTGAGGAGAGAGAAGGAGTAGGATGAGACTTAGCAAAATCAAACTGTGTGAACAGCAGGAAACGTAAGATGAATTAAAAATAGAAAGAGAAAGAAAGATCTGAACTTCAGAACTTATAGCTCGGGTGGTCAGGACTACTTAGCATGAAGAGAGGACTAGGAGGGACAGTGTGAACTTGCTTTACAGCATTTTGGCTGAAGACATGGGCATGGAATCTTGTACAAAAGAAAATTAGCTGTGGGCTATGCTTCTGAAGGACATGAAAGACGTGGCTGTGCTGCCCTGCCCGTGAACACCAGCTATGAATGCGGCTGCTTCCTAAGCCAGTGCATTAAATACATGCGGTAGTGTATTGGTCACAGTCTGGACACAGCCCTTGGCTGAAAAAGTTGAAAGGAAATTAGCTAAAGCGGAAGAAGCCGCTTCATATGGATGTCTGGAAGACCGAAATCTAATACAGGCATAATCTCCTACATTCCTGTCACAGTGTCTGGGCTGGCTCTCGCTGCCGTGCTGTAGAGGTATGGCCATGCTGGGTAAGAGGGGAGCATCTGGGGCTGCTTGTCCATTGTGCAGGACAGGGCAGGGCAGGAGGGACTTTGGGAGCATCAGGAGACATGGCCAAGCAGGGCACCTGCTGGTGGCACGGGAGCATCCCCTGCCCGTGGTGAAACGTGTCAGCAGTGTCAGCACAGAGAAGGCCAAAACTGTGCCAGCTTTCGCTGGCTGGGGCACAGGCTGGGGCTCTCGAGAGTTGTAAGCACAAGACCTGGCCCAACCAAGGTGTAGAGGTGGTTACTGGGCAGAGCTGGTGCTGCTTTTCAGATGTGTCTTTTGCTTGGGCAAGTGCCAACTACCTGTTGGACCTCATGGAAGACAAAGGCTGTGCTAATAATACATTTAAAAGGGCACCCTCAGCTAAGGTCAAAATTTCAGGTCTCGGAGAAAGGCAGAAAAATGTATGTGGAGCATTTTGCAAAATTCAATAGCTGGCAGAAATGCTTTCAAGAAAATAAAAACTTGCCCTGGATGGTGAGTCCCAGCCCTCACCTAGTCTCAGGCAGGCTTTGACTCTCCTTCCTTGATGAGGACCTTGCTGATTCATCTCAGCCTGGCCCTGGTGCTAAAACCTTGTTTCCCCCTTTGCTCTTTGCAAACCAGGTGTAACTGGGAAGAGGAGAGCAAAACTGTCATCCATTTTAAGGAACAAATTAATGCTGACAAGTCCAATCAGACTGGGTTCTTCTGGTACTATGTGTTGCAGAGCTTGCAAAAAGTGTTTCTTACAATAAGAAAGGATGCAACAGAATGGAGCAGGGACAAAGAAATCTGAGCTTTCCATTGGACTGATCTGGCAGCAGGGAAGTGCCGAGAGGAGGTACACCGAACAAGCCTGACCAGCCACTCTAGCATGAGTCAGTAGAATATTTTTCCTTACTTTTTTGATCATTTGGGAGATTTTTTTCCTTCAAAAAAGATCTTTGAGGTGTTATATATTCCTCAATGTCTAAAAGATTTTTTCTTTGTTTTAAAAAAACGCTTTAAAAAATAGATATAAAAAATAGATAACTCAGGAATGGCCTGGGGTCGGGAGTAGTAGCATGTCCCATTAGCGAGCTGAGCATTTTGCCTTTCCAGTGGTATAAAATTTCCTGAAGATATCTGGCTTATGAGTCAAGGCTGAACATCATCTGCAGATCATCAAACCTGTCAGCCCAGTGCAGAAGGAACTGGTGCCTGGCTGGGAGGTGTTAACAGATGAGTGAGAGATGGCTGTCCCAGCCTGCTCAGAGGGGACTTCAGGAGGGCAGTGACTTCTCAGGCAGATGACACGGTCAAACATGCTCACAATGTGTACACAAGATACAGCTTCAGTCACATCTCAACCCCAGAGAGATGAGGTGTGTGTCAGTGCTGTTTTTTAAGCAGCTGCAAAAATGCTCCATTTAACTCGCAGAGGCACGCGGGCAAGCAGCGTGCTGGGAGGGCTCTGGGAGCTGGCATGCCAATGTGCCTGGAATGACTGCAAGGAGCCAGCTGGTCAATTAGTTGCTTGTGTTAACAAGGTAGGTTCAGGATTCAGAGGGTGTGTCATGGTCCTCAAATGAACCTCAGCCACGGGTTTCATAAAGTCACCCTCCAGCTTCCAGCTACCTGTGTGCAGAATGTGTCTTTGTGCACCAGGGCCTGGGGATCAGCTGGATGAAGATGCCGTCGGCTCTGCCGCGGAAATGGGCCCCTGCTCCCTCTCTGCAGGGCTCTCGGCCCGTGAGTGGGAAATACAGCACAGCCGATATAACTCCCCAGATACGACCACAGTTGCCGAAGTTCTCTCCTGGCTCGGAGAGAAACTATTTCTCCTTCTCTTTGAAATACTCTCAGCACGGAGGCCGTGAGATCAAGCAGGCACAGAGTTGCCCCTGAGCATGAGGGGTTGGAGTTCCTAGAACTAAATTTCAGGGGCATTATTTTAGCCTCTCCACTGCTAAGGAGGGGCTCTCTGTTTAATCACTGACTTCCAGTGATTTATGGAGGGTTGGCTCCAGTGTCTCTTAAAGCCAATGGGAGCCTTTTGATGTCAGTAGACCTCAGTTAGGCCCACAGTCAGCCCCTTCTTGTGGCATCCGGGTACGTGGCAAGCAAAAGGCATGAATGATAAAGCAGGCAGGGAAAGTAAGGGAGGGCTGAAAGAAAAAAGCCTTCATTTGAACAAAAGCCTGGCTCAAAGGTACAATGTTTCTCAGAGCTCTGAAATGCACACTGTTGCTTTCTTTTTTGGCTTTTCAGTGTTCTATTTTATTTATTTATTTATTTTTAACGGACAGTCTGTTCTAGCTGCTGTTATTCCTTTTAAGTATTGCACCTCCATTGGTTGTGGTGTTTTGTAAATGACTTCATTAGCATTTATTTAGATGTCTGCCTTAGGAAGCAGCCTTGATTGATGGGCTTATTACCTGGACTTTCCAAATGACTCTACACCTGTACTTATCTCCATTATCCCACTCAGTTTTAAAAAACTGTGAGTTTTGGGGTATATGTTGGATCTGTTTTTAATCTTTAGAACATTCTTCAAACCTTAATTTTCACAAAGCCAGGTCGGTGTGAAAGTTGCTGCTGCTTTTGCCTTTTGTAAGCTGGGGGAATGGAAGCAGTGAGGCTAAAGGTTTTACCCCAAGTCAAGCGTGGCATCCCAGCTGGAAATGGAATCAGAACAGAGGAGATCCTGGCTCCATCATCAGCGTTCAGGCTGAGTTCTGGGCTTTGCACTTTGTAGTCAGTAGTTAGGAAACACAAGGCTAACAGATACAGGCATGGGGAGATCAATTTCCATCTGCTGTGAGTTATGATCTCAGGAATAATCTCCCTGTTTCACACATAGGTCTTTGTGGGACAGCGAAGTGGACGTTAAGGGGGCACAGACATAGCCATGCTCACACAGGAGTATCCCGTGGAAAACCTGCTGCTGTAGGAAGCGATATAACTGAGTGGTGGCTCTCGTGGTGGTGAACAGCTGGGAGGCTTGGGAGAGGTCATCAGCCTTCAGTTGCTGAAGTTAGAAAGACCTGGAGCTAGTTAGTGATGCCCGTGAGCTGACACTGGCCACTGTTTACTGTGTTTCTAATGGGATGTACAACTGAGGTACCAGCCTGCCGGAACAATGACGATCCCACAGCATACTTTGCATGTTTTGGGTTATTACTTTTATAGATTTGTTGTTGGTGGTGGTGATAAGTCCATGCTGCTGTTGTTTTTGTTTATACTCTCTCCTAAAAAGGTTGCGGTTTATTTCTGTTAAATGTCTGCCTTTCTCTGTTCCCAGAGGTGTCAGGATTTTCATGAAGGATGAAGTGAATTCCACAAAAGCAGTCTGATTCTGCAAAATACTGCATGTCTGGCTAGCCTTGATTTTGCTGGAGAGTAGGGTTATCAGCTGTTTAGCACTTTGCAGGTCTGGAGCCCATGTGTGGTGTTGGATGTAAAAGATGCTATGAAAAAAAAACCTTTGTATTTGCAAGAATTTAATTATCACAGTATCTTATGTGACTTTTAGTAGGAATTAGTGCAGAATTTATACCTATAAAGGAAAAGAGGAGAAAGCAAGTGGATAACGGACACCTTACGTTCAGCACATGTAGCACAGATAGTTTCACAGGGGATAAGGACAGCTGAAAATTCTCACTCTTTCCTGTCGCTGGATCAGATTCCTTCAGTAGAAAAAGGGCAGGCTGCCCCGGGAAATATCTCAGTAGGCCGAGGCCCCCTCTGACATCAGGTCAAATATTCCGGGTCACATAACTGAAGGCCACGTGATGAAACTCAATATTACAATGGATCAAGTGCTCCTGCCACATGGAGCTAACGTGCTGCTGCGCTAGCGGAGGTGGTGCGCTCAGCAGATGCTCAGGGAGGACCGAGGCTTCAGACAGAACGATGGCTTGGCTGGGATGGAAAGGGAGCAGGGAAATAATGTTGTGGTATGGGGGATAGTTTTCTCTGCCCTACACAGAGCTTAAAAAACAGCTTGAAAAACTGGGAGCCTTGAGGTTCCCAAAAAGAAAAAGTGGCACTTCCTTTTGTCCAATGGCAAAGTCTAAAATTAAAACCTATTAAATGTCTAGGTCCAGAGAGTGAAAAATTAACTATTGTACATACTTAAATGTGACTGATAGAAGTTTCAGTGCAGAGACTGATCCTGCACCAAGAATGTGAAGTGGCCTGTACACTCTTCCAGAAAAACAAACCCCAGTGAATTGCCTCCATTTTCAAAGCTCAAATCACTTTAAATTAATTTCTGCTGCAGATATCAAAGTAAGCCCCAGTTTCCATTTTTTTTTTTTTTTCAGTAAAAATGTCTCATCCCCTGACATCTGGGAAAAGTGAAGTTGTTGCCAAGCACTGACCTGTCATAATTTGCTTTCTGCTTGTTTAAAGTCCCATCAGTTAGAGTTTGTTCTTTTGTTGCACTTACCGACATCCTCTGCCAGAAATGCAAGAGTGTGGCTGATGGCAAGGAATCCCATATTCTGCAGAAGTGGCACATAATGTTTTACAAACTTATTCCCTGTCTGCAGCCCAAAGCACGTTACAGGCTGAACTCTTTAACATCTTGAAAGCTCAAAGCAATGTGGAAAAGTAAGATTGAATAGTGAAACCCAAAGCTATTTTTACTGCAGAATTGCTAGTTCACCTAATAAAATGCTCAGAATTCCAAGAACTTTTAAGACCTTCTGAAACTTTATTGCCACTTAGGATTGCCTCTTATTTATTTTGCAAATAAAATTCAGGTCTTCAGGATGATATGGTAAGTGTCAGCAGTATTACTGTGTGTTATTTTGCAGATACAAGTGCTGGTGGAAAGTTCTGGATGTGAACAGACCTCTCACAGTGAGGTGTTGCTGTGGCATGGGCATTTATAATGTTCTCCTTTTCAGTCTCCTTCTCCTATTCCTCAGATTTCTTTCTGAAGCACCCTGTTTAAGGGTGTCTGTGTCCACTCACGTTCTTTTCCCTCCACTGAAACTGGTGAAAACTGTGCAGTTATTTCTGCTTGAAGTCTTGGGGTTTTGACCAATTCTTGTCTATGTGTCACTAAGCTGCTTTTCAGTGAGAGTGATTTAATTACTATTATGAGCCAGTATCTTGTAAATTTGTTTCTTTTGGAACCCTTTCCCAATCCCCAAGAACATTATTTCCATGCCTTTATTTCTCTTGGATGGGAGCTCACATTGCAACCGCTCTGGGTTAATGCTTGCAGAAGTCTAAACTGCTGGCGTGGCTGGGAGTGCTCCCCATTGATCACCTTCCAGTAACTTCCAGTGACTCGGTGTCCTGCAGGCTGGAGGCTGAGCTCTGCCTTTGCTTCAGCGCAGTTGCGTTAGCATCCCTTTGATTTCACTTTCTGCAGTCAAGTAGAGCACTATCACAGAGGTAAGTGCTCTACACGACATACGTGTGTCTACAAAAATTACAAATTATTCATAACAAAAAAAAAAAAAAAGATTCAAACCAGTAAAGGAAAAGGTGGGTTCTATGCTCCCTCCTTCTACTGCTTCTCAGAGCTGCTCTCCTCCAAAATTTGAAGCCTCTGGAACAAAGCTGTTCTTCTGGATGTTGACAGGTTTTTCATTTGGGCATAACAGAAGGTTCTGAGCTGGAGAGGCACAGACCGGGAGGCTTGTATCTGCCCTGGTAGGACCAGCGTTCAAGGCAGCTAATCATCTTTCAAATGCAGCTAATGGTGAGATGACAAATAATCAAAGGAAAACCCAGGCTTGTCCTTAAACTTGGAATAAACCTATCCAGAAAATCTTGCAGGACCATGTTTCTTTATTATAAGCTTGGAAAATTTTCCTGGCTTTGGGATTTCTCTCAAATGGGTTTTTGACAAACTGTAGAGGGACGTAGTATTTATTTCAAAGCATACCCAAATTCACACCTCCCCGAATTTCTTGTGTCTGCAGTGCTGGCCAGATCTCCCTTCTATAGGTGCTTTCAGGGGCTTCATATAGGCTTCCACGTGCTCTCTGCTGTAGTGCAGACTTGCTAGCCCTTGCGCCTGAGGATACCACTGTCTGAAAGCAGTTCTTATACTCGTGGCAGAACTTCGTCCATGTCCTTCTTTTGACCTGAGACACAAAATCCCACTCTGTCTCACTTGAGGCAGCTTGGAGGCTTTGGTCAGGTGCTGTGACCGTCCTGGTCTGCATGCCAGTGCCACCCATGAAACTCGGACAGCAAAACCTCAGGTGATGCAAAAACTGAGGCTTACCCACCAAACCTCCACTTTTCCTTCTGTATTCTGCTGAGGAGCCTGGCTTCCCAAAACAGCTGACTTGTGCACGAACGCGATTTGAGAGTGAGACTCCTGACCAAGTAAATGGTGTATCTTCTGCCCAAAACACACAGCGGCTACCAGGAGAGCTGTGCCCTAGTATGACTGACCCCATTTCAGCCCTTTGCTGAGGAGCCCCATGATGTCCTCAGCAGACCCGTGGTGACAGCAGTGCTAAATGGCAAATGCCATGGGGACGGAATTTGGTTTCAGCCTGAAAAACTGTTTTTATAGCAAAAAAAAAAAAAAAAACAGAAAAAGAAAAAGAAAAATCACATCTTGAATGATGCCTTGGGGTTACCCTTTTTATAAAACACTTGTTCACGTGTTTGCGCTCCCCTTTGTAGAGGGAAGCGCCGCTGCCTGCCCCGTGCTGTGCTTTGCCAGCGCCGTCTCATAGCTGCTGACAAGGGCGAGCAGCGGGGACCATAAACCCAGCGGCTGCAGCCCCCCCTCATAAAAGCTGTACCCTCGCTGGCGCACGTCGGCAGTGGCGGCCGGGGGGGAGGGTGAGATGGGTTAAATAACGGTTAAATAAGGCGTGCTGTTGCCTCAGCAACCCCCTCCCCGCAAGCTGGAGCGCGGGGGCTGCCGGACCCCTGGGGCTCTCTGAGACTGGTAGTGATGGGGATCAGGGAGCCCCTGGCATGCTTTAGGTTTTGGGGAGGCCGATGTAAATCTGTTCAAGACAGAGCAGTATCACAGATGCCCTGGTACCCTCCTGATACCCCCCAGAGAAATGATGTTGTAGTCCTGTTTAAAAAGGGGAAAGAATTCTGTCCCTATAAAAAGCTGTAGAGGTTGGCTGCCAGATCCCCTCTGCACCTTCATGGCAACCCTGGAGGAAGGTGGTGGGGTATTTTGGGGAGCCAGGAACCGTCAGGTATTGCTCCTGGTGTCACCAGCTGCCAAATCCTAATTTTCCATGCTATTTGGGGAAGAGTAGGCTTTTGCATCAGATTATGGCTATGTTCGGTCTCCCTTGTGAGAAGCAGCCTTTGGAACCAGCTCTCACTTTTTGGAGGTGAAGCTGCGCAGCTCAACTCTGGGAGGGAAGGTGGGCAGCTGCTCAGGTGTGCGCTGGGTGCAGGTGAGCTCAATTTGCACGGCTGAAGCCCTGCAGCTGGGTGGGGGGCAACACAGGGTGTGCCAGAGCTTGGGGTGAGTGGAGCGGATGTCTCTCTGGAGCAAGGTAAGGCTGAGTGGGATTTTATCTGAGTTTCCTTGGAAAGTTTTGCATTTGTGGTATGATTTCTGCTGGCTGGGGAGGCCAACAATCGGAAGGCAAGGAGCTCAGGCTGGTGCTGGAGGAGGAAGGATGACTTCTGGGGAAGGCTATCTTGGTTGGGGCAATCCTCGTTTTGCTGCATTTTGGTGGTAGAAGTTGGAGATAACTTACCTAAAGGACTAAGTCACACCAGGAGGAGCTGGTGGAGGTGAATGCTGTTACATGAGGATCTGGAAGAGGTGACTAATGCGCTGGTGCCCCACAGGGAGTGCTGTGGGGAAGTTTTAAGGATTTTATTATTATTATTATTATTTTCTTTTTGCTATAGATGTGCTGCCCCCTTGTAGAAAATGTGAGATCCTCAGGATTGAAGCAGGATTATTTTATCTCTCTTCTGCAGAGTTGCAATGAAATATGAAACTCGTGGATGTCATGGTTTTCTATTTCTCTTACAAATCCTTTCCAAAGTTGATGCATTTAGTGTATGAAGTTGTTTGGACTTCCCAAAAGCCCCAGCTCTGCAAAGCAAACTGCAGACTTAAGCCCTTAGGTGAATTCTTCATAGGACCAGGACCTGAACTGGTTTGGGGATTTCTTTTATTTTACTCTTTTTCCAAGCAAACAGATACGTTTATAAAGACACTAGTGCAAAAGGCACCGACTTCCCTGTGTGAGAGTCAGCCAGATGGGTGGAACACGAAGTTCTCACACCTGTTTAGCCTACACAGGTGGGCTGGACTTGCTGCCTTCTGCTGGGTGCCTTCCCCTGGGCTCTGCCTGGTGCTGGAGGCAGTCTTCTGTGGACCAGCTCCCAGCCTGGTGGCTGAGGCTTCTCTGTGCCTTCTGACAGCGTCTAGACAAGGGCAGATATTGCTGCAGCGGGTACTGCCCAGTCATGTTTGAGGCTGACTTGGCACTGATGTGGGCTAGGCCCTAGAATTACAAAAATGCAAGAACTGAAGTTATGATTCTGATATAATCTCATGGCTTTAACATCTGGGGCCGCGGGCACTAGAGCAACTGTTCTAACCTCACCATGTTCATGCCAGACCAGATCAGTGAATTACAGACTGGGGAAGGTCAGAATGCATAGGCTTTCACAACCTAAATCTGTGTTTTTGTCCCTGATTGTTTGGGCTCTTCACTTTCCTCCCCGTACCCTCCATAATCCTGATTGATATGTGGTTCCCACTATTAAACCTCTTGAAAAAGTGAAATATTTGCTGTGTGATTTGCATTAGACAAGTATAGTCGGAGCTCGGGGACTAGCTTTGTGAGGACTTCCTCCACACCTTGTTGAATTGATTCACTCACGAGTCAGCGAAGGCTTTGGAGTCCTCTATCTGCAAGACTGAAAAATGAAGCAATAGTTTATCTCCCTCTTATGGCCAGATTCAGAATGGCTGCAATGCATGCAGCTTTTTGGTAAGGAGGAAATGGAGCAGGGAGTCCCTGACACCTGTAAGCTTGGTGGTTGTAGGTGTGGGGGGCCCTGGCTGCTCACAAGGAATTAAGCTGATCTCTCTTTAAGGAAGCTCATCAAGTATGTTTTTTCAATACAATATAAATGGGAAATACCTTGAAACAGTTAAACTGCTCTAGTTTCCTGTGGGTTTGAACTTGCAATGAGGGAAACTAGCCTGCAGCTTAGCAAAAAGCTGGAGAATGGAACCCTGTTTGGCTGTGGCTGTGCCCTGTTTGCTGAAAAGGATGGTGCTGTTAGAGAACCTGGCTGGTACCCAGTGAGCCCCACAGTCACAGCACAGTGGTGACACGAGCAGCATGGTGACAGTGGGTGCTGCCCTCGTCCTTCCTATTGACTTGGTGAAAAGAGAATAAAATACTCTGTAAAATGTTCTCAGTGTGATTTCTTGCCCTCCCAGCACCCCTTCTTTTAGCTGAGATCAAAATGATGTATTGAAAAATCTCCTGGACATATCGGCTGTGTCTTGTTAAAACCAGTGATTCTAGTCCTAAAAGCAGGAGAGAAGTGGAGCTAGAAGTGTTTTGGGTTTGAGACACCTGAACTATATTGATATCAGTGTCGATTCAGAGTACTTTGGTAAGGAGTGTCACATACTTAACATCACTAACTGATGGTGAGATGTCTCTTTTAACTGATTATGTTAAATTAATGTTGTAGTACAGAGCCTGAACCAAATGAGCCTGCTTTAATTGAAGGTTATGGGCAGGAAATCAGAAGCAGCCATGTTATTAAGATTTCTGAAGTTACTGCTTGTCCATTCAGATGTGTTGACTGATACTATGCAGGCCCCTGGCATTTTGTAGCAGTGCTTCAGATGCTCAAGAGCCCACTTTGCACTTGCAAAAGGACTAGAAGAAATGCATGTGTCCAAAATCAGGCTTAGGTGACACTGTGGTCTTGATAAGGTGGTCAGGAGCTGTGGTGACTATCTTGCTCTGTTGGCAATTGCTTCAGGCTAAATTGAAAGAAGCTTCTCTGAGACCAGGTGCTGGCATTTTAAAATCCGTTCTCAAACTCTATTGTTTGAATCGGGTATTGAGATCAGCTATTCAAATGCACACCCTAAGGAGCTGCAGCACTGCCCAGTGCTGTCAGTAGAGAGGTCTGGGACTGAGCAGAGGCATGTCTGCACTGTGGCTGAGCAGAACGATGGTGAGGGGTGTAGAAAAAAGTTACGCAGAAACTGCCTGTGCTCTAGGGAAGAATCAGACTGATGTGAAGATAGCTGTGATTATGCACCTTTTATTGCAACAGAGTCGTTTGATGAACTGTGATGTTTATGGTATGTTTCTGTCTTGTGAAGGAAGATGAATGTCCCAAGGAAAGTTTCCCCTTGAACTGTTGATCATACCCACTTTCCCGGCATTGAGACTGCTCCGCTCTGCTTATTGAAACACTGTTGTCTCTGCTGCTGCTTGAAGGCAACTGCTTGGATGCCAGTATGTACCCAGCTGGGATTCAGACCCCGCCCAGGTTACTGTAAATGAGAAGTTAGTGATTTATAATCCTCCTTTATTTTAGGAGGGAAGGTGCACAGGGCCAAACTAATCCTTAGCATTCCCTCTCCACTCCTGTGCATCGTGCCTGGAGGAGGGCAGGAACGATGTTTGCCCACTCTGCTTGCTGCCATGGTCATCTGTCATTACAGCTACTGATACCCCCTCCTACCAGCTTTACTGTCGTACAGGGTGCTCTGATGCCATTGTTGTCTTCTGAAACATTAAAAACCTGGGCCATTTTCATGTGGAAAAGACATAGGTTGACACTGCTTTCTTTTTTTTTTCCTCTCCTACAATTAAAATGCAAATGCCCTTTCACTGCTGACCCTTCTTCTACTGCTGCAATGAGAGCAAGTCCATGGGCAAGGTCTGCCCTTGGGCGGTTGGTGTGCTTCTTGGGTACTATCAGCCAGACTGTTGATCTTCCTGGCAGGAACATAATGTGGTGTGTCCAGAAGGCTTAAATTTTGAAAGGCTGATTGATGTCTTACCCAGCTTAGAAGAAAGGGTTACAAAAAGTGTGTTTAAACGTTCCTCATATGTTACAGACAATTTTTGTAAACACTGTGGAAAGATAATTGTGTACAGGAATACTTTGGCTATATAGAAAGAAAGCTTTTGTAATTGCTGCTTTTTAATTCACTTGTAGCTGTTCTGTGACTACTCCATGAGTACATAGTGAGCATCTTAGGGAGCATCCACTACTTTCTATAACATTTGCATGAGAGGTCGCAAAAAACATCATAAAATGCCTATTAATCATTTCTGGCAAGAATCAGTTTTACTTCCAAGAATGCGTTACAAACACACTATTCATCACTTAACTCCAGTTCAGTTATTTGTAATTACATTTTGCCTTGACTAAAATATAGGTATTCATAAAAACAAGATCATTGTGATTTCAATGGACTTCTGCTCTGTTTTTGGGACACAGTTTAATGAAATGACAGCATCTGGGACACTGTCTTACAAAAAAAACCAAATCAGAGCTGTTGTAAGGTTTCAGTTCAGGTTTCCCCATGGAGAGGGGAAAATAGAATGGTGGGAAAGTTTAAAAAAAATACAATAAAATAAAAATAAAATAAAAGTTTCTGCAGTGCTGCAAGGAACACTTGAACTGATATGTCTGCAATAATACAAGAACTCCTAAAATAACTAAGCCTTCACCTTCTCCATTTTCTCTAATAAGACTAGAGTTTTATTAGTTCACTGAAGAAAACTCACTTATGGTTGTATATGATTAAAGAGCATTGGAGTGCAATGTCTTTGAAAACTTTAAGCACTGTTTGTCCAATGGAGTTTTGGATTAGCCAGAGTGCAGAACAACATTTACTGTATTGTGGAACTGATATGTAGGTTATAAGCCCTCCAGAATACCTTGTTCTTCAGGAAAGCTGCAAAAATGTGGGCCATACAGTTGGTGTCCAGGCTAATTTCTGAAGTCTCCTTTTGTCAGAAGGGTCAGCTGGAGAAAGTTAATTAATACAAGCCACTTGCTTGTACTCTGGCATGTCTGGCTTAAGTGACCAGCATGATCTGCCAACTGCAAAGGCAGCCCACGAAAGTGCAGCAGCTGAGGCAGTGCTGGAGGTGAACATGCTGAGATTTACTCATGGCTTTTTTTGTTGGCCATTAGCATTTCTGTCTTAGCCATCCTCACCCTCCTTTGTCTACTGGGGACCTTTCTTTGGTCTGTGGTACCCTGCTTTCCCTTCTTCTACTGCTCCCACCTGTTTAAGATCAGAGCTTTTTTGCTTTACTGTATTTGTCATATGGTACGTATGGTAAATCCTTTAAGCCAAGCAACAGCTAGAATTTCAAGCACTACCTTATATGCCACTTGCCTGTCATTGATAAGTACAGGGGTGATCGACTGCACAGTCATGCAATTCTTTTAGACAGGTTTGTGTCTTTTTCCCCCCCCTTCATAGGGCTTGCATAACTGGGTTCGCTGGTTCATAGTACAGTCTGTCTGCTTCTAATTCTGGAGTCATGATTGGACACTAAATGGCATAATTAAAACCCTTAGTCTGGCCTGCAGGATGTGGATTTCAAGGTGATTCCGTGGTACTTTAGCTATAATGCCTAACCCTTAAAACTTGTACAGTTTATCACAGCTTACTGATGTGTATGTTCATTCTGTGTTTTTGGTATATTTGAACCTGAAGTACAGCAACTGATTCCCTTTCTGCTCCAGGATGCATGTAGGAAGGTGAAGTTATTTTCACTTTACAGGCAGGCGAAGAGGCGAAACAACTTGCCTTAGCCATGGCTGTGGGCTAGCAGGACTCTGTCTCCTGGTTCCCAGGCTGGCTCCTGCACCCTTTGGAGTCTGGTGTTTCCATAGGGCACAGCAGCCACTGAGAAGCAAGGCTGGTTCTCCAAGACTGCAGCTCAGCTCCCTGTATATTTTCTTTAAACTGGAGCTGGTCTTTTGTGACTCGGCAGAAGCAAAAACATGTGGTTGGGATAGGCAAAGCCAAGGAAGGAGAAAATCTCTTAAGCTCCTTCACATTATTTGTGTATCAGATGAAGAAATGCTGAAATTTCTTGAAATTTATTAAAAGTATGACTATATTGATCTAAGAAAGCAAACTTGAGGTATTAAGCGACTGTCCAGAAACAGTCAACTTGAATGTAAGCAGGACTCTAAGATCAAAGAGAAGGCCTATTTGATCCACTGAGGCTCATTCTCCTAATGTACTGTCCTGTCCCTTCAGCTCCACAAAGGCATCTAATTGCTTCTTGACTGACTCTAGTCTTAGACCTGTCAACCTCACCAGACTCTTTAGATAGCATTTAACATATCTGGCATAGCGATGCAAACCAACTAATTTGCTGACTTTAGTCTGACATTCTACTATACAAGGGAACAATTTCATTTCTTTGGTAGGAACTGTCTTATATTCCAAACTTGTTCTTTTATTCTGGCATGAAGATTTCTGTAAAATCATGGAGATATTAAGGCTGGAATCCTGCTTCTACCACTTGCCAAGGACAAATGTATATAACCAAAGGATGCTATTTATCACTGCTCTGATAAGGACTTGGTGTTTTTTTATTCAGGGTCCTGCTAGATGTAAGGTATGTTTCCAAAACTTGTTACTTTCTAGGCTCTGTTCGAAAACAAGGACTTTAAAGACCCAAAATTTAAGACTATGACAATGGTAGTTACAGTCAAGCTCTGTGCATGGGCTGAGAACTAAATGCACAGCCCTACATAGGCAAGGCAGTGGCACACTGTTAGCATTCACTCTTTAACACATTCAAAGAGTGGAAAAACCTTTCAAAATTTATGGTGGCTGAAAGAATCTTCTTCACTCAGCAGTTAAAGCACTTGCCCAGAAGTAGGAAACATGGGTTCAGATTCCCTATTCACTGCAATAAATCCAGGTATACTTACTGCTTTTAAAACTGAACTATGGTCCCTGCTCCCTAACTACTACTATCGTAATCCAGACTTTGTCTAAGCAATTAGACTCCTTTTCACTTATTTGCTTTCTAGTCTCTTCAACTGCTTTTTTTCCCAGTATAAATGTCTCAGTTTCAAAAGTGTTTGAGACACTCTACCAGGAAGAAAAAGATGGATCTTTTCCTGCCAAGAGCTGCCATTAAGGCCCTAAGGAAAACACCTACTACTGAACTGGGGAGTAGTCTTTAACCACAAAATCAACATGGACGAGAAAGCCCTTTCCTCATGTACCCCATGTACTGTTTCATAGCAGGAACACAGACTATATGACAGTAAGAGTAAAACACAAAAACAGATTATTCTAAAATACAGATTTTTCAAACCAAATCAGGACAGTTGTGGCCAAAATAGTTATTATTAAAAGGTACAGGAATCTAAGTTCCCATTTGGAGCAAGATTATGGAGAAACATTCTTAAGTGGGATAACAACATTGATATAAGAATTGTGTGTCAGCAGGACTAAGCAGCACTGTGTAGACTGCAAACTTACTGCAGTGAAGTTCAGAGTTCTCTCGTGAAGGATTTAAAATGCTGTATTTCAGCTGTTCTGTCATCTTCATTTCTGCACATAACTGTATTGAGGACATACTAAGCAAAATAAGTTAGTTACAAGATTAAACCACCGCATCAATCTTCCCTACAAATTACCTGTTTTGAAAAGGGAACAGTTTAGCTGGACCTGCATCTGTTCACATGAAGTCTATGGGTATGCCTGTAGATGAGGTATGTAGCCCAGTAACAGTAAGGATTCATACATTATTAGGTGTTATTCAATGACATAGGCAATCACTAGCTTCTGAGAGGACTGCTGTCTGAAAGGAAAAAAAAATGGAACAGGTCTAGACTATTGCCAAAAGTGCATTATTTTCACAAGGCTAAACATGCCTTCACCATCACTAGTATCGGACTAAACTTAGTCAGCACTTACACCTTGTAAGTGATGGGGCCTCCAGGTAGGGTCAATTCAGTTATTGGATACTTGACATTCCATAAGGAGAAGAATGCTAATATCTAAATTATTTCACGATAACTTTAATCCAGCTCTGACAACACAGTGTTGATAATAATCTATGAACTGTGTAAGGTTGCACATCCATTAGGGTTCCAGCAGTCAGGACTCCTGAATTTTTATCCAATTTTACTTTTTAAAAAAAATCTCAAAAGCTGGGACTCTTGATGCTTTTTGAAGTCTTTTATTGCAAAAGGTATGGACATTTGCTGGCAGAATATTTGATCCCATGCTCTATTTGACTGTCATCCAGAGGACACTGCATGCATTCAAGCTGAAAGCATAGGGCAGTTTCCATTAGGCACCTGAGAAATTTCATGGGAAAGAAGTCTTCCAAGTTGAAAGAGACAAGTTTCAAACTGATCACCTGCTCTGGTGCCCTTTGCTTCCCAGAGTTACCTGGGAAATAAGAATTAAATCAGCTATAGTCATAGCTAACTGTAAACATTTTCCTGCGATACAACAGAAATTATTGGGATAATCGATCCTGAAGTGTTCTTTCCAGTTTTAAACAGGAAATGTCTTTCTAGAGCAAGCAGTGCAATGAGTTACATCTGACCTGGCACCTACTACTCAGTACTGCACTATGCAGCAGAGGTGTACGGTGCCTCCTCACATCTGGCCTAAAAAAGAAAATCTTACAACTATTATGTGGTCTCCAAGAGGCTACCCCACTCCTCAAAACATCTTTTCTCCCTGCTCCCAAGTCTAGTATCATCTCAAACCACTTCCCTGTTCCCTCCAAACAAGATCCAATTTCCTTTTTCATCCCACCCCCCTGCCTGAAGGCATGATTAATAAGAATACATGCTGCTCTCTGTATTGCTGTTAACAGCAAAAATATCTTCATGTTTTGGCTGTCCCTCCACACACAGAACTTCGGGTACATCTGAATTTCAGTGCCTTCTGACAGGTCTGATAAAGGTTTATCATCTTTGGCAGACAGCGATCCTGTACCAAATGGAACAAGTAATCCATTGCCAATCTAACAGGATGTGTACTTTGCAACTCCAGCTGCTTAGTATCAGGAACTCGCTGCAAGAAAGAAAAAGAGTTTAGAGGATGCTAAGTTCAAGAGTAAATGCATTTGAATAGAGAATATAAAGATTAATTAACAGCAGCACTTAGCTGCAGGTCACAGCGGACTTTAAACTATTTGAACCAGGCAAATGCAGAGATGTTTCAAGGCACTAGGGCCACAAGTTGCAGATAACTAAGTAACTGGGGATGATACAACAGGTACTTCAATTTCTATCATTAAGTTAAAAATCTATGCTAATTGCTGTAATCATTCCAAGCAGAACAGCTACTGCAGGTTACTTATTGTCATCTTAATAAATTAACTGTAGATTGAAGAAAAAATTTGCTTTCAGAAAGCACTAGTAATTAGAACAATTCACAATTAAAAACCACACTACATGAAAGAAGTAAGTTCACCAGATAAGCTGCAGATTGAAATTTTCTGTCAAGATAGTGGTTCCTCAGTAATTGTGCACACATGCCTCGATATTCAAATCGGCACTACGATACAGGGCCTTAGAGATGGGGTGCACAGTCATTTGTGTTAAGACAGAGCAGCAATTATAGTCCCCTGAGGCCCCTTGAGTTATTTTAATCACAAAAGCCAGAATGAACTTGTCTGCAACAAAGGCACCCTCAGTCCTTTCAGCTGGAAAGATACAGGTTGGTCTATTTAAACAACTCAATTGGAAATGAAGTTATTCACTCCCAGAGACATTAACCTCACCGAATATTTCAGTCACTAGCAATTCAACACTCCAGTGTAAGCTCTAAAGAAGAGCTATCTAAAAATTTCAATGCTAAAGCACAATAACTTGTCACCACTCCACTTTCAGCTGTATTTCAGTAGAAGATATATATTTTTAATCCATTTGATAGTGTTCTGAAAGCTATCCAGCCAACTCCATGTCAATCACTGCTGGATATGCTTTTACAGGAATAAAAGGTCTTTAGGCCTGATCCAAACCCACCAGTGGCAGAGTCCACAATGTTCCTTGATAGCTGTTTTACATCATACCTATGTCTTCAGTCCTAATATATTTTTAGCAGACACTTAAGTGGAAGCAGCTCAGATGACTGTCTGACACAGACAACGTGCTCACGATCAAAGCGTCCTCCCTGTCAAGCCAGGAAGAATACAATGCCTTCTCTATCTTACATTATACAAACTACAGAGATGAGGTACATGAAAACTGTAAGTAGTAAGTGCAGAAATACAAGACCTTTAGGAGGCATCCTGAGATGGAGCAGGAGGATCCTTATTCTCAGGCTCTGGAGGAGGAGCTGGCACACTTTCCTCTTTCTTTTGTGCAGCCAAAAATTCATGAATCGCCCTCTCTATCTGGGGCCTGAAGATGTGGTTTAGTTTTGGATCCACCACCTGAGAAATAATTCTGTCCACTCCAGCTTCCAGCATTCCTGACCTTGAACAAAGACAAAGGAGTCATTCAGTTCCTCTGAAAAACTTCTCCCCAGTCTCCTCCAGTAATTCTCCAGAGCCCTCCTGTCAACTGTAATTAGCATTAACGTGGTGAGAACTGCAGCCCACTCAGTAGATCCTTAACAGGGAGTTGTTTCAACCACCTATTTCCCCCCTCACCCCTTCTCACTTCTCCCTACAGAATTAACAACTGACATCTGGTCTCCCAGGTACTTAAATGACATGTTGGACAAGAGCCACTTTAATAGGGCTCATGTGGAAATGAGGTCAATATGAAAGCAAATAAACACATTTTGGCACAAACAAGGGAAACAAGCTATTCTGAGGAGAAGGGCAGGTGAGAGCAGTCTTTTTTTTGGCTTACTTGAGGGAGAAGAGGCCTTCCCCCTAATAACATTACTGTCACTCACTCCTTATAACTGTTAGTCTAGACAGATGGGTATTAATTAAAAAAACAAGCACACGTAGCACACGGCAAAGTTTCTGGAACTGAGCTCTAGTAACTGAAGTGACTTATTGCTTCAGGGGCTGTGTCAGACTCTTGGATTGTGGGGCACAGGCAGTCTAGCGGGCTTAAGTCATGTCTGCGAGGGAGCAGGGGACAGGAAATGGAGACAGTCCCTGGCCTTTGGAAAAGCAGCCACAAGACTAACAAGGCTGCGGATGCTGGTGAGCGACCGGGTGCAGGGTCACTGCACATCACATTGCTTCCAAGTAACAGCACGTGTATACGTGCATCCAACAAAGAACAGCTACGTTGACAGCCTTCAGTGCTCAATCTCACACCTACAGTAGTGACAGGGACTCTTCAAACTCCCTAACGTTGTTTGTCTATTCTTTATACTAGTAGCCTACCTAAAGTGAGTGCTGTATGTTCTTTTAACCGCAGACTCTTTGATATAACATTTTTCTATTGCCATTCCATTCTTGTGGTTGCTTAACATGAAATAAGAGGAAGCATGAAGTGACAGACACGTCTCAAAGACTTTAAGTAAAGGCAGGAAATTCTGTACTTCCAGTGGATACCCTCCTCTCTAACTAGAGATTAAAAGCTGAAACTGGTGGTACTAATGATTTACAGTTTCCATCAAGTGAAATAAACTTCTTCTGTGTGCAAGACATTCTAATAACTCTTCTTATAAGCATAAATGCCATTACCAAGTTCTCTACTGTCCTCTCCCCACAATGTTAGTTTTTATCCATGACTTGGAGTCAAACAAGCTAAGGCTCATACTTCAGGCTATAATGAGTTAGCAGCAAGAGGTGCTAAACTTAGATCTCTAAGCAGCAGAGTTCAATCAGGCTTTCCTGTCATGCTAGAAGTATATCTTAAATAGCTGTTAAAAAGCTACCCTCTGCTGCATGAAATCAGGCTAGCCCAGTTTCATTACTGCCTGCTAGTGGCTGGAGTCTACTTAAGCTTTGAAATCTTCGGCAATTTTTCTTTAAGTGACACAGGCTCTTCTCCTTTCAGAAAATGAAGACCAAGCACAGCACATCAGGTACTGTTTTGCTAGTGGGCACAGTGTTGGCTATTTGCAGCAATAACTTGGCTAGATAATGAATATGAGTACCTCACCATGCTTCACAATCCAACAAAACTACAAATTTCACGTAAAACAGTAACATAAGCCTTTTAATGAGAGTTAAGGCTGCATCCACTACTATAATGAAACTCAGGAGACCACAACAGAAGGTGTTGTGAGAAACTTAATTCTGGAAATTTTATTTGACTTAGGTGGTGAGATAGGTATATATTACTTATCAAATAGCATTACCGTTGGTTTGCAGAATATTGCTTACTTACTGAATCACGCTCTGTCTCAGCCCATTTCGTAACTGGTTTTTGTTCATTGTTGGATTCCATTCCTGTTTGTCCAGGTGGGTCGATACAAAGTTGTCCACCTTCTGCCTCAAATTTTGATACGCTGGCTAAACAAAAAACAAAAAATCTAGTTATACTGCTAAAAGATCTCAAATCCCCTGCCAGAATCCTGCACAGTACTTCTTTTGTTGTGTACACTACTGTTTTGTTGTCTGTATTCTCCATCCCTCCACTTTCTGAACAAAGGTAAGCTTGTTTTACTTAACACAACTGGTAATTGCAAAGAACAGTTCGTCAGTGTACTACTTCAATAACTGAAATAGCAAGATAGATTTGCTTAAAAATTGTTGTCTGCTCATAATATTACTTAGTGAAATACAAACTGCCTGTGCAGACAGGAGTTGTTTAAACAGAATTGTTCTCGTCTGGAAACCTTCTAACACAGAATTCCTAGGAAACACGCTAATACTGTTGCTAATAAAGAAATTATTTGCTTCTGTGACACAAACGTCAAAGTTAAAAAAATCTGTTTCATCAGTGGAAATTTAGATTAATTCCCGTTCATCGGAAATAACAAACCCATACAAATACACAGGACCACTGAGATCCTGGTACCGTGCAAGGAAAGAATGTGGCGACACTTAAATTTCAAATTCGACATGAATATGGGATGACGAATGAAAGTGTTGGCAACAGAAGCGCAGTGCCCACCCTGGGCAGCGAGATCAAAGGCTGGGCACATCTGCCCTGGCGGTGCTGTTCTGACCCGTGGCTGCCCTGCGCAGCCCCCCCGACAGCTGTGGGGTTTGCTGTAGCTGCCGGCGGGGCCTACTGTGATCGCAGGATCCAGAACAGGTCTCTAGCTGAAAACTCAGAAGTTTCGGGAGGCAAAATGCCATTTTGACAGAGTGACTGATGGCCAACAAACGCTCGGGAGCCCGTGTGGTGTCTGAGGAAGAGATCCGCTTCAACCAAAAATCTGCGTGCGCCCCTCCCCGCCTCGGCGGCGCTACCTTGGTGTCGACGTCGGCCAGGCAGTCCCGGCGGAAGCCGTCGAACAGGCCGCGGCTCTTGAGCTGCTCCACGATGATGGCGATGAGCTGCGCGTCCCCGGGCGGCAGCGAGGCCGGGTCGGTGGCGCCGGGTCCCG
>VXAA01001765.1:480058-508154 GCA_013399115.1 Anseranas semipalmata | reverse complement strand
CGCCCGACACCCGCCAGCGACTGCGCTCCGCTCGCCCGCAGCCGTCGCCGGCGTCGCGTCGCGTTTTGCGTGGCCGTGGCGCGTTGCATCACGGGGCGGCGAGTCCTCCATGGGAGGCGCCCTTATAGGTCGTGAGGTGCTGCGTGGCTCGGGAGAACTGCAACTCCCAGCGTGCATCGCGATGGCACCCTGCGGGACGCCGGAAGGGAGGGGAGCATTGCTTTTGCGATGCATCTTGGGAATTGTAGTTCGCTTGGGGGCCCCGAGCCGGTCTGGGCCTGCGGAGGGGCTGCGGCAGGCCCGGGGCCGGTGTGGCGTTGGCGCCGCTGCGCGCCAGGCGGAGCCGCCCCGGTGCCCTGCCCCCAGCCGCTGGCAGCGCGTTGTCCCCCGCCCGAAACGCAGACGTGGGGCTTGGCGGTCCCGTCCTGTCGATGGTCTGGGACCCCCGGGGGTGTTCGCCAGTTCGTGACTTGGGAGTGCTTTCCAGTGGGGTAGTGAGGACCTCACTCATGCAAATTTAGAAGAAATCGTTTTTCCTGGGATTTCACTCACTGCACCACTAACAAAAGGAAGGGCGGTGTCGAAGGGTGGTCCAGAAACTGATCCATGCAGAGTGAATGCACAGGGGGACCTGCGTTACAGGTGCTCTGTTGTGTCTCCTTACACACTTACACTTTTCTGATTGTGTCTGTGAGCTATGGGGTACAACTTCCATGGATTAGTTTTATTTCTTTGCTAGTCATGGTGTAAGGAAGAATTTAACACAGCAGGATATTCCTTCTTAACCGCAGGAAGGCAAGCTGTGCACGAGTGCAATAATGCAGCCCTCTGCAACAACGCCCTGCATAGGTGCATCCTCACCCTTCTTTTTGTACTCTACTGAATGAGTAAAAAGACGGCAACGTTTTGCGTGCATTGTCCTTCTCTACCTGATTAAAATTCAGTAGCTCTGACAAGCAGCATAAGCTGTCCCCTTCCATCTGGCAGCTATGAGGGGAGAAGAGGGAAAAAGCTGGTAGTGTTTACAGAGCCCAAGCTTTACTCTGACAAAAGCATCTAGTGCAACTGCTGCATTCTGCGGAGATGAACGGGCACTATTCTGCTGGAGCAGAAAAGCAGTCCTCCTGCCCGGGTGCCCTGTCCCTTTCACTGATCCAACTACCTCCAAGTCAGGTATAAAACCCCCACAGCCCATCCAGCCATACGGGTGGAATCGCTTTCCTGCCTGCTGACATTTCTCCCCACCGCTTGTGAGCAGCTCGCGCTCAGCAGCACAGGGCTCGTTGGCTTTCCACGTGAAGGCAACCCCGTACAGGGTTATTTTTACCGAATTGCCGCGCTGCCCAGCCCGGTGGGATCCACAGGGCTGGGTTGTTGCGTTCAAGCCCTGCAGCTGTGCAGTGCATACAGCAGCGACGTGAGGCCCCCGCATTTCTCTTTAGCTTCGCCCTGCGCAGGCAAGGAGCAAAGGGAGGTCTCGGGGGTGGGCGTCTGACGCTCCGGAGGCTTCTCCCACTCCTCAGGCGGAGGGAGGCGGCTGTCCCGGCAGAGGGCACCCCGCGGCCGCCGCCCCGTCCGGTCCCTGCCGGCAGCCCGGAGGCTGCCCCCCCCGGCCCGCACACAGCGCAGGCAGCGGCAGGGAGGGATGGTGCGGGGGAATCCAGCCCAGGATTGTACACAGAGTTGGCAGTTTTCTCTTCCTTCTCCTCACAACCTCTGGCCTCTAAGTGTGTTACTGAACTTACCTTCTAACAGCTTTGCCCTTGCCAATAATGAGAAATCTGGAGCTGCAGAGGCAGGGTGGGACCAGTGCAGGACGGGGGGTGATGCTACGTACGCATGCACGCGCTCCCTTGTGCACACACACAGGCACGTTCAGACTGCTAGTGACAAAAATTACTGAACTCCGACTGTTTCAACTGAAAACTTGTCGTGTTTTAGCAACAGTTCTGATTGTCTTGGTAAACTAGAGCATTGAACATGATTTTTCCACTGCCTGTGTGTTTTGGGTTTGGGAATAGGGTAAGGAGATAGCAAAAGAAAGTCAATGTTAACCCCAAAGGGAGATTAGACAGAGCTCAGTAGGTATGCAGGCAGTCCCTTCTCTGAATGGAATTTTCCCCCTGTAAATCCAACCATTTTACAAATAGGTTAGAATTAATTTTAAAGATTTCCCTTCTAATATCAATGTAGGAAGAGCTCCCTAGGAATCTTGCCATGCTATCAACAAATAAAGGGAAACCATTTCAGGCTGAAATTACATGTTGCATTTTTTTGTCCCAGCCTGGCGTGCAAAAGGCATCTGACAGATGTGTATTTTTTGCCATTGAAAGTAACATCAGTGCCAGGTTTCATTACCACCACCACCTTCAGTTTCCTCTGCAGGAAGGGCTTTCTGGGTTGGACATGGGGTCACAGGAGGTGGAGGGGACTGGGGATGGGGCTCACGTCTGCGCCAGCAGCAATATGTCCCTGCAAAGTGCTGCTGGAGGTAGAGTGATACTGAGACAGCCTTAGCTTGTGCAGTGCAAAAACCCGCTGCTCCCGAGCAGGAGCTGTACAAGCTGCCTCCCTTCCTCCCTGCACTGGGACCTCCAACAGTACAGACCCAAATCTGGTTTGCTGTTCTGAGCAGGTGAGCATTTTCCCTGGTGCGTTTGCAACCTAGATATTGCCCTGATATGTCTGTGCACGAGAACTTTAAAGTATGTTTTAGTGCAAGCTGACTAGGCGCAAAGGTGAAGCTGGCAGCAGTGTCCGTGAGACAAAATTTGCTCTTCTTTGTTAGCAGAATGCAAGCAACGCCCACTTTGGGCCTGGTTTGCCTGTTCTGCGGGTGGTACCGTTGTGCAGATTAGGCTCTGCTCCTTTCACCTGTGAGGAGGGAGCTGTGCTCAGGAATACAGCCCCAGTCCCCTGAGCAGTGCAGAAACCTCTGAGGCAGAGAAAATGCGAGTGTGACACTGTGGTCCCTTTGGTGTCACAAGCTCCAAGCTGGCTGTTTGGTCTTTGCATCAGACCTTGCAGCAGCTAATGCAGCACTCGCCGTGTGTTCAGAGGGACTGCGGTCAGTGCTGCAGCGAGCTTGCTTTGGCAGCCGGAGAAGTGCCAGAGTTTTTAGATCCTGTGGATTTACAGAATGAACAGCTTGGCTACACAGGTGGCAAATTATTGAAAGAGTTGAGAAGTCAAAGGAATGTTCACCAGCCCATAATTCTCTCCAGAAGAATGCACACCATGCACTCAGCTTGCCAACTGAAGCCCCGGAAGAAAATGTGTATTCCCTGCACATTTGCCATGCATGTTGGGCAGCATGTTATCCAGAGAGCATATGCTCTATGTATGACACACTTTCTTCATCGGCCTCTACTCGAACTAAGCCCCCAGTCCTGCAAGTGTGGCTATGGCCTAAGCACATACCCAGCTTTGCTAACCGTCATGGTTCCAAGTACAATAGATTTACTCCTGAGGTTCAGTTTTCTTGTATTGCTTGCAAGATTGGGCCCTATTGCATTACAAATGTTACTGGTGTGATACTTTAGATTGAAAATAATATATTGGTTTATTTTTATATGTAAATACATATACATGTGTGTGTGTGTATACATAATGTACCTGCAGAAGTACCTGGGTGTTATAACAGCAGGTACATAGAGACTTAGGCAGACAGTTTGTGTATAATGTGCCCATTTCCAGAATAGTGAGTTATTTATTTATGTATTTTTGTGTTTATTCCTTGTGACTGCAACAATTTGGAACTCAAGAGTACTGTATCTTTAAGTACCTGAGGAAAATATATTTGTAAGGCAGAGCTGCTGCAGAACTTTTCAGAGACGATGCACGCATGCTGTGTCCTCAAACAGAAATGTCACTGTTGTTCATTCTTAAATCATTGTTTTCATTATTATGAAAGACTAGAAGCATGTGGGAAAAATAATATAAATATTATTGCCATATATGCAGAAGGGGGTAATTTTCCACACTCGATTGTCAAAGGGAACCTTGTAGTGCATCTGTGTAATATAATACATTGGAGTAATTGGCTTTCATTTGAGGTTTTCGCATGTTTTATAAATGTTTATAAAAAAAATACCGATTAAGTTGATGAATGCAGTAACTGCCCCACTATGCAGGGAAACAAAGGCTTTTTGGTGGTAAAACAAGTTGCTTGTGATTGCTCTGGAATGCAGCGTCAGAGATGGGAATAAATCTGAGAAACCCAGGCTATCTGTGCATACCGCTGGGCAAAGTCACGTTTCTCAAAGTGCGATACTTACCTTTCCCGGAGTCCATACACCCGCCTGAGCAGTATCTCACTTTCCATACCACCAGTTTTACTAGTGAGGGCAGTACTGCTATAAAAACCACCGTGAGGAGTGGTGTGCGTGGGATAAACTGCTGCTTATTTCTGGTCTTTCCATTTTAATATCTGTGTCAGGATAATGTGCTAGGGTAGCCAGTGGTCCATTGCTTGTTTTTACTGCATCGCCTTTCCAGAAATTCTTCCCTGTAGTTTTGAATCTGAACAGGGTCTGACCCTTTTCTTCTCCTTGCCGTATTCTACCTCATCCTGGGGAATGAAACCCCATATTTAGAGCTTCTGAGTGGGAGGAAAGTGTGACATGCTGTAGCATGAGGGACCTAATGCTGTCTGACAGCTGATTGGAAATACACCGGTGTCGGAAAGGGAACCAGCTGTTCACTTACCTTCTGGAGGGAGGCAAAGACAGGGCTGTCACATCCAGGAGTAGAGCAGCAGTTACCCTGACATTAGAGGATGAAAAGATGAAAACAAGTAGGTTGAAAATTAATTTCTTCTGCCCCTCTGTTTCATGCATCCATCGGCAGTACATCTGGGCACTGTGGATCTAATTTAAAAGTGTAATTTCTATCCCAAAAGATCACATTTGCTGTACTTTCTCCTCTGAAGTCAAGTTCAAGGGGGAGCAAACATGGAGTAGAGCTTCTCCCTACCCCTGTATGCTCTGCTTTAGCCTATTTCCGTGTGGATATGTGCATGTGTATATCTATGCATAGACTCGTAACACATGTTTTATGCTCCACATAAGTTACTTGTCCCTTATTTACAGCTTGCAGTTTTCTTCCCTTCTCCAAGGACCTGAAGCTCTTGACCTTTTAGCCTAGTAAATTATTTACACATGAAACAGTGAATCAAAATGATGGGTCTCAGGAAGATGCTGCTTATTCTCAAGGAACAAAACCACATTTTTTCATGAAACCTCCTTCCTGAGGCTTTCACTGTAGGCTTGTGTGTCCTATCCTCCTCATCCCTCCCCATTATGAGAGGGAGAGGCACTCCTTTTTCACACGGCTGTTTCATTTGTAAAGGGAAATATCTTTCTGCCTCTGATTTTAAAATATCCCCTTGACATTTTGGGGATGGGGTGAGAGGACATTAGTTTGATATCCTTCTGGAACTGGAAAACAATGAAAGAATGCAAAAAAAAGGTGTGCGGAACAGCCCAAGTTGCTACGGAAGTCCCAAACTGAGGGAGATACCAGCAGAATTAGAGATTCTTAAAGCTCTAAGCTAAAAACTGTCTGCTCCGTGGAGCTCTGGCTGCCCAAACACTCATTCATTGTATGAACAACTCCGCCTGACGTGCAGGCTTGTTGGTTATGATGTTCTGAACATCGTGTCTGGACAGCTTGGTCATGGCTGTGATCTGACATGCGCAGTTCCTACTCTCATGTGGGACTTGAGGGCCATCAGTACTCCTGTGTTTACTCCTCGTGGCTTAAGGCAGCACTTTCCAACACATTTGCTTTTGAGGCACATCAGTAGCTGGCTGCCCAGGTGACATGCTTTGGGGCTACTTTTAAAATTGTCCAAAGCCCCCACGCTCCATGTCAGCTTGCAGTAACTTCATGCTTTTGAAGTCAAGAAAAAGAAAAAGAAAAGAAAAAGGCAAAAAAGCTTCATGCTGGTCATTAAAAAGAAAAAAAAAAAAGTTGTTTCACATCAAGGACTTCTAAAAGGTTATTTTTAATACACTGTAAAGTACACATAACACTACTCAGTAAAGCTCTTTCAGATTCTTTGATGAAAGGCGCTATTGTAAGTGAGACAATGTGCACATGGGGTGATGGGGAATTTTTTTCTTAGAGCTATATTAATCAAATTGAGAAAATGGTACCACAGTCTTTGTAGCAAATATCTCGTTGAAACTCACACAGTTTTATCTGCAGTGTGGAAAAAACATACCCTGAGAAACATGAACCCAAGAAACAAAGTGGATTGAAAACAGAAAGTTATTTAAATACTATGATTTCTTACTACATAATTTTGCCCATTCAGGGAATGTGGGAAAATAAACAAGAAGTCAACATTTGAAAAGCAAAGGTTTGTTTTGGATTTATCTCTATCATTTTTTTTTTAATTATTTTAAACAGTGTTTCCCTTTACATTAAAAGGTTGGAGCATGTTGGGCACCTCCTTTGCAGAAACCACCCTGGTTCTGAGTCAAAAAAGGAAAAGAAAGCATTCTGACATTATAAAAGTGAGCATTTTCTCAGATTAAAGTGGTTCATTTTCTCAAGAGCATAAGGAATTTCATAATCTATTTATATTTCATAAGGAAAATGGCCAGTTTGTGGATATTTCATGAGAAATGAAATTTCTACATCATTAAATAGCCAGAGAATAAATTGAAAAAGAACATGCATAATTTTTTTTTTTTTTTTTTTTGAGAACTTTTAAACTTGTCTGGTGTGGTTTTAGAAACTGTAACATGATTTGATAGTTCTGCTGTTACTACTACTCATGGAAAGGTGAGTTACACTTGGCATGTAGTGATGTATGGCCCCAAATGTTGTATCAAGGGCAAGAAAAACTTATCTAAAGGTTTACTTTCACAACATGGCTCTGAAAGCAAAATTAAGTTGGTAATTGTCTTCTATAAATTTCATGTTTGGAAAAAGAAAAAATCTGGGCATGATCCTGAAATCCTTGGAGAGAAAAATATCTTATTTCTTCCTCCCTATGTATTGCTGCATAAAATTGCCTTCTTCTGAGCTTTGTGCAATGCTCAGTGCCCATCATTTGTCTAACACAGAGTAGCCAAACGCACTGCAGCTGGTATTTGAGATCCTTTTATCCATCCTTCTTCATACACACACACACAGACAAAAGTGAGTTTCCTTTAGGCAATCCAGAGCCCTGGGAGAGTGGCAATTTCTTTGATTGCTTATTGTAGCTGTAGCACTGGAGATAAAAGTTTAATGCATTCTTATTGTCTCTGTGCTTTTAAGTATTCAGCTGCACCGAGCAATGCATCTTCATCCATGTAACCAACTGAATGCAGTGGTTTAAGATTAACAGATACAATGTCAATGCTGTTACCTTTTTTTGTTAGTGCTCAAGAAATTATTTGCATCTGAGGTAAGCGTAGCTGTAATAGTCTCTAGCAGATGGGGAATGTGCAGCTCAGGTACGAGACAATGCAAAGAGCCTGGTTAATAGAGGCAATAGCAAATAAGATATTGCTGTAATGAATGATGGGCAAAGCAGCTTGGAAAAAACGGGGCTGACCCCAAATTCACCTATGGCAATCTGCTGCCGTGGAGCTGCTGGGCTGCGCGTGTGTGCTGTGGGTGAGTGCTGGGCCACGAGGGCAGCTCAGCCGAATGCCCGCTTCTGAAACGGAGGCTGCACTGGGCTGGATCCCTTGCCTCCATCATCCCCTGCTTTTTCCTAGAGGGGAGTGAGAGCTCTCTTTTAACCAGTACAGAAATTGCAATGCCACTCCCATTAGATAGAAACAAAAGAAGAGGGAGGCCAAGTTTTGTACTGTCCTAATTTTAGACTGACATTTAAATATTTCTCTTGCCTTTTGTCACAGTGTTGGTTTCCCTTTGCAGCTCTTAGGAAGATGCTTGCTGTGTTATTTTCCTGGCATTTCCTCTCCCCTCTCCTAACCACCATTCAGCCCCTGTTGCAAAAGGGAGGTCAGGAGAAAAATGCCCTTTTGCTGACACTCGGGTAACCCAATCCCCACCCTGTTGGTCTGCTGTGCCGAATTCCAACTCATCTGATTGCACTGAGGGCTATTGTACAAGCCCTGCCATCAGAGCTGGGTAATTGATATGCTTGAAGGGACTTTAATGAGGAGGAAAGCTAATTAGTTAATGTAAGGAGTGAAAAATAAGTCCAACAACCTTGTAGTCCATTTTGTTCCATTGCAGCTTCCCACAGTGCTTAGCATGGAGCCTAGTTCTGAGCCGAGCATGACTGAGTTGAAAGATTGGCAAGCCCTAGCAGTGACTGCAGAGCACAACTGGGCTCAGGGTTTGTGTCTTCACTGTGCTTGGGGAGGTTGGGATCTGTGCTGGCCCAAGGGAGCCTGCTCCAGCGAGCATTTAAGAGCTGGGGAAGCTGCAACGCAGACTCTGAAGCTGGGACCTTCCTCTAAAGGGGCTGCCAAGGACTGAGGCTCCTGTGCTGGCCCAGCAGGCTCACAGCAGCAATGAGGCAAGTGCTGCTGTGGAGATGTGGTACCGCAACATGCATACCTGAACGTTGCCAGTGAGCTCTGCTGTCCTCAGGCATGTGCAAATTCTCTAAGATCCATATAACTTGGTGGGACATAGCCTTAGCTCTCCCATCAGGAATGGAAGCAGATATGGAAGGGAGAGCATAGCTGTAGAAATTATACTCTGGTGGAGTGAGTGAGCAAAAGGAATTAAAAGAAAATAAGGCAGAGAAGGAGAAAGCATGTAAAACAGTTGTTAAAGCTGAACTTCACATTGCAAGTGTTTGTAGAAATTGTCTAAAGCTGGCAAAGTGATAAAGCTTCTGGTGGACTGGTCTAGGCTGGAAACTGCATCTTTTGGGTAGCGTGACAAAGGACTGAAGGTGTCATGGTGGAACTCGGGATTCCAAGTGACACTGGTGTAAGTGTTCCAAATTGTCCCTTTTTCTGTCTTCTCATTTTCAAAGTTGGCATTAAAACAGAAATTACAGTCAGAATAGTCCCTCCTCTCCATCAAATGGATTGAAAAGAACAAGCTCAGCCTTCAAAGGTGCCTTTTCTGTGGTCTCCTGAAACCTCCCTGAATCCATCATGGTATAGCACAGTCCTCACCTTTTTAGCCCTGGGAAAAAAAAGTCTGAAATGGATCAGAGAGGAGGGCCTAGATAGTATCTCTCTCCTGGCCTTCATTTTGTTCATTCGTTTCATGCTCTCCCCATTCTTGGACGGACCAAAACTAACTGAGGTGATTTGTGTCCCCTGCCTGGGGGAGAGAGGTCAGAGGGTTTGAAAGGTTCCAGAGACCACCAAAGTCTGTGGGAGTTTCCTCCTTGACTTTGATGGATGCTAGCGCTGTCCTTTAGAGGGGAAAAGACAGGAGCAAGGAAAGAAGGGATGGGAAAGAAGAAGGAAAAAGAAATGGAGTAGGAATAAGACAGCAAGGAGATATATAAATGAACACGGCTGAGCAGTGTTTGTTCTGGATAAATTTTGCTCCCCAGTGTGGCCTTCAGACTTGTATTCTTTGCACAGAAATCCAGTTTCTTCTAGCAAGTCCTGTAAACACCACCTGTTTCTGGTGCTTTAGATAATGAGATGGGCTGGAATGAGACCAGACCTTGGGCACAACTGGGGCTGAGGCTGATCAAAGAGGGGAGGCAGCAAGAACTTATCAATTATTTGAGAGAAAAGTCTCAATAAAAAGCCCTTTTCAATATAAATAGCATCTTGTTGAATGTGGTGGGACTCTGGGGAGTGAGCTGTTCACACGAGATGAAACTCTTCTAGTTCTTGGTGATAAATAATGTTTGAAGACATCTTTGGGATATTGATCTAATAGCTTCTGCTGTGTCCTTGCTTGCCTCAGCCCTGCCTTGAGAGCCTGGGGATGGTGCATAGCTACGCTCTGTAGGCCAGTGCATGTCTTGGTCCTGCTGTTACATGGTCCTGGTACCCTTTTTGCCATCACCAAATTCTTTCTACACAGATGTTGTTCATCATAGAGTCACATCAGAACAGGAAGGCAACGAGAAGGAAGTCTCTATGTTTAGGAACCAGGTGTTCACCCAACCTAATGCCTGCCACTCTGCTGCAGGTACTGTCACCCTTGACAGTGACGTAGATAATCTAGATTTATGCTTGTGGGCATGTCTGCAGTGCAGTGTCCAGTTCTGGGCTCTCCAGGATGAGAGAGGGATGGAGCTACTGCAGAGAGTCCAGTGAAGGGCCACTAACATATTTAAGGGACTGGAGCATCTCTCAGACGAGGAGAGGCTGAGATAGCTGAGGCTGTTCAGCCTGGAGAGAAGGCTCGGGGGAATCTCATCAGTGTGTACAAATAGCTGAAGTGAGGGTGCAGAGAGGACGGAGCCAGGCTCTTTTCAATGGTGCCCAGTGACAGCGCAAGAGGCAATGGGCACAAACTGAAATGCGGGAGGTTCTGTCTGAACATAAGAAAACATTTTTTGCTGTGAGGGTGATGGAGCACTGGCACAGGTTGTCCAGAGAGGTTCTGGAGTCTCCATCCTTGGAGATATTCAAAAGCAATCTGGATATTGTCCTGGGGAACTGGCTCTAGGTGTCCCTGCTTTGAGCAACGGGACTGGACCAGATGACCTCCAGAGGTTCCTTCCAAACTCAGCCGTTCTGTGACTCTGTGATGTGTTTTCACATGGGCCTGCTTTTTCATGAGTATGCTTGTTTCCACATTTAACCACATGCTCTTAAGCGAAGGTGACTAGGGGAGTAGATCAGGTGTGCTGGCCTCCATGCCTGTGCCCCTGTGTCTGTGCACCCACACGCCCCATCCCTTGCTCAGAAGTACTCCTTAGCATGCACACACAAGAGTGCTCACATACCATTCCAGTGCATTTACAGGTGCTTCACGCCCACACTCTCCCTGTGTTGCTAGTGCTGCTGAATGCCAGTTAGCAACCATGAGAAAATTTCCTCAAAAGGTCCTTTTAAAGGGAAAACTTGAGAAAGGGAAGGCACTTACTCTCCTGCCTTGTAGAAGAGGTGCAAAGCTGCCATTAACAAGTGGCCAGCTTCAAGGCTTGGGTTTCTCAGAGCTTTTCTGTTTGCTTGTGCACTCTGGACCTTGGTATTTTAATGGTATCTATGTCATTTAAATTGCAACATCCCGATGTGAATATTCATCGCATCGGTGTTCTGCCAGTCACACTTGCCAGGTCCTAGGTGTGTTCATTAAATACGTCAGATGAATCATTATCAGATACAGCTACAAAGATGACTGAGTATCTGGGATTTAACGAGAAGTGTTTTTTTTTTCCCCTGTTTTTTTTTTTTTTTTTTTCAAAATTTAGGTAGCTCCTTACTGTATGCACTTTCAGCCCAACTTCCAGATTGTGCAGCCTGCCTGTCTGCCTATCCACTGCTCCCTTTTCCCCTCAGAAAAAGCTTTTGGCCAGATTTCAGCTAGACTCATCAAATCACAAAGAGAATGAAGTTTCTACAAATTTTATGAAAACTGATGACTGGATAGTAGAGAAAGTCCAAAATTAGTCCCCCAGTGAGAGCAAGACAGGCAGAATTTAGCAATCAGCCACTGTTTGTAGCTCCCAGCCAGCCAATAAACAAATTTATAGTTGTGACCTAGCTATAGCTTCTGCTCCCTCTTGCCCTGCCAAGCAGAAGGGAAATGTGGGAGGGAGATCCTGGCTTTTGGAAGAGGGAGGGGACATTGCTCTGGGAAAAAAAGGTTTAGGGACAAAGGACCCATAGCTGTAGAAAACCAGGCTTCATTACTTCTGGTGCATGTGGAATAACTTGTTTTGATATGTAGTTCAGAGACCTTAAAAAAATCAGTAAGAGTAACCAGAGCTCCCTAGCAACCCTACAAAAACAAAGCAGTCTGTGCAGCTTCGCTTTCGTGAGCAGCAGTATTTGCCTCATTGCAGTAACAGATTTCAGCGTGAGCCTTTCAAGGGGTTCCAACAAGCAGGGAGCATGGGAAGGAGTGCTGGCTTGTCCCCATGTGATGGTGTCCAATCCTGCATTCCTTGTGTAGAGGAGTTAATGGAGGGATTGGGTGTACAGGGAATACAGGCTGGAGGTTTGTGTTGTGTTATTTAAGAAGCGAGAAGCAGCAGTCGTGTGTGGACAGGAGGCAATTATAAAGCTCCTCTGTTTCCTTGCCTTGCCTTGTATTTTGTCAGTGGAGCACAAAAGATACAAGAACTTAATCTCATATGAAACTACTTCTTATATAATAATTGCTGTGAGTGTGCCCATGAGATGCTCTAGTTAGGGTTCAGTACAGGTTGCTTATCTGAGCATGGTGCTCTCAAAACCCTCCTCAGGCTGCAACTTTCTCAATGATCTTTTCTTAAAGGCAGATTTATCATTTTAGCAAAGTAAGTTTTGTGAGACGAAAGAGCAAGATTTGATGCGGGATTGCAGGTGGCATGGGGGGAGAAGAGGCAGAGCCCCTCCTGCAGCATTTATGGTCTGTATCTGTGTGGCAGCAGCGACCGTTTGTGTATCCTGTGGGACTGAGCAGCTCACTTACTCTGCCATTTATACAGCAAACAGCCCTCATGCTTTCTGTGACCTGGCATCCGCGTCCGTCCTACACCTTGGCGAAGGCACTGCCAGTTTGCCTCTAATAAGGTGGCGAGCAGAGCAGAAGTGTCAGCCTCCTGCTTCCCATCCTTGCTGCTGGCTCCTCCTGTGTGCTGGAGAAGGTGCTCCTTGCCCTTTCCCAAGAAATATCTGTCAGCTTTCAGCTCCTTCCTGGAACATGAAAACAGCGTGTGCTACAGCAAGAAACTCCCATGTGAGGGCTGGCCCTTGGCACACAGGAAAGGAGTTGCGAAGAAATGCTGAGGCTGGATTTACCTCAGGGCTTCACCTGGCATTTGGGAACAAGAAGCAAAAGGCAGAGCCCTTGGAGGGCTGGGGCTGCAAAATGGGAGCTTGCCCTGTGCTGCTGTGGCAGAGGTAGCAAGCACAGGGGGCTACTTGGGTTAAAATGGTACCAGAGCTGCTGAACTGGGTTTGATGCCTCCTTGCTGGGGTTGATGGGAGGCAAACCACTTGCATTTCTGTTATTCACGTGTGGCTGGATCTTACAGGCCTCCTGTGTGAATTTCTGAGGCTGTCCCACACTGCTGCCCTGATTCAGTGGCTCCGGGAGGTCTGTGGGAGTACAGGGTAACCTGGGCTTGTTCTGCTTCCACCTGTGCCCACTCCTCTCTCCTCCAGCCTAATCTAGCCCCTCCCCAGAATGAAAACAAATCTCATATCTGTGCACTGAATATTCAGACAGTGGCACGCATGCAGATCTCCCACTCCATAAGAAAGCACCACGTCCACGCACTGCACAGGACGGACCCGCTGGTGTTCCTGCACTGGGCGTGTGCCCAGCAGCATTGGTGCTGCCCCTTGCAGCTCAGCACAAGCCCCTCTCTCCTGCTTTGTTACCCTGTGCTCGAGATGCTGCCCAGCTGCCTCTGGTACACGGGGTGATGCAGGAACTGAGTGCTGCAAGCAGCCAGCGAGCTCTTCGTCCCCCCCTGCTCTCGGCAGGCTGCGGTGATCAGCACATGAGGCAGCTACAGCTTACCCTGGAGTCCCTGCTGCATCCCAGGGTCGGCTTGCCAAACATGGCCCTTCATCTTGTGTGTTGGAGAATATGAAACTTTCTGGGTCTGACAAGCTGTACAAGCTGTCTTGCAAGACAGTTAGTTAATATTTACTAAGTTTTGTAATGACCTCTGGGCTCCCTGAACAGTTCTGGGCAAACCATACGAGGCTTCTTTTCTGGCTGAGATTTATTGTGTGCAGAGCAGATTCAAATCCCAGCTCAGGGAGGTTTGAAGAGGGAGGTAGGATTGAGCAACACATGGAACAGACCTGAGGAAGCTGCTCCAATCCTCTGTGAAAGGAACCAGTTGAATTCCACACGTGCTGAGTGGCTACCATTGTGGGCCACGAAGGGTCCCTGGAGCTGTAAAACCTGCAAATCCCATCCCTTTACCCCAGCATGACTTTCCAGCGCCGTATAAAGTTGCTGCATCACAGCATGCCTATGCACCGCCGTCACTACAGCATCAGCCCCGCGGAGCTGCGGCGGCGTGTCCTCCTTCCAGCAGGCGAGCTCCCAAGGGGAGGCATCCCCTGAGCAAGCTCCAAAACAGGCAGCCGGGAACAGAAAGTTCAGCGCGAGCTCTGAGCGCCTGCAAGCTCTGCTGCAGTGTCCTTGAGTGCCCTCCCCCTGCCCCAAGCCTTTGCCTTGAATGCTTTCGGCTCCTACAGCCTAATCCATTTTATGAAATGTTCCCTTCCTGTTTCTCTCCAGCTCTGTTCCAACCTCATCTCTTCCAGCCTTTCCCTTCTTCCTTGCCTCAGCCTTTTGTGATCGCTCTTTCCTGCGGGGGTTTTAGATCCCAAGCACAAATCTGTTCCTTGCGTTGCGGCTCTGCATCCTGTTTTTCTCTCATTTTGCTCCCCTGATTGCTTTGTCGTGCAAAGCAGCATGGCTGTAAGGTGTGATTAAGAACAGCATTCAGTCTATCCTGGCACGTAGGAGTATCAATCCCCAGTAAAGCTTGAGGGTGGGGGGGATTTGAAGGTGAGGGTATTCCAGTTCAATGGTATTACAATGCCAATATACATTTTAAACTATGTTTCCCTAATGCTTCCCTCTCTGGAATAATAGGGTGCTGTTAGCTTTAGTACTCTCTGCAGTATTTATAGTTTCTTTTTGCTAAAACCCAATGAATTCAGCATGTCTTACAAGGTGAGGATTTCTAGGTATGTCTCCTTAGTGGTCAGTGTATCAGGCCATCACAGACTGAGACAGAAACTTGGAGTCTGAGAGCGTGCATAAGACCAGGAGCTGATTTTATCAAGGGTTAGTGCAAAATGGGAAGTAACAGATACAGGGGAGCATTGCTTAATGCAGTGTTCAACATGAGTAAGCAGAAGCCTTTGAACTGCACCATTCAGCATCCCAGGTGTACTAGGTAGGGAATACTGGCTTCTCTGGGTGTGTGATCAAAAGTGCAATGCAAATGAAAAGCTGTCATGTGGAGCAGTATTCTTTCAAAATTTCCCCAGAACCAGAAATAGGAAACCTCATAGTCAGAGCTTTTCCATGAAGGCAGAGATGTGCCAAGCTCTTTTTGATCCTCCTCTGTTCTCTGTACTAAAATCAAGCCAGATTCTGATTTCATTTGGGCCGCTAGAAATTTTGAGAGCCATTAATTCTAAATACTTAGAAAGTTTTCAAATAGTGAACTGGCAGTTTTTCTAAAAATTAATACTGTTAGCAGCTCAACTTCACTGCAATTACTCCATATTGACACAGGTATAAATCAGAAAAGATTTGGCCCTTATTAAGGAAACTTTGTTATGGCTTTGTAGCACATATGGAGAGAAGAATTTCTTTAGTGATTTGGAAATATTAATTTCCAAGGTTTCCCCAGGTGGACTTCAGTGTACACACCCCAGTCTAGTGGCACCCGAAGTGAGATTACTGGAGATGAATGGTGTTATGACAAGAAGAGGAGTAGTGAGAATATTGACATGACATTATCTCTTTTATTGCATCTAAAGCATCTGATGCACAGCAGACATCTGGACACGAGCAGCTGAGTGTCATTGCCTTGGGCTGTGCAGTGCCTGGGTACCACTGACCTGGATGCTCCCCACCTTCCTAGTGCTGCACCCAAGAATGCCATAGCTGCTTAGGAGGAATGTCAAAGAAACCACACAATATATGAAGAGCTGACCTTGGGATGTTTGGCAGTGTGCCATAGGCCAAGACACTGTCATCCTGCAAAATAAACACCTTCTCGTCCTTAGCACAGCAACATCTGTGAAGGATAAAGTCCAACCTGACTGCTGATGCTGCCAAACTGTCACCCCATTACAGCGCTGGGAGAATCTCAGCCCCTCATCCCAGCCCTGACTGATGTCTACCAGCCTCAGTAATGAGATGCAAACACTTTGATTTGCACGCCCGCAGCAGGCAGGCTCATCCCAGCGGAGAAGCCATATGTGCAAACTTCAGGTGTCCTCGCCATGGCTGCATATGCTTTAATGTGATTTTCTTTTTTTTTAAACTCTGTTTCTTTTGCTGCCAGGCTATATAATGGCTTTTCAGCTTTTTCCCTGGCATCCTAGATTCTATTTTAATGTAGTTTATCTTGTTGCTCTCTAAAATGAGATGTCAGTGGATGTCTTCTCACTTTTGTTCGTGGAACAGAGATGGAACTCCTACAAATTGGCCTGGCAGTGGTGGCTGCAGGTTCCTAGGGTGGCAGATGGGACTCAACATCTAAAAGCTGGTCCTTTTGGTTTGGATTGAGGAAACATCCATACTTTGATCCTGATACCATTACGTTCTGTATCAGTCTTCAAAAGCTGTACTGGATGCCCATAAACACATGGAGTGGGTGTGGGGTGCGGTGCAGGGTGGAACGATCCTGGATGAAAGCGGCTGTGCCATGATTTTTTGCTGAATTGAAGCTTTGATGAAAGGCAACAACATTTGGGGCATCACCAGTCCTTATGGCTTGAGGGTGCTGCTCTGACTAAAGCAACAGCTTGAAGAAGTGTCCTCTCAGTAATGCCAGGGCAAAGCTTCACCCAACTGCTGTGGCTTTTGTGTGCACACAAGTGTGGCTGCGCTCAGGAGCTGCTGGGTTTGCTGTCACACGGACCAGGGGACGTGTGGCACCCAGCACTCCGAGGCGATGCTGGGAGGTCACAGGTTGGAGAAGGGACAGATTGCGTGTAGCTGCTCCAAACCTGGGCCTGGACACATAATGCCTTTTCCTCAGTTCCCCTAAGACAATCTGTCATGTGATGTACATGTACTTTCTGGGAAAGCTTTAAGATCAAGGCATCTAACAGTGGCATTGACATTTCTGTAAGTTCATTGCCACTGATCCTCCTTTCATGTGGCTTTTCTTCGAATAAAGGGCGTTTTATGAATGATAAGATACAATACCGATCAGTGTTGACATTGCAGATTTACATCTTTTTTTTGAAGAGTAAAACTTGTACCGATGACCTTGCCATGAATTTCAGTTTGCCATTTTGTCTGGCTTGCTATATCCTCTCCCCTTCACATAGCTGCGTTTCTTGCGCACTCTGAAGGACTCTGCTATTTTGGAGGATGCAAGATTCATGTATAAAATTAGCATATTTATAGATTATGTAAATATTAATATAATTTATACCAAAGCATTGTGTGCTGCACAAATATAATCTCTGCTGCCTCCATCACACATATGCACTTCATCACAAACTACCTGAGGCTTTACAGTGGCCTCAGATGTCCCAATCAATCAGTACAAGGATTTTGAGTGCAAAAAAAGACATAGAGCATCTATGAGAAAAAAATTCACACCTCCTGTCTTCTGTTTTTCCTTAACTGAGAAACTCCCCAAACTCATAAAGTTTGTCAGTGTAATACCGATAGAAACGTTTGCTGCATTTGGATGTGTTCAGGTGAAATTTCCATCACGTGCTGCTGTTTCCTGTCTGCCATTTATGAAGTTAATGTAGGGGCTTGTATCACGGTGAAAGCACAGAAAATTTATACCTGTACGTGTGTGCACGTCATTTATGCCTGCCCTAATTTCCAGTCACATTTGCAGTGCAGCGTGCACCAGGAGGCATGCACAAGCAGTGCCAGCCTTGCAACATGTGGCCAGCCACATCTTTGGGCTTTTTAATTTTCTGCTGTGCAAGGGCTGTCAGCTTTGCTCTTCTCTGCTCTTCTCATGACAAGCTGCAAACACCTTCCTGGGCAGTTTACTGAGCTGCCCCAGCCCCAGCCTGGGCTGCAGCTCTGGCTGGGCAGCCGCTCGCACAGACGTGGGCTCTGTGCCTATAGCGGAGGTGCTGTTATCTGCTTCCTGGGGACGGGGTAAGGCGTAAGTGATTTGTGGTTTGGGCAGTCGTAGGAACCTCAGGTCTACTGATGGATGATACGGCTCTGGTTCAGATAAGCGAGGCTATCAAGTAAGAGTACTGTGCGAGCAAATGTATAAACAATTCAAATATGTGGTGTGCCTCAACTGATGGCATGTCAGCTTTGACTTCCAGAGGCTGTTTTATGGGATCTCTGAAGATGGAGGGCTTTTCCTCCTAGCTTCTTCAGCCACGGTGAATTGCACTGGTTAGCGGGATCCGGCTGCATGTCTCATCACCCCTTACACTTTCTGCTGCCACCTGAAACCACAGCCACGAATCTCACTGGAATTGGGCTGCCTTCCTGCTGTCCGTGGCTGCTGCAGTTGACAGCAATAGGGTGAGAAGCAGGGAGCAGCCCACGGTTTGATTTTGCAGGCAGTTGGGTTCTCAGGGCTGGCCAGCTGAGCTCAGAGTCCTTCAGCTACATGTGACAGGCTGGTTGTGCAGGCAGAGACCTGTTAGCTGCCATGTTTCCCAGATTCCAAGGTACAAAGGATCAAATTTGTNGCGAAGGGGCTACCCCAGGGATGAATTTTGCCCAGGAAGGAGGCTATAAAGCGACAAGAAACAGCACAGAGGGGGGAAATGAGAGCAATTAAAAAAATGAACCTGCTTGACCCTAATTTTGCAAATCTCTAGCTGTCAAAGAACGTAGCTCGACTAATTATGTTTGGATGTGAAATTATGGAATCATTACAGCTCTGATTACCCAGGTCCCCCAGCTCTTGCCTGTCATGGTGCCTGGGTGTGTGTGCTTTCTAATGTGTTCTTTTGTTTTATATTTGTTTTCTTGTTTTAGCTGTCCAGTTCTCCGGTAGTAACCAGAAATAGGCCTCCAAAAAAGAAATAATTGCATCCCACATCTGAGATGTGCTATCCTCAGCTGTCCTCCCACCGCCCTCCTTTCTCTTTCTCCTTTTGGCCTTTGGAGACTGGAGCCACTGCTGCAGTCAGGCAATTATGCTTCAAAGCTGAGAACTGCACTGAACTTTGCCAAAAACTGCTGAAGCTAGCGAGCACTCCGGCTTTGAACGCGTGGTGTGGAAGTGCAATCGCTTCCCAGTCAGATGCTCTCAGGGTAAGAGCAGGGCAGAAGCTAATATGAGTGTTGGGTGGTTGAGAAACTTTGAGTTCGGGCAGCAAATTAAATGTAGTCTCTCTGATGCAAAATGTTTCTTCGGTTCCAGGATAAGGTCTGGGGTATAAAGGCTTAGGATTTCTGGGTGTTTCTGAAAAAAGCGTTTTCAAATTTGGTCAGCTCAAAATATACCCCAACCTTTATTTTATTTTATTTTATTTTATTTTATTTTATTTTATTTTATTTTATTTTATTTTATTTTATTTTATTTTATTTTTCCATTCTATGACACAGCTGCTTACAAAGTTCATGCCCTTTTTCCGTTATTAGTCAAACTGCCAAGATGCTCTGCATAGTATAAGAGTAGTTTGGGAATCCAAACCTTTATCAGGGACCTTGCTTTGAGAAATCAATATGGCCTGCCATTCCCAAGCAACTCTGAAAACAAACCAGTGCCTGCAGCTCTGATAATCAGGAGCAACTCTGCAGCAACAAATTAATGTGCACAGCCTTGCACTTGTCGCTCTGAGCCTCTGGGTCCGTGCCCCAGAGAGGGCAGTGGAGCAAGGAGGACGCAGTATCTGTCACCTTGTCCTCGTCAGCAACTTTACATTAACAAACCAGCTTTCTATGCCTGTAACAGAACAGCTGGAGAAAACAAACAAAACAGCCGTCTGCTGCAAAACACCACTCCCAAAATAGAGATTATTACATGAAACAGAGCACAGAGAGGGAAGGATGATTCAGAAAATAGCTTGTAGCTGTTCTTTAAGCAGCTCAGTATTTTATGGTAAATAATGCAGGAAGGAAGGGAAACTGCAGGCTCTAAATGGATGTGCTGGAAGGTCTCGCCAGCACCTGAGATGTCTTTGGAGACCTTCCAGCAGCAAAGCAGCACACCGCAGGCATAACTAGTTTTTCTAACAACCCCCTTGGCTTCCCTGGCTGCTCGGGGAAATGGAGTTTCTGAGCATTTTGGGGGGAGTAGGACTGAGGCAGGGGCTGGAGGGAAGCCCTGAGCTTCAGCTCAGTGACCCCAGCAGCCATGCGCAAATGCAAAGTGAAGGCTCCAGTATCTTTCGTCCAATTCCAGATGCAGATAGCAGAGGTGCACAGGGAGTAGCAGAGGGAAGGATTTGGTCATTCAAGGTTCAGAGGTGACGAGAAGCCCAAACTGCCCTGCTGTTCTGCACAGGCCAGGATCCTTCATGGCTCTTCTGCCCTCCCAGACCATTACAGCACCCTCGGGAGTCCCAGCTGCTGTTAGCTGCAGCCCGCATGGTGCTGACCCTTCTGAGGGGCAGGCGTGGGTCCACAGCTGGTGCCGAAAATTTCTTCTCTGGCACCCTGGGATTGCTACAAGCTTTCCAGGATTTTGCCTTCCTGGCCACTCCAGCTGAGTGATCATAGCCATGGCCCAGAATGATGTGATCTGGCAGCACGGTTAATTGGGTTAACTGAACTGATACAGAACAGGTATCCTGTACTGTAACCACCTCTGCAGAGAGACACATTGCTGTTTCCAGCTCTTGTTTGTTGGGTGTTTTATATCTATACCTATATATATAATTTTATAGCAGTGAATTAAAAAAAAAAAAAAAGAGCTTTAATCAGCAGGCAGCATCCTCAAACTAGGACAAAGCTGGAGACCCGGAGGGTGAGTGTGCTGTGACAAGAACATAGCGGAGTTAGGAACAGGGCCACGTGCCCCTGACCTCTTATCACCTCGTACAACAATGTGGTGACATGAAAGCAGCACTTCATTCGCAATGACAAGAAGACTGAAAGCAGGCTAAAACTTTACTTCCAAGGCCTCTTTGTCCTTCGCTGGCACTGTTCTAGATGGTGGATTTAAACCAGCACTTGCATGAGCCGGGAGAACTGCTGTGCTGCTTTCCACAAAGAATTCTTGCTCATTACAGAATCGGGCAGCAGATTATTCCATGTATAGATTTTCTGCATACTGAGAATTATTTGTGGAAGCAGGCTGCGTGCTTCATCATAGTTCCACACTTGCAAATGTATCCTCACTGAGACACTAATGTATGTCAGTGTGCGTGTATAAGCAGTGGCGTTTGCATGCTTAATCGGGCACGTGGCCTTTGTTAATTAGACAGTCAGTTAATGCTTTATGTCTGTGGGTCTGCATGTGCAATCATTTGCCCAGAACCTCATTAATTTTACTGGCTGCCCCTCCTGTTGGAGTTCACAAATCAAGCTGAGCATGCACACAAATCCCTTTGAGTAGGTTTCTCTAATAAAGCAAATCAGGCATCAGAGGAAACTCTCAAAGAATATTGAAAACAACAAAGCTGTAAGGGCTGACCTGGTGATTTTGCAAAGCGGCTTTGTGCGATCAAATGGGAGCTGCAAAGAGCAGCTGAGAATTCCAGTTTGCAGCTAGGGGCAAGCAGGACTGCTCTGTCTTGTAGTTACGTGCTGTGCATGTTTGTGTGTGTATATAAACCTAAACACAAATGTGCATTCATCGTCCCCAATAATTTTTTGTGCATACTCAGTGTAGACGTCTCCTCTGAGACCTCTGCCTGTAGGACACAGCACCTGCCAATTAGTGCATCTGAAGAAACAGCCTCAATTCACAATAACCCAGGTAGCAGGGACCTGGGCTGTACAGGTGGGTTGTGCGTGCACAAAGGCAGGCTGTTTCCACGTGCCCATTTTCACCAGTGACATTCCCTCAGCCTGCCCAGGAGAGGGGAAAGCAGCCAAGGGGCTTTCTTGAGAGTGGAATTGGAGAAAAAATGTATTGCTCACTGTTCTAGACTATGGTTGAATGCAGCAATGAGGCCCCTGGGACTGGTGGCACCTGTGGACATTTGCAAAGGATGATTTTCCATTTTGGTGACCAACAGATTAGGAGGGTGGAGGTGTGGGATTCTTACTTTCTTTTCCCTCTGCATTCTCTCAGCTACAAAGCAATGAGAATCACTGAAACACAGCCTCAAAGTGATCCTGGGGTAAAATCCTCATTCCCACTGACTGCAGTGCCGACAGCATCTCACGCAGGATCTTCCGGACGTCATTCTATGTAATTGCTACCCCAGACAGCCTTTTCTGTAGATAGAAAGAGAAAGGTGAAAATCTTCCAGGAGTAGCTGCCTCTCTTTCCCTCCTTGTTGTTGGTGTGTTATGCTTCTTTGAGCTGCTCTGCTTGCATTATACACCTCTATTGGCAGAGACACTCTACGAGTTGTGCCTGTGCTTTTGCTGTCTGCACTGCAGTCCCCATTACGGATGCAGAGCTGAGCAGCTTATTTCACAACTGACTGAAGGCAAGGGTATAAGCATGTGTGTGTATGAGGTTATTCCTTTCATCATTCAAAACTGATTAGGGGGTTGGCAAGGTAAGCTGCTCACTTAAATGTTCTCTGCAAAAATAAAAACTCCAGTTATCATTTCCAAAGGACCGACCTGCAGCACAGATCTGGGCATAATTAAGTAATGAGTTAGCCCTGCACCATATAAAAGACTAGCTGGATGTTTTAGCCTCATTCCTAAATTGAACTGTTTGTCTGGACTACCCCTGCATTAGAGGAGCGTTACTTCAGTACTGCAACTACACAAGAATATATGTGGAAATGTGGTAATTACATGGCTCTGTTCCACCTGTATCTCTAAGCTGGACTGTGTTATTACTGTGCATATCTCTGATGTAGTGATGGAGGAGTGACAGTGGAACTGAGGTCTTAAAATAGAGAGGGTCTATTTTGCTTTTTTTTTTCCCCAGCTGTGCTTGCATAAATCTAGACTTAGTTCAGACGTCACAGGAGTTCCAATTGCTTTGGAAAAAAAAAAAACCAACACAGTTATAGTTGTTGTGAAATAAATGTCTCTCTGCACTGGCTGGGTTGCTGGGAGGACGGGGGTAAGAGAGACAAGCTGATGTGTCTTTAGCTGCCCTGAACCAGCTCCAGAAGTAATGTTTAATCAAAGCAAGCTGACATTTGTCTATTGAATTGTTATCAGAATTGCTTAGTCGTTCATGTGCCATTGTGTTTCAGAACGGAGAGCAGGGGATTTATTCAGCTTGACATGAGCTGCTTCCAGCCGTTAGCATTTCCCCCAACATCCGACTGATATCTCCATTTCACACTGCTAAACAAGTCACCTCGAGGCCAAGGTGCTGCTGACCCCTGTTCACGAGGTTTCTTGTTAGAGCATCCCTGGGAGATATTTCCCTCTCTGTTATCACTCAGCATACCTGATCTCCAGCCTCTTGGAGGAGCCTGGGGGACGAAGGGGTCTGCCTGCTGTTTGCTCACTGCTTTGCTTACATGCCACCATAAATAATACTAAAGATCTGCCAGGTCCACCTTTGCTGTAAATAGGGTTGGAGGCTCAGGAGGCTGGCTGTGGGATCCCTGACATTTGAAATCAGTTCTGATGGGAAGTCTCTGCCCCCTCCTCTGCTGGATCTGAATTTTTAGGTTGTGAGTGGGAGGAAGAGCGGAGGTGTTATTTGGAGTGGAGGTGTCTCATTCGTGTGTGCGCACATGTGAGGGAAATGCAGACAGACAGACAGACAAGACAAAGCAAGCGTGTTGCTGAACGCACGAGTGAGGAAGCTGGGGAAGGTGTAGCCATAGAAACACTGTGTGCTTAGTAGTACTGGCTCAGAGCGATATAGCCCATCTCTTCAGCCTGGGGGAGCCAGAATATTTCGGTGAAATTTTGGGTCTGCTTATGTGCATCTGCCCTGGGCATGCAGATGCATATCTTATATGTCTGAGGCTGCTGGTGAATATATGGGTGTCCGTGAGGACAGAAAGTTCCTGGATAGGTGGCATGGTGCTGTTTAAAGAAGGACATACTGATCTGCGAGGAAGGAGTTGGAGCCCCAGGCTTATCCCGGAGCTGCAGAGAAGGGGCAGAAGGGCAGTGGCAAGGGACATGGCTGAGCAGAATAGGTACAGATGAGAGATGGCTACCCAAAACATGCCTGTTCCCTCTGAGAACAGCACAGTAGCATGGAAAAATCCTCTTTTCTTCTGCAGAGAGAGGATCTTTGCACAAATGGTCACAGGGTGAGCAGTGGGTGTTCTCTGTGCGTGCAGGTTTATGCTTGGTTTAAGCTGATCTAAGTCCATGCTGCTGGGTCATGTGTTCTCCCTTGTGCCAAAATCAGCTCTCGAGTGATCTGCAAGATTAGGAATCTGATCCCTCTGAAAACTAACCCAGCAGAAAGGGAAAAGACAAACAGGTAGTTTCCAGCTGGATCAGTTCCTTGGCTTGGCTGATGCTCATGCCAGCAGAAGGATGAAGGCAGGGACAGGAGTGGGGAGAAAGCAAAAATACCCATTTTCCTGGCAGTTTGAACTAGAATCATCTCAGTCACAAGCCCACTGATCCCCGAGTCTCTACCGTCTGCACAGAGAGAGCCAGCAGCTGGCACGAGGAGCACGGTGGGCCACCTTTCCACCCAGTGAAGTATCGCTGTCTTTGCTGGTAGCTCAGTGGCAACATTGGAAAATAAACTGGTCAGCAATAGTGCAATCCCATACCTCTGATTTCTGGCACAGTTTGCATGAAGCTATGCAGTTAAGGAGGACGATGTCCATGATCTCCATGGGTTGCTCCACAGCTCCAGCATTCCCAGAAGGTCTGGGGAGGAGTCATGGCTGGGGGAGTGGCTGTATGGTGGGCTGAAAAATCATAGAATCTGGACAAGAAGAAAAGGCAAACTGTAACATCTCTCACAGCACGCAACATGCTTCAGCAGCATCTTTTAAATCAAAATGGCGTGCTGAAAATTTGGGGTCTTCTTGGGTGCATCTTTCCAGGAAAAATATTGTTGGAGTTTGCTCTTTTTGATGTAATTCCTGTTTAGATATTGCCACGTCTGTTCTGTTTTCTAGCGAGCGTGCAGAATGGATAGGTGCCTGTGCAAATCGACACCACACGTGCACGTGGTGCCACATGGAATTGTTCTGTCCGTGCTCAGTGCCTGGCAGGCTGCACTTGCTGGGAGCTGCTGATGACGGGGCCACTGTTACCCAGACTGGATAAGCTGGTGGACCCACGCTCTTTGTCTTGAACCTGAGGCCAGGCTGGGGTTCCCACAGCCAGGCCTGGCTTGCTGCTTCTCTCTCGCTCTCCTCCTGTGTCTTTTTGTTCCTCCCCTCCCTACACTGCAGCCCAAACCCCAAACAATAACTGGAGGAAACCTCTGACCGCATAGTTCTCATTCCTGGGCTGAGTTGCATACGGCTTTGCTCTGGGTGGAGGCGTGCGTGTGCTCTAGCTGGGTTGGTTCTAACCTGAGTGAAGCAGAGCTGCTGGCCCCCGTGGTCCCTGGGAGGCTGAGCCCCCAGCAGTGGTGCAGGCGGTGGCACGGGCAGAGGTGGGCAGGTGGCAGCAGCACCCCCTTGCCTCTGCTCTGAGCTTGTTATAACTGACCCCAGTGCATGCACTTGTGCAGTTACATCTATTTTGAGAACCTATCCATGTACGTGAGGTTTAACATAAGCATATGTGATGTCAATATTGCATATGTTAAAGGTGTTACATCAGTGAGCCAGCTTGGTTTAATGGTAGTGTGAGAAAACAGCAGACTTGACCCAGCAGCTCTAACTTGGACAGAACTTGTGCTGGGAATGAATATAATCAGAGGTGGGATCTCTGATTCTAACCACTTGTTTTTGATGGTAGGTTTTATTTTGTATGGCCTGGCTGTGAAATAACTTTTGTGCTTCTGTTAAAGTTATTTTTTTTTTTAAATGCCACAAGCTTGGGAATGGTTTTATAAGGGAAAGTGCATAGACAAGACCTTAATTTCTTCTGAGTGAGCAAACAGCAAATGTGCTGCTTTGAAATGTCACTGGTTCCCCTATCAGGAAAAAATATGAAACAAATTCAGAGTGGGTGACAGAAAAAAATCACAGAACTTCAAACTCTTTTCATCTCTTCTGAAAAAATAAAAGTACCTCCAGAAGATAGCATGAGGGATAATAAAGCTGTGCTTGAAACAGCCATGCAAGAAACATTGATGATTTAATGGGCAACAGGAAATCCTTTTTCCTGCTGCTGGGAAAAAAAATATGGAGTGTGAAACAGATAACTTTGCTGCGTGCACTTCTCTCTAATTGGGATGTGCAGGAACACTTCACATCCTCTTTCTGGCAATGGGATTTATCCAGAATTAATCCCCCTCGTTATGGTCTCTCCAGGAATAGCAATGGGCACAGAGCAGAGGAAGCCGTCCTCCACCAGCTGCGGTTGGGCCTCATGGGAGGTTAAATGAGGGGCTCTGACCCACAAATCCCTTTCCTTGATCCCAGCGTGACCTGGCTGAAAACGTTCCTGCCGTCAGCCCTGCACCCTGCCCATCTCCTCCCAGCCCTGCTCCTCCTGAGCTGGGAGGCTTTATGGCATTTCAAGGTAAACAATAAACCTCATTTAGGTTTATCTTTGAATGCTGGTTGCAAACTGCTCTTCAGACACGGCCCCAAGGGATTACCCTGCTCATTCACCAGGCTGCCTAGATGGGACCGGCTGTGATATTGGCTTTCTAGTGGCAAATATCATAAGTGTAATTATAATTAAGATACTGTCTACATTTTTTTTCAGTGCTTCCATCCTATAGTAGAAATAACAATAGATTTTCTCATGCTTTCTTTGTTGTATCTACTTCAGCTCTTAGCCCTTACCACAAATTACTATTTTATACTCCGTGTCCCTGCAGCGATGTGGCAATATCCAGAGCCCATGCAGTCTGGGGCTGCTGAAATGCTGGGAAAACTGGAGCAGGTGATGGTCAGGATGCTTCGGGGTGCCTGCTTGCGAAACCTCAGGGAAAGGGTAAGGTATCACATGGCGCTGCAGCAGGGCTTGTCCTCCCTGACTGCTGCTTGCAGTGGGTGGGCTTGCTCCGAGTCATGCCCTGCCCGAAGGCACTGAGAGCCAAAGAGAGGTTTTGTTATCTCACGAACCCATGGCTGGGGTCTGGGTAGGATCCTGTCATGTGGGCCCCGTGGCAGCTGCTGGGTGGAAAATGGTCTGGATGTGCTGTTGCATCAGAAATAAAAACCATCTCCCCACCCCCTACCCAAGGACAAAAAAAATTAAAATTGGCTTAAGTATTCTCAGTACTGGTGAACACATCCTTTATTTTTATGTCTCTCAGGAAAAAATGTATATGGGAAAGGCAGCGTTTTTTATACTTCCCCTGAAAGCCCCTGAAATGAGCTTATTATGTGCAGAGGGTCACAAAGGATGGGGTTTCTGTGTGCGTAGCAAAGAGCAGCAGACACTGCCAAAAGTTCTGCATTTACAAATTGAGATGTTTCCTTGCTTCTTCATTGAATATACCCAGAGCTTGTGGGTCTGGGAGGCTTGGGCTGGATGCTTGATGGGAACAGATGTTCTTCCAAAATTTCCAGGACGTTTTGTTTCAGATCGAACCAGGAATAGCACAAGAACAATTGTTTGTAGTAGCTGGCACCTCCCGGCCCTGGCCCCAGCCACGATGCAGGCATGCGGAGGCTGATGCTGCGGTGAAGCATGCTGAAGGGAGTGAGCTGGAATTTTCTGGACCTTGAAAAAAAGGCTTTCAGCCATGGGCCAGAGCCTGTAGTGGTTCTGCCAGTAATTCTCCATCCTGGCTTTAGTAACTGGAGTTCCAGTGGGGGTGTGTTTTTTAAGGAGAAACTGGCTACTAGGGACAAGCTCAGGATCCAGATCTTGATGTATATTTTCAGATTGGACTCATCTGGGTGTAAAGCGTTCAGCTCACCTCTTTGTACCAAATGATGCCTATGCTCTGGAGAAATATTGATGCAGGTTTTGTAGCTTGAGTTCAGCTCTCCTTCAGTTCTGACTTTCTCCATGCCTTCTGTGCACTGGGAGATGCAGCTCTTTTCCCTCAGTCTTCTCATTCGCGTCTGATGTCAGCAGCATGTAGTTGTCTTGTAAAAACGTTTCAGGTCAGTGGGTAGCTAACAGCTGAGGTAGCTTCAGTGGATAAACACCTCTGAAAGAAAGTCCCCTTTAGGATAAAGGAGGTTATTTAAAATGATACACAAGTGTGTGTGTGTGTGGGGTGGGGGGGGGGATAAGT
>VXAA01001765.1:413090-480033 GCA_013399115.1 Anseranas semipalmata | reverse complement strand
GGGGGGGGGGAAATGTAAGGTTGTAGCAGAGGGTCTTCAGTGTTCTCCATCAGCATGTCAAGATGCTCTGTCACGTGTCCTTTTGTTTCTTGTTCACTTCTGCAGTCCATTGGGGCTGCCAGTTACTTAGAAAAGTCTGTGTCTTCAATTTCCCTCATCTGTGAGCTCAGAAATATTGCCCCCTAGGTCCTGAGCACACCTTGGTGTTTTGGAAACGCTTGAGAGCTAAGTATACCAATAATCACTAAGTATACCAATAACCACTAGGGAAGCAGAGCAAAACAAAAATTTGCAATGACCATGGATTTGTGTGTATATAAGCTCCGAACTAGCATCTGAGGGTATCTGTGTATTTGGTGCTCCAAGCAAGATGCCTGGTGCAGCAAGGTGAAGCCCCAGCTGAGCTGCCAGCCCTTTGGATACTAGGAAATGCTCCCATTCCTTGTTCACTTTGGTTTCTACACTACTGCAGCTCATCAACTACTAGTCTAAAACTAGTGAGGGTGCGTTGTCAGCAATGAGCTGCAATGACTGCTACATAGATATACCCACTCAGGCTTTTTCTTCACTAGATTTTGATGATTGCCCCAGTTTGGGTTACCTTTATGCAGTGCAATGCAAGGTGCAACACAATGTTTCTCTGGTCTTCTGGGCTCTGATTAAAGAATCTTGCCTTAAAGTGTGGTGGGATTTTAGCAGCCTACCAAAAGCTTTTGGGACTGAGACATCACAGTTGGTCTCTTTCCCATGTTTTTTTTTTTTTTTTCCAAATATATATGGCCAAGCCAGGTTCACACTGGCTGGTGCAGGGAGGTATATTTGTTTTTCTGAGCTGCAAAAGCCGCTTCTGTCACTGAAGAGCTTTGCTAGGGGAGAAGCTGGCTGCGTTTCCAGCTGCCTTCTCCCCTGGGACCCCAGGCAGAGGGGCTGGGGGTAGACCTTCCGCTCTGGCCATGCCCACTCCAGCCTGCTCCATCTGCTCTGGGACCACGTGCATGACCAGTCCTCACCAGAGGGGAGGTTAAGGCTGCCGCATACTGTTAATTTCAGCAGCTTTCTTTTTTTACCCCCTTTTGTTAGTGCTGGGAGACCTGCACCCTGGCTCCCATTAGCAGAAGCTGGCACAAATTAAAACAAATTTAGCCTTGGAGTCTGTGTTCTTAGTGAATTTCACCTCGGCTGATTATTTTTATGGCTTGTTGACAAAATGGTACGTGTGTGCGGGGAGTCTATTGCGGATCCCTGGAAAATGCCAAATGAGTCACTTTGGGAATGCTAAAACACCCAAATATCCCTCCACGGGCACATGTGGAGCATGCACATGTGCCCATGTTTGCGAGACAACAGGGCCAGAACAGGTCATCCACCACGATTATTTCTCTCAGTAAATGATTTTTTTTTTTTTCCTGGTGCGTGTGCTCTAGCTGCTTTGTCGTGATAACTGCATCTGCTGTTTCAGGCTCATCATAATCAACCCCCCCTCGCCCCCTTCTCTGAGTTGCCAGGCAGCGGACTGATGGCTTCAACGCCCATTGGGAACCCATTACTCAACCCATCGTGTGCTCGGGATTATTCACATTCTGCTGATGATATTTACGGTCACAGCTGCTAAAACGGTGTTTGCAAATTTATGCTGATTTGATTAGCCAGTTTAGTCATCATAGCTTCTAAGAGCAGGATCTGGCCATAAAATTGCTGTCTGCTTACGTGTGACTTGCTAATGGTGTGTCACATGAGAGCACGAGCCTCAGTGCAGCACAGGGGCCAGCAGAGACCATATGGTGAATCGAAGTCCTCCTTTACCATCTCCAGAAAATTTTATACCCTCTGTAACTGCACAGCAGAAGATTATCAGCTCTATCAAACCATGTAACCATTCATCCACCTGAATGATATACCAGTAAGTTGACAGGGGTTTTTGATAAAACTAGCCCTAAACCACCCGTGCCACGTGGCACCCTTTGTCCCACAGGCTGGTCCGAGGCTGCTCTGCCCCTTGCAGAGCTGTTTGGAGCACGGCAGCAGCCCGTGGATTTGTGCTACCATGGTTATACCCAACCTGCTCTATTTTTGTTTCCCTTGGCTGCCCCGTGAGCAATAGATGCAAGTCCCAGTTGCACATGGGACCTCTCCTTGAGGCCTCTGCCTGATGGATTTGGGGACAGCTCATCATCTGGCTTTCTGTGGGTGATGGAGCTTTCTCTGTGGCAGCCACAGCAGAAATAAGCTTACTCCACCTTAAAATCCAGCCTGTTGCCACTAAAAAAAAAAAAGTCTAAAACCTTGTTTTTCCCCAGAGAGCTTTCTAAATCACTATCCCTACTATAGATATGTTTTAACCAGCTGTGTAATTCTGAAGTCTCCCTGGGTGAAAAGGAAGCATTTGTTTAATAAAAATAGCTACTATGTAAGGATTGATGTGCTCTTAATATTTTTAGGGCTACTTTTGCACTGGTAATGTATCAGTTCAACCTTTTCTTGTGGTGGTTTGTGTAGCCTGGAGTTGGGAAGCAACACTGCGGTAGATCTGCAGACGTATCCTCCAGCTGAACTCCCTCCTTTTAACAGTGCCCGCTCTGTAGCCTGCCATCTACCATGCCCTGCCAATGCCACCATCTCAAAGAATCCTTTCAGAGACAGTTTCCTCATTTTCTTCAAAACAATCTTTTTTAATGTCTTCTCAGACAAGTGCACTCACACACTGCCATGCCTCAGGTTTTTTCCTTGGTTTCTTTGAGTTTGTCCTCTTCTTCCCCTCATCCCCCAGGCCTTTCAATTTCTTTTTAATGTTCTTCTGGCCTCTCTCCTGAAGAGTGCTGCACACATTATGTTGCCTGTGGCCCTATCCAGGCAGTCTTCGAGCAGGGTATAAAGCAGCTGCTTGTCTGGGATGTCGAGATCGGAGTCTCTCTGACTGTAAGACGTGGGTGGCACTAGGCCTCCTGCTCCTCCCAGGTGGGACTGTAAGTGCCAGGGGGCTAAATCCAGCATCTGCTTATGATGTAGGTGGGGTTGGCTTCTCTTGGTGCTCTCTCTATATTCTTTCATTATGTGATTTGTAAATCAGTGCCAAGCCCTGTGCCTGATGCCCCTGGACACATTTCTAGGAGACATTGGCAGGGCCAGGAGCAAGTCGTGATGGCCAGGAGCCACGAAAAAGGTAGGTCTGCTGGTGCCACTTGTTTTCCTGTACAATTGCCATGATTTCCCACCATGAGCTTACTCTTTTGGCTCCTGTAGTGTGCTGGGTGGCTGGGTTTGGAAGCAATACTGAGTCGAGGAGCAAAGCCATGTCCCCCTCCATTCCCCACAGCCAGCCGCATCTTGAGGCCTTGCTTCCCATCCCACCTGCAGGCCCAGGGTCCCCCAGCAGGTCCCTGGTCAGTGGAGGGATGTCCCTCCAAAAGGAGGCGAGAGCATCACTGCAAAGGGGGAAATGGCCCCTGCTTAGCGCTGGCCACGCGTGGTGGATATGGAGGGGAGGTGGTGCCTGGGTGAAGCAGGTCCCAGCTCTCCATTACGAGGAACATAGAGGTTAGTGGGGAGTGAAGGAGGAGGAGAGAGAGGTCAGGGAGAACAAGCACCTGGTTAAATTTTAGGAGAGGGCAGCAGAGGGAAGGGGAGCCAGTGTTTGTGGTGGAAATGAGTTCATTAGCAGTTGACGTTTGGTTTTAGGAGGACTGTTCTGAAAAGAAGGAAGTTCTTATAATGAGTCTGTATTGCTTTAAACAGTGAATTATTTAGTTTTAAAATGTTTTATATTTTGGGGTGGATGTACAGCTCACGAAAATGAGGAATTTCACAGAGTTTTTAGGAAACTATTTAACCCTGATGGTCACCATTTCATTAAAAAGGCAGGTGTCATCTTCACCCCTCCAATATGGAGAGGGCATCAGCCCTGCCCTTGGGTAGGATCTGCTGCTTCAGCCCTGGCCCTGGAGGCCCTGTGGCAGTGTCCCTGTTACAGACAGCCCAGAGTCCCTCTGCCAACACAGTGCGGTCCTCAGGACGGTGGCACGGCTGAAGGAGTTCAGCTTTTTTCAGAGGAGGGAATGGTCTGGGAGGGAAAGCAAAGGGAGGGTCAGGCAAAGTCCAGGCACCCAAGTGCTTCTGCTTTGAGAAGTGTTGCTGGGGGATTTAATGACAAAAAATAAAGGGGAATAAAGGTAGTGTCTGTGCCCAGTTCAGTTCCTCAACTGTGTGTCGATGTAGAGGTCCAAACCAAAACCATTTTCTCCAGACTGCAATGTTCTCCTCCTGGGTCAGAGATCTGCGTTGGCAGTTGCTTAGTTGTGGCTAGAAAAGCCCTGTTTGATGCCTTCATTGTGTTTAATTTCCACAGAATGTTTTGCTGCTGCTTTGCCATGAGTATTTAACACCTTATCCAGGGCTTTGTGTTTTCTGAACCTCAAACTGAGTGAGGGTAGAGGGCAGATTTTGGAGAAAAGTGCCCAGATTTGCACCAGGTTTTGATCACGCTTATCCGTTCTGCACAGATTGCTTGCCCATATGAAGCAATTCCCCATCTTGCCCGCATTAACATTTCCTGATGAGCCAGTGTGTTAATTTTGTGCTCCGTGGCTCTCTGCTCCCAGGCTGCTGCTGGCAGCACGGCTGCCTCCCCTTCTGCTGAACAGCCCCGCGTGCCGCGTCCCGGCTCTCACCGGGCTCCAGGCAAGCAAATCCAGCCCCCTTCCCCTGCCAGGCAGGTGGTGCCTTTTCTCACCCAGATTTTATCCAAGAGGAGCCTTTTGCATTACCATCTCTTTAATTAGACAGACTCGCTGACTTGGTCGAGACATAAAAGACATCTTGCAGGAGCTCGCTGGCATGGCACCAAGCAGTGTCCCCCATTTGAGCTGATAAATTCAAGGAGAAGCTGCCCTTTCAAGCCTCTGGAAGACTAAATACCAAGCCAAGATGTGATACTGCAAGGCCATGATAAGAAGGGACTAAATCACAAATGCTGATTGCATGGGAGGAACGAAGATAGTATGGGAGCCCTGTGCTCCAGCAGCAGCGATGCCCGGAGTGCATCTTTTGTACAGCAATCCTCACAGCGCAGGTGGGAACAGCAGCTTCTCTACGTCCCAGCACAGGCACTGCTTCCCCTCCGATATTCGCTGTCATCACAGAGATATGGGAGCCAGGAGGGGGAAATGCCAGGGAAAGATTGACTCAATTAAAAATAGAGAGAAAGTCCCCAAAGCTCTGACACGGTTTTGTCAGACAGGACTAACGACAGATGATTCTTGTGAGGATTTCTCACCCTTGGGAAATGCTTCACAGTTTGTCATCACTGGGTGCAGGGCAGCAGGAAAGATGCAAAGAACAGAAGAGGCCCAGAAGGAGTGGGCGTTGAGGGAGCCAGCCTAGGGCTGATTTGTAGCAAAAAATCAACATGAACATTGCATTAAAAATGTTCTTTCTCTTGCTGTTTGCAGCCCAGACATTGCAACAGTCAGGGCAGGAAATGAAACCGCCTCACTACAGCCTGGTCCAGGGGCTGGAGTCTTGTGACTCAGCCCTTCTTCTTTCCCCCAGAATCAGGGGACCAGAGGGAAAACCTCCTCCCTCCTCCCAAACAAGGACACTCTTGGCTTCCTGAGCTTCAAGCTTTGCTCTGCAGCCAGGAGGGCTGTACACTTGTTTTAAGAAAAAGGTGAAGTGTTGCATTTGCCCTCCCTTGATACAGTGACCGGTGCTTTAAGAAGCATCCCTCCCATCCACCTGCCCTTTCACCACACCTAAAATGTCATGAGCATTTCAGCAAACCCACAGGGACTGGCAAAATTGCTGAACAGAAGCAGCACTGTGATGCCATGGTGATGGTTGCTACTGAAAATCCTTTGCTAGGTAGGAGCAAATGAGGAAGGGAGCCTGCTCCCTGGCAGGGCTGGGGTGCTGCGCCCAACGAGAACAGCCCAAGTGCAGCCTGCTAAATTGAGATTTTCCAGCTCCTGTTCTCCCCCCAATCCTGGTTTAAGGGAGCATGCTGCTTTTTGTAACATGTGGTCAGTACCAGCTTTTGTTCCCTTTTGAACGCCTCCAGTAAAAGGGCCAAATGCCCAAAAAGCTGAGCAGCCATGATCCATATTTCAGCGCCTCTGCTCGTGGTGGGGCTGGGTTGAGCACAGTGAGCAGAAGCCAGGAGGTTTGCCTGCCACCTGCTCTGCTGTCCTTCTTGCCCCAGCCCTTGGCACCGTATTTCCATGGGGCGAGCCCAGCATTTCCAGCTCAGGATCAAGTGGCCTGGCATGAGGAGCTCAAAGTCAGCCCACGCTCCAACGTGGATCTTCCTTCTCCATCACCCGGTGACGCTGCAGGGCCGTATTTCAGTACCCTAGGAGAGCACAGGCTAGCTTACTTCCAGCTGATCAATCCCTCCATCCAGGTGAAGTATTCTTACTTTGCCTGTTGTGCCGGTATAAGAATGCCATTTTGCTTAAGCAAAGTATACTTCTGTATTACTTTATATGACAATGCAGTGACTTGGTGACTCCCTTTTGGATCCCTTCATTCAAGCTGCTTCTCTATGCAAATGATGTCTCTTCTGTCTGGGTAATGACAAGCTTTTAGTGAAAGGTTTGGAGGAAAGATGCTGTTACGCTACATATTCTTTGCAGTGCATCAGGACATCTTGTCACGGCAGCCTTGTTTCTTACTAATACTTGACTTAAGCTATCCAGACTCGCATGCTGGGGGAAATGAGGGGGCTGTTATTTATTCCAACCTATTTGTCTATTAGTGGCAATGACTATCTGGGAACGCATGGGAAGAAGAAAGCTTCAGATCTTCCTCTGCAGACATGTTGGAGCAACATGCTCTTATCAGATCAGCGGAGCTCAGATGCTTAGACAGAAAGATAGGCTTGCTTTGCTCTCAGCTTTTTGCATATCCTAATGAATCTCATTTGCTCAGCCCTGAAGGCAGGTCATCAAACGAGTCCGTCCCGCCGCCCCCAACCTCAGAGGGAGGTGCAGGGCGAGGCTAATAAATCAGCACGCCGAAGGACGGCTGCGCTCCAGCCTTGAGCCGCTGCAGGGTGCGTTATAACACAAGTGGAAGCTCTGCGTGGCTGGCGTTGCAGTGACTGCACCGTGTACAAAGGACAGGCTGAGCGCTCAGTATTTGTAATTCGGGCTCCTGGTCAACACACATTGAGTCAGGCCAGGCTTGTGCGTGCGTGTGGCTGCGTACCTGCACCAGAACAGGGCTGGTGTGAGGAGGCTGCGTGCACTCTGTTGGTCTCTCAGAGCAGCCACTTCTTTCTCGACAGCTTTTCTTTAAAATTTGGGGAGTGGGAGGAGGAAAAAAAAAACCTTCTTCTTCCCTTACATTTTGCTGCATTTGCTCATGCTCATAGGATGTAAAATATGGACAAGGTGGCAGAGCAGAATTTGGAGCAGACAGGATGCTAGCAAGAATTGTGCCACGCTTCCATGGCTCGCACAAGCATTGTGTTAATCTCTTGAACTTCTGCAAAATGTTGTCAGTGTCCCCAGTTCACATACAAGATAGCAGAGGTGATTGTGCTGACCAGCCCCAAGGTTGCCGAGCAAGCATTGACCTTGCACAGAGCTGGGGTCACACCTTTGGACTTGTCTCAATCTTCTTTCTGATGCTCAGCTGAGCATAGTTAACCCCAGGGAATTGCTGTGGGCTTGCACATCTCAAAGCCCACTCATTTTTTCTGGGCCCCTGAGATGCTCTGAGAGCATGGAGGTGGTGAAATTCCCCTGCTTTGTGGTTGCACCTCTGAGAGTCCATCCTCTGGGCACATATCGGCCATGGGGAAGCCTGCAGTTTATTTTTGAGGGGTCACTCCTCATATCACACGGCTCTCAAGCTTATTTTCTATTTTTAAGCATGCTAAAATTGCATATGTACCACAGAGCTCATTGGGTGTTCAGGCTATCCGCACAACAGGCAATTTGCTGTGCCAGTTCCAGCTCTGTGCGAACTCCAAGCCCAGTCAATCAATGTTGTCTCCACAGAGAAGGAAGAAAAAAGCCACATCTATTGTACTCTGTCAGCTTCCCTAACCACTTCAAGCCATTAGCTCTGAAGGCTGTTCAGCTACATCCATACAAAATGCATCCTGCCATTCTATTCCTGGTAATACGCTCTAGCTTCATTTTTTATGCTGCCTTCAAAGTTCACAGGCAATATATCGGTACCAGAGACATGCTGTCCCTTTGTTGGGCACTCTGGGAAATGTCTGAAGACAGCAAGCACCTGATTTCCCCTGTAACTCTCCAGAGATTTATGTGCCACTGTAATGAGAATGAGCATGGAGCAGCAAATGGACATCAGAGATGCATAGCTCTGCCTATAGCTTTGGAAGAGGATAACCTTTGCATTCTTACGTTGCACTTTGAATAGGTGGGAGAGGAGAAAATAATTGTGGGTAGCTGCAAAGCCAAACTAAGCAACCTGAAAAGGATCAGCAGAGCTCTGGAAATGAAATAGGGGGTTTGGGTCATTTCTCAGGTTCGATGGGGGGTAGTTGATGATTAAGTGGTTTGTGTCTATCAGTGCAGCTCCTGGGACTGACTTCCATGTGAAACGGAATGAATGGGAGATGTTTCAGCCTGGGACTTCAGTCCTGGCCACCTCTAAGGCCCAAGTGGTGTGCTGTGAAGTGCCAGGGTGCTCACAAGTGCTGGGCTTCAGGCATGGTAGAGATGAGTTGTTTTAAGGTGCTTTGGGGAACTGGACAGCAGATTGGGTTATCTGTATAAACCTAAATTTTCTCTTTCCTGATTGTTCTGAGCTTTTGGGTTTGAATCTGGAAGTAATCTCTTTGCTATATCGCTTGCCTTTGTAATGAACTTTCCAGGTGAACGCAAGTACAGAAGAGAGCAGAGGGCTCCTGGTGCATTACGCTAAGTTTGCTATAGTGCAGCACAAGCATTACCCACAACCTAAAAACTGGTGTCAGCAGAGTGTGAATGATGCCGGGGACAAGCACTAAAGCAAATTCTGCTGTGAGGGGAAGCAGTTCAACCTGAAATGTTTTTTTCCATGCTATTTAAAGATAGAGCATGTGTGTGCCTCCAGGTGGATATGGGAGAGCCCAGGTCTGCTGGGGACCTTGCTACCATGTATCACAGCTTTTAAATGGATTTATAGGTTTCAAACTGGACCCCAGCTACTGCTATTTACATTGCTAGTATTGTCATTACACCCATTACTTGGCATTTGTGCTGCTGCTCAGGAGGGGTGAACATGGCTTCTGTCCTGTGTGCTTACATGGACCTCTACTTGAACTTTATTTTAAAATGCCTTAGGAGTCCATTAACTGCAAGCTCTGGTCTTCTCACAGTAATCCTGTGCCTGGGTAGTAGATGTCACATAAGATCAGTAGATAGGGTACAATTTTAGCTTCCTAAGTCACTTTCCAAGTTGGAAATAGGCTATGAAAAGCCTGTGTGTAATAAGACATCTGGGACTTACTCATCTGGGGTCTTGCAGAGGCTCTTTTGTGCTGTGGTTTCTATCCAGAGTGATAAAGCAGAAGTAGTTGGTGTTATTTTAATGGAAAGTCCCAGCACCCTCTTCCAGATGTATAAACTACCACATATTAAAGGAGGCAAAAATCAGAGCTGTAATATTCAAATCTAGAAGCATACGCCATATGTGTACGTTGCTAACTGCAGCCTCTACCAGCCATATCCCGTAGGTAATGGTATACTCCTCGGCATAATTAGTGATTACGGCTTTGTGCATCTATAACAGATGATGTGGCTATGCATGATTTATGCAGCACGGAGACAGCTTTGTACGCGGCTGGGATGTGACGTTGGCGGCTCTTTATGTGCCTCAGTAGCACAAGGCAGGAGCTTAATGAGGAGGTAATTCATGTCCTGTCTGCTCTGCTGGGGTTGCTGCTGCAGGTATCTGCAGGCCCCTGGAAACGTTCCTGTGTCATCCAGCCCTCCGCTACCCACGGAGTGACCTGAGGGGAAGGGTGCTGTGGGTGATGCCGTTTCACGCGAGGGCTGAGGCGGTCAAGGGTTGTGCAGTGCACACACTGCCGAGCTGGGGCAGGGACCTGGGCTGAAACCTGCCAGCAGTGCTGTGTGCTGTGAGCTCTCCCTGGGGGCTTCCCCATGGATGGGAGGATGAGGAGGCAGCCAGGAGTGGCACAGCCTGCACCCTCTGCCCTGCATTTGCCTCTGGGCTTGACTTGGCTGTTCTTAGCTCCTCCTTGCTGTCCCCAGCAAAGAGTTCGAACAAGAGCTGCAGCGCTGGCTGTGTAAAGGGGCAGTCTTCTTCAGGGGCTCCTCATCTCCCTTCCCTCCAGGTGTGCAGCACATCTGACTTTGTGTTATTACAGTCAGCACTAACTGTAGCCGGTTTATACAGACAGAGTTCACCTTGGCAAATATCCAAGTTGTTTGTTCGAGGAAAAATCCTACTCATTTGGACAAGCACCAGAGAATTTGTGGACAGCTTTACCCTCTTCAGCAGCGCTGCTTGTGACCACTTTTCCACCTGTACAGGTCTTGAGTTTCCTAGGGAAAATGGGCAACCAAAGAAGAGAAAACACAAAGGAGTGGACTGGATAATTTATTAAGGTTCTGCCTCTCTGACAACTGTGTACATACGGATTGTTCTTTAAAGGGAAATACAGGGAATAATGGCTTGGACTTACGATAAGGGAGATTTACATTTTATAAAGATTGGGAATATTGCTTTAAAATACAGTTTGGTTATCCCGATGGAAGTCAAGTTGGAAGAACCTACAGAGACACAAGAAAGGTAATGGAACTGGAAAGCGCTAGGGAAAATCCTCAGTGAGGACAGATTTTGGTCCAGTATATGTTATCACTCCATTTTTAAAACCAATGGGTAAATATGGTGTTTGCAGGATGGAGGAGGAATCAAGCCTGGAGTGCACCAGGTGCCGTGTAGCAGCCTGCAGGGTTCATGTCCCAGTAAATGTCCCACTGAGAACCCCATCAACACCCGCTTTAGCCTGTGCTGGAGGAAGGCAATGTGTGAGGTCTTGGGCAAGCCTTGGTGTGGATGGTGAGATTGGCTGCCTGTGGGTGAAGGTTTCTGTCTAGGGAGGACAGGGACCGGACGTACTGCAGCATCCGTCCCTGCCGCACCAGCAGGAGAATGGGTCCCTGTGTGCATTGCCGGGGTGCCGTGCCAGAGACACGCTGGGGGTCAGCTCCCATCACTGCTGCTCCCTCCTGCCATGCCCCCACTCTTGCTGACAGGGAATAGGGCCAGACAGCCAGCATGCTGGGCTTGATCCAGCCGCACTTGGTGCAAAGAGGGAGGCACGCTGCAAACCCATGTGGCTGCGAACGTTCTCCCCTGGTTCTCGCCTTTCTGCCTGCCCAGTGAAGGACCGTGTTTCCCACATCTCCTCTCCTTTTTTCCCAAGCTCTTAACACAGGCACTCAGCAGCTGGAGGCCTCTCCCTGGCCTCTCCTCTGCACTCCTCCATGAGGAATTTCATGGGTAGGTTGCTGGGCTGGTTGGGATCGTGCCCAGTGTTCGGTGCCTGGGTCTCGCTGTTGCGCTGGGCTCTTTGTTTCCACGAGCTGATTTAATTCCTCCCTGTGTGTGTGTATGTGCGTGTTGGAAGGGTTGCTTTGTTTTCTTTTATTTTGACACTGCTTAAAAATAAACTCCAATCTGCTAAAAGTTTGGCATTTCCCTCCCACTGGCTGGGTGCTGACACATTCCCACGGAAGGGTTTGGATTCAGGAATTGCGTGGGAGGCAGGGTTCAAACGGGTGAGAGCCTGGCTTCACTTTGGGGTGCTGGGGGTGCCCATGGGGGCTGTTCTGCCAAGCATCACAGGTGAAGTCCTCATCCTTCAGGTGACTGGGGATTCACCACAGCCCTGCTGCAGCACTGGGGGATCGCTGAGGTGCCTTGCAGCAGGGTTTTGGTCATGGAAAGGGATAGGAACCAAGATTAGGCTCCCAAACCTGCACGGATATCAGATCAGAGTAGTTTTCCCCAGTTCTGGGTCACAGCTTGGAGCTGAGGAAAGAAGCCCTGTGCCTCCTGCCTTCACTGAGGGATGTGGAGACATTCAAGGTATGGCAGGAATAATTGGATTGGAGCTACCTCTGATCCACTTAGTGTGAATATCTCCAGAGATGAAGCAATGATACTCGTGTCCTTCTTCTCCGGTAAATACTCAAGGCCCGATAGGATGCGGGCTGTCGGGCTGGTGTAGGATACCCGCAGCCTTCTTGCTGGGCAGGGACCAGGTTCTCAGGTGAAACCTTGGCCGTGCAGACACCCCCCAGCAAACCCCATGTGTGCAGTGAGCCGGGCTTCCTCCTCACCTCTTCATTTCGCAGCCAGGACAGACGTGGTGCCAGGACCCTCACATCTGACTTCCCTGAAGAAATTTCATTTCCCCTGCCTGTTCCTCCTCCCAAGCAACCCCACCAACATATGCATGCGCATCCGCGCTCGCTTGTTCCCTCTCCCTGCGGCTGGCTCAGCACGGAGCATGCAGCGCCCTGCCTGCACCCTGTGCTCGCAGCTCCGTGGGCAGCACCGAGCCCCCCAGCACCATCTCTGGGGGCACGGGGGCGATGGGGAGGGTGGGAGGCGGGCGGCTATTTGAAACCTGCGTTGCCATGGCTCTCCGAAGTGCTCCGGGAACACAAGGCTGCCCGTGGCGGGAGTGCTGCCGGCAGGCTTGTTTTGTTCGGCTCGGTGTGGAGTCAGTAACCTCGCACAAGGACGAGGCTTAAAACAATGTTGAGCGAATGTGCTGACAGGGGGAGAGGGATTGCAACAAAGGAAATTACTGAATCGCATCGTGCTAATCTCAGCGTTTCGGGAGAGCTTGCAGTTTAGTCTTTGTGAACAAACACCTTGCATTAGGAGGAGACTGGTTTGGGAATTGTCAGATAGAGCATGAAAAGAGTTCGGCGTTGGTGGGAGATGCTGTATTAAACAAACTCGTCCATCTGTCTCCAAGAGGGAAGTTAAATACAATTAACAACAAAAGGCTCCTCTGTACCATCCTACCTCAACGCAGATTTGGGATGGAAAAGTGAGCCTGTTCTTCTGACACAGCCCATACGTGGCCCTGGGTAGGAGTGCCAGCCCAGATGACAATAAATGCCAAATGTCGCTGTGTTCCTGAGATGTAGACGCTTGCCCAGTGGAAACTGGACTGGAGCCAAACTCATTTCGCATCAGCCATCAAACAGTCATGAGTTAATTGTAATCTTTGACAGATGCATAAGGGATACTTTCAGCGAGACCGCTGCTTGCCCTGGGCGCGTGCAGAGCTCTGTGACAGCAGCGAGGTCTTGTCACGCAGTCTGCAAAGCACCCCAAACAAACAAAAGTTTCTAAGAGGTGATGAATGCTGAAGACCTAACAACCGCTTTCTAGCCAGCCCCTTGTGCTGCACATGCATGTATTTAGCGTGCACAGATGCAGGGCCACTTCCAGAGGTCCTTTGATGGCTGCAGGGTGACTTCACGGGTCTGAACTGAACCTCGTAATGGCTTCATGGCTGAGGGAACCGGGCGAGGTGATCTCACCAAGGTGACACAGCAGGTCTGTAGCCCAGCCAAGTATACTCCCAGCCTCCACCGGTGCTGCTAAATGTGTCAGCTGGCACTGTCAGCAGATGCAGTGCTATAACTCTTTGCCCTTTGTGCACGTACAGTGTTTATGAATGGTACATGTATGGATAGTAAAATCAAGCATTAGCAATATGCAAAGGATATAAATCAGTATTATTACTGACATGTCCAAGCAAGTGTCCACACATTGTTTTCGCTCTCCTCGTCATTTCTAATGTTCTTTTGTACTCAGCTCTTCCTAGTGAAGCATTCAATGAAGTATTTGGAAAACTCTCGCCTGTGCATAGGCTGTTGATCAACTTTTGCAGGTAAAACTGAATTTCGTTGGTTTAGTGCTCGAAACTGCTGAGAATATCACCACTGGCAGGTTAGAGGATATTCTTCTGAAACAAGCAGTGTTTGCATGACCACGCTAGAAAAATATTGACATTAACTGATTGAAAAAGATGTGTAAATCTTTGGTGATGGTGGCCCAGCTATGACTTACTGTGTTTGCACTGCAGTGGTTACTAAATATACCATTCGTGGAGCGAGACCACATATTCACTAGTTGCTGTATTTACACAGAATGTGAGGATGCTTCCTAACCTAGACCCTTGTGCAATGCGCAGCTAAGCCAAGAAACAACAGTTGTGGTCTGAGTGAAGAGATGCTGGGATTACGGAGGAGGTGAAGGGGGAGGCTTTGGGGAAGTTTATGCTGCCCTTTAAGTCCGTTCAGCTGCAACCCTCAAACCCACTTCTGAGCTGCTCCAAGGCCCGGCGCTGTTCGGAGCCAGGACCAGAGGGAAGCCGGCGTGTTTGCGGGGCCCTCCCCCGGCGCAGGCACCTGCTGCCGGGCTGCAAGCAGGGCAGCTTGGAAGAGAGGGGAAGGAAACCGCAGCGATGCCTGCCAGCACGCAGGGCTGCTGGGAGCCGCAGGCTGAGCAGCATCCAGCAACTGCTAGAGAGAAAAGGGGGGACATGTCGACAGCACTGCCACCGGATCCCCAGCGTTAGCTGCAGGAAACTGAAGCCCTATTTCCACTGGGCTCAAGCTGATGACTGGAAAAAATGTTTCTCTGTTTACAGGAATCTGAAACCTTGTAATTCTCCTCTGCTTTCCCTCCCCCTCGCTCTCTCCCCTTCAGCCAGCCAATCGCTAGCAGACACATTTGGAAAGGAGGGTTTATTCCAACTCTAAACCTCTGTAATTTAATAAGAAAAACAATTCAGGAACAGTAGTAACCGCTGCAGCATGATAAACAAAATATTTAAAAAGTCCAAGGCTGGAAAAGTTTGGGCAAAGTGCCCTGAAATCTGAGGTGCTGGTGTCCCCAGGGCCAGTAAGGAGAGGACGAGCACCTGATACCGCAAGGGCTGGGTGGTGAGCACAGCATCGGGGACAGGGCAGAGCTGTCCTGCGTCCTCCCTCCTGCACTGCCTGTCCCTGACAGTGCCTGGCACCTGAACCTGCAGCGGTTCAAGAAAGCTCAGGCGGCTGAAGGGTAGCTTGTCCCCCCTGTGAAGATCTCAGCCTTGTCCTTAAATGCGGCTCATTTAATGCCAGGAACATGAGCACTGTGTCCCTGCTCCTGCCTGCGTGGGCTGAAATGCAGGGTGCTGCTGTTTGCGTTTGCAGGTTACGCAGGCTGGGACTGCTCAGTGCCCTCCCTGTGGCGAACATATGTTATCAGAAGAAAATTCATAGGTAATAAAGTCTGGATTCAAGAAAAATTCAGATACTACATAAAAAAAACCAGGCCTCTCTGTCTTTGCTGGTTCATTTCCAGGTCACTGTAGACTCTCTTGGGCTGGGCTCTTGCTTCCTTTCTCTGTTCCTTTGTTTCTTTTCCAGAGAGGTAGCTGCATCTCCACTCTGACTAGAGGAATTTTCCTAAAATAATCATATTAACCAGAGGAAGAGCTTATCTTCCTCTTTCTATAGCTGTAAATCTAGCAGCATTTAGCTAGGTTTAGGGGTGAGGTAGAAATGGTCAGAAAAACAGGAGCAGAATATTTGGAGAGACTTCTCCAAGTCACTTGTGGACCTGCAGTACTGCATGTTAACTCACCCTGCTTTGGGTAGGAGTTTTGGTAAAGCAGGAGCTGGATTTACAAGTGTTTGAGATTCAGGAGGTATTTTCTCTGAACCGCCAAAATTCAGTAATTCAAATGAAAGCCTTCAGCTTGCTTCCTCTCTATATGTGACATGTATTATCTTTATTATTACTTGTCAGGCCTGCGTCTTATATGTCATCACTATTTAATGTCTCAACGCAAACATGTGGCTGTTAGCACGTTTAGATGGTTTATTTCCTGTTTTGCCTCTTGTGTACTGCTGTTTGCCCAGCAGCACAAAAACAAAGGGCCAAAGTTCACAAGTGTTGAACGCAAAGCTGCGCTATGGAAGTCATAGTCATGCTTTGGTAATTGTTTAAAATCTTTTCCCAGTGACTCTGAAATTACCCTGCTGTAAGAGGGGCCAGGAGCGTGGCCGAGAGCCCCCCCAGCTGCAGGGGGGACAGTCCCCTGGCACGACTGGGGACAGGGGTCCTGCCGCATCACTGCTGTGTCTTTGCTCACCTCCCTGTCCCTCCATAACCCGCTGCCCAGAGCACCCAGTTGCCTGCGGGGTACTGGTGCTAGTGCCAGGAGACCTCGGCAGGCTGCCCCAAGTGCACAACTGAACGCTCAAAATGCCGCACATAGACGTGCCTTATTTTTTCCCTTTTCTGGAATCCTATTGCGAATCATTTTTGTAGGCTAGTGCTGAGTTAACCAGCTGTGTTAGCTCCTTACTGCCAGAGAAGCCAGCAGTTCTAGCACCCAGCTGAAGGTAAAGGTGAAAACAGGAAGGACAGAAGGCCCACACAGCTCAATAGGAATTTTCCTTCCTCAGACTTTCCCCTATTTCAAAATCAGTTGTGTTAAATCTTTAGTATTAATTGGGAATCATGGGTGTTTGAATACCACAGATGCATTATTTACCAGCAGAAAATTCTGGCAGGTCTGAAAATACCCTGAGACACTAAGTGAAGCAGGAACCTTTTGAATTATTCACAACTTGGATAGACAGCAATCATTGCTGCTATTGTAGCAAGTTTATGGTTTAAATTATTATTTTCTGGTACTCTGTTGTTTGCACACCCGTACCTTTTTATGCCTTCTTTCTTTTTTTCTTTTCCTTGTGTTCAGCAATGACTTATAAACTTTTGCAGATGTGAGTATTGCCGGAGCCCCCTCCTCTCTTTAGATGGTTTGCTCAGGAAGAGCAATTAGTTTTCATGTAATATTTTTCTGCCATTTGGCTTGAGCAATTTCTGTTGGTTGGCATAGGCAAAGTACAAACGAAGAGGTGCTTCCCTCACCCCCCAGACAAGCACGAGGGAGTTGTCCTTTTTCAATCCAGTTTTGTACTTTGGGGCCCAGGTGTTGCAAGATTTCTTCTAAGAGATTTTCTTTCTTCTTTCCCTTTAAATCTTGTAAATAGGCTCCTCTGCTCCTAAGGTAATTGCAGTTATTTTTGGAGCAGTGAATTCACATTAAGGCAGAAAGTATTTACTGCAAAAGGCATCCGTGCAGGTAGAGACGTTCCTGCACTATGGAGAGCATTACTGGGCTGCAGCCATGGGACGTGTGGCTCCTCCATGCAGGGACAAAGTCTTGGGTGCCCCAAAAAAGAGTCATGCTGTTGAATTCCATGAGCTCTGCTTCAAGGGCTGTGAGTTGGGAAGTGCAGAGAACAGGGAACAGCAGTGAGGATGTTAGCTGATATGTGACCATCGTCGTCTTATTTCATGTTCTTCTTACAGCCAAGTTCCTTGGCCCTTCCTCGAGCAGAACACCCAAGGAAGCGTGTGCCAGTGGGGATCAGCATATCTCCAGAGCATGGGGGGTGAAAAGGAGAGATGGTCCTGCCAGGTGGCATATAGATAGCTCTTCCCAAAGGATTGGGGTCTCTTTTTAATCCCCCCCAATAGCCTGATCTCCCCTCCCAGCCACACTATGGAAACAGATTTACTCTGGTCCTGCTTTTGTGCAGACTTATCCCTCCATAATCTCTCCAATTCATTTTTTCATGGCTTTTAAAAAGCAAATTTGACAGGAGGAAGAACTGCTGTTGTGATAGCTCTGTAGACTGAACTCTTAAACAAACAAACAAACAAACAAAAAAAAAAAAAAAAACCAAAAAAAACCCCACCCTATTGTCATCAGAGAAGAGCTGAGGGAGCACTGTTTGGATTGAGTTGGATCAGTCTGGGTGATAGGATTCAGCATTTGATGCTGAACCAGGGCTGAGCCTCCTGTTTTGCAGCTGTACAGTCCCACAAGCTGTTGTCCTGGGAATTCAGCTATGGATAACAGACGCCTTACCAGAATTGCTATAGCCTCTATCTGCTATAGCTGAGTTTTTGAGAGAATTACTTTTAAGATAACTTCCACGTCTGAACTTCTTCCAGAAAATCACAGAATAGTTTAGGTTGGAAGGGACCTCTGGAGGTCATCTCATCCAACCTGTTCAAAGCAAGGTCAACTTCTAAGTTAGATCAGGTTACTCAGGACCTTGCCTGGTCGAGTTTTGAATATCTCCAAGGATGGAGATTGAACAGACACTCTGGGCAGTGTAAACACGTTCATGATTTTTTTTCTGATATCCAGACTGAATTGTTCTTACTGCAGCTTATGGCTGTTGCCTCTTATCTGTCTGCTGTGCATCTCTGAGAGCAGTCAGGCTCTGTTTTCCTATTAACTTTCTTTAGCTTGTGGAATACTGCAATCAACCCCCCCCAGAACTGCTTTATTGAATGCTAAAAAAACACGTGGTCGTCTCAGCCCATGCTTGCATGTCGTGTGTCCTGGCCCCTGGCATCTCCATGCCAATATCTCTCCTCTCCTGGGGAGCCCCAGCCTGGACCCAGCACTCAGACACAGCCTCACAGGTGCTACAGAGAGGGGCATAGTCCCTGCCTTTGGATGGCTGGCTTTGCTCATGCCAATGCAACCCAGTAAATGGTTAATCTTCATTGCTGCAAGGGCATGCAGCTAATCTGTGTTTAACTTGATATCCATCAGCATGCTGCGAAGCCAGGCAGACCCCAGCCTGCCTGAAATAACTCTTCACTGGTGTCAGATTGGTCATGGGCGCAATGTGACGTGATTCTGGATTCAAGATTGTATGGCCAATGTGTCCTGGAAGTTTATATTTGAGGGTTTAGCTCCAAGGGTTCATGTGATGGCCACTTCATGTGGTCAGACCAAGAAGTTTCCTCCACTGCCAGTAAAGATCATAGATACTCATAGTCATTGGAGAAGGAAGAGGAATAAAAACTGGGCTGAAGTTTGATATGCTGTTGTGGCTGCTGCTGTCTCAGGCTGAGAGGTTGCTGTCTGCTTCAATGTGCTAGTGTAACTGCAAAAGTAATTGCTTCCTAGCCCGGCGCTGTCAAAATATGTGGGGTTAGTTTAAATGCAGGGAGGGAGATGATGGTGTTTGCGGAAAGGATAGGAAGGAGACAGACAGAAGCTGGCCTGGGGATGGTAACCTCTCTGCAGCTGCAGAGAAGAAAAATGATGATATTTTGGCAGTGACATTTCTGACATGCTCCTGTTGCTTCAGTGAGACAGAGCTGGGGCTCCTCCGAGGGGCTGTGCACCAGGTGCCTGCGAGCCGCCTCCCTGGTGCTTCCAGTCTGAGTGACGAGGGAGCAGCACCAGAGAGGACCTGTGCCTCTGGGCAGCAGCGGGAAGGACCAGGGCAGCCCGCAGCCTTGGAGAGCACCGACCCACAGGCCTGGCAGGGCAGCAGGGCCTTCCCCTGCACAATATGGCAGCGCTGAGGAAAACAGCGATACCATGGGAAGTCTCTTAAGCATCCCAGGTATTCATAGGGTCCTGCTTCTTCTCACATGGAGGTTTTGAAGAGGCTATTCATAAGCACGGACAGTGCGGAAAGCTGAGTGCCACTGCTTTCTGAAGGGCACATAATTCCCTTGGGCATCTTTGAAAAAACCCATTAAATTAAGCTTGCAAGTGAAACTTGATTGGAATGAAAGATTATTGTGGCTGGATGGGTATACTGTTTAATTGCACAGAAAATAGTCACTTTGTTTAGCTTTTGCATGTAGACTTGGAGTGGAAGGGGTGCATTTGTGTGTCTAAACGTCAGCATCAGATTCCTTTATTGGTCCATGGCTTGTTCTGGGATTACAGTATATTTTGGGATGTGATGCTGTGAATAGAAGGCAGCTCAGGGCAGTGTTTTATGTAAGGTAGCACTCTGCACTATTTTTAAATTTTTATGATATGGTAGGCTTGTTCTAGTATTTTAATAAAATGAGACATGCTCTTCCTTTTCTACAACAGCAGCAAAATCTAGTCTAGGGCTGCCCTGCTTGACAGCTTGTGGCAGGATTATAAAAAAGAAGTTTATTCTGGGGCTATATATAAATGTTATACGTGGGTGGAGGCTGGACAGAATTGTCTCAAGGGTCACATCCAGTAAGCACAGCACCCTTTGCACAACTCTATTCTACAGATGTTGGCTGTCAATAGCATAGGGCTCTTATATTCTTTTTTTTTCCCTCCCTTTTTTTTCCCACCCAATTTATTTAGCTTTCACAAAATGGCATGTGTGGCTTTATTTACCTCTTGGAAGAAGGGTTGGAACAGCCTGGAGCCTGACACCCTGTTAGAGGTGCACTGCGCACCTGCAGGTTGGGTATCTGTATCTCAGCATCCCATATCCCTTCACCTCGCAGCACACTTCAGGTATTTCCTGAGAAGAGCCTGGCCAATTTATCTGCCTGACAGTGGTGAAGGCAGATGGAGATGCATGGTGAAGGTTCTCTGCCTTCCTGTCCCCACTGCTGGTGTCCTCCTCATCATGTGGGCCATGGTGCTCACCTGGAACAGGCTATGTGCTCTCCAAACATGAGGTACTTTGGGGCTGGAGGATGAGATTGCATTTCAGATGTGCTATGGGCATTAGCATTGTCATTTTACTACTTCTGTCCTCAAAATTCCTTTTCAAAGGAAGCTACCCCCTTCACTGAAGCTGGTGATGTCAATGTAGTACATTTTTTCCTCTGCCATTTCCTCAAAAGAATGTAGTGCTTTTTGTGACATTTTTTCCCCAGATTCTGCCCTCACCATGTCTCCACACAGTAATGCTGGGTATGTTTATGGGCCTCATGACTCCCCATGAGTTCCAAGTCCAGAGCCACTCTGTTGGAGTTAAAACAAACACACATTCTCTTTAATCATGTGAGCTCAAGTAAACCTTGTGTAATCTTCTTAAAAGTTAACCACGACTTGTTCAGGTTTTGATAGTTTAACTGTTTGAATAGATTTTATCAGATTTTCCTGAATGATTCACCTCCAGGCTAAAAATAAAACAGGAGGCGCTTCAGGGTAATTTACAAAAGAAGTCTGCATCAAAGCAGGGGGCTGGAGTCCAAGCATCTTCCCTCACGTGGCTGGAGCATGGCACCGCAGCACTGGTAATTCTGTGTAAGCCTGGTGCGGGAGAGACAGGGAGATGAGAAAGACAATGAGGAGCAAAGCCGGGCAGATCCATGACTGCCACTCCATATTTTTACTGTCGGAACTGATGAGAAGAATTTACCCACCAGGGTTTTAAAAATCCAATAACTTAAAAAAAAAAAAAAAGAAAAAAAGAAAAAAAGAAAGTGACATAGGGAAGGACAAGAGAAAAAACAAAAGACCTGAAAGAGAAGTCTTTAGTGATGCAAGGAAATGCTGCTGTTGTCTTTGGGCTAAATCTATCAGAGCAGAGCACCATAAATCGAAGATTCATTGCTCCCCCTGCTCATTAGCTGTGTGAAACTGTGACTAAGCGGTGGGGCTGGCCCGTGCAGCGCCGGGCTGTTCTTATTGCCTTGCTTGAATCGGGAGCATCGGCAGGCAGCCATGATTCACACGTACAGCCCGCCTTGCTAGGTGCCAGATTTCCACTATTTTTTTCCATGAGGGGGAAGATTATGCAGCCGTGTATGTCTTCTGGCTTCATTAATTTTTGCTTGGACAAAGGCAAAATTATTCGAGTGGATCTCTTATTTATTAAAGGAATTGAATTTGTTCACTAGACTAGACTCGGAATGTAGCAGGCAGCAGTGCAAAGCATGGAGGATACAAGCCCAGTGGACATTTTTATTTTAACAATGAAAATATGCAATCTGTCTCAGCAAAATACAGCTGCTGAGCAAATTAACTTTTGTTGAATGCTTATTGGGGGTCCACAGCTCATTCTTTTGTTCTTCCTGTTCAGCAAGTGTGTTTTTCTGACTAAGAAAATAATAGATTGTGGCTCTGTAGAGCTTTTCATCAGATGATCTCAAAGTACTTGGCAAACACTAGTGATTTGCTTGGGAGAGACTAAACCTTAGCGTATATCCAGAGGACGGTACCTAGAGAGCAGGGTGAAAAGTACATTGCAGCTACTGGAGGGGACTTCAAAACAGTACGTTCATAGGACTTAAACGCACACCAGACGATGTTCTCTAACAGGGTATCTGGTGTCAAAGCTGTGATATTTTTTCTTTCACTTACGATGGCACTAAGAGGATATAATAAAGAAATTTTAATTCTTTTTCTAAGTTAAGGTGCTCATGCCCACCCAAATATCTGGATAGCTTCATGGCAGCGTATCTAAGCCCTGGCTCCCACCCAAGTCTTTGTTCCCATGTCCCTGTGCTGCTCCTATGGAAAGCAGCCCACCCCACCTACCAGCTGGGAATTTCCCTGACACATGGGCATTCTCTGGGTAACATGAGATTGGCAAATGGTGTTGTGTTGCAAAGCTCCCCCCATCTAAGCAATGAAGTATGTTAGGAGCGCCTGAATATTCAGTATCAAAAGAGTTTGAGCTGTAGCCTCTCCATGCTCTGTCTCGTCTGGGTTGCAGCCTGTAGGCACTGTATGAAGTAAGTTAGGAAAGCCCTGGAGCTGTGGTAATGTGAGGTAGGGACTGGAGTGGTCTCCATGCAGGTCCCAAATTCAGGCAGAGAATTTTCTTCCAGTCTTCTTGGTTGCTCCTACTTTGCAGTCTTGACTTAAAGGCTGTAGAAGGCACAGCTGACATTGCTCTGTATCTGCCTTTGGCTTGCAGTTTTTAGACTACTGTTGCTGCTATGCTATTCTTTTCAACAACCATTCCAAACCAAGTTTACAGAATTTCAGCATGAAATCAAGTATTTGCTCAAATTTAGGTGTTTTCATATAGGCCTGGACAGAATTCTGTGTTTGGAGCTAGAGTTCCAAAGCCAATACTCCATTTCCAGCTCTCTGAAATTCTCAGAGGGGAAAAATGTAACCTCCTGTATTCAAAAATTATCCACACAGCTCCCCAGCTGGTAGAGTACTCTTTTGATGCCATCCAAGGCAGTAGAATCCTTAAATAGATAGTCATAAAAATACCACTGAACAGTCACTTTGGAAATACACTCTTATAAGAATACCTCTGAATTTTGCTAACATTGGATCTAAGCGTATGTTTTCCTTCAGACCCAGCCATGAATTAATTTGTAATGTGATTTTGTTATGAAGATGTGAGAAATCTGCATACTATCATCTTTGACCCAGCTCCAAACAAAACCTGTGAGAGCTGGAGTTTCATAAATAGTTTCATGTGGTGCTGGTGTAACCCAGTGGAGCAGTGGGAGGAGAATGGGGTAGTACTGAGAGCAAGCCACCGAGTGCAGCTCCCAAGGGGAAAAGAAAACTTCAGCTCTAGTAAAAGATTTACATAATGTCAGGAAGAACGATTTAAATGCAAATAGCCTGGTAAGATTGTTAGAAATTTTGCAGTGGCTCTGGCAGCCAGGTGCGGCATAAAAAGAAAAGGAGCAAGGAGCTAAACAAATATTTCCTTCCTTCTGCGAGTTCATTTATTCATAACCCAGGTTCATTTCTTTGGCAGGTGTATTTTCCCCNAAAAAAAAAAAAAAAAGGCTGGCTGCCCCCTCCTTCCCAAATACACTCCCTTTACATTACAGCGAAACATGCACCCACCTGCAGACAGTGAATAACCACTCCAGGTGCTATGTAATACCTATATTTATTGAATTTGCCATCAGGTTCTATAAGGTGATGCAGACATGAGTAGTTTAAAGCAGTTTCTTTCGCAGTTCTCTCCTCAGATCATTTAAAACACACAAAATCAGGTATTTGGGGAAATTGCCAAATATGTTTTTAACTCTGCATGTTTTGAAGACTTCACAAACTGTATTAAAGTTGAAGTGGAAGTTTTGCTCCCCTGAAATGGCCTTTTAGGAGCAAACCTGAGCCTTGGTGCAGGCTGCTGGGGCAATGTCCTAGCCAGGTACAATGAAAGCTTGAGAGACGACTCAACCTGTTGCATGACCATTGAAGGCAAGCTCTTTGTTTTTCCTGTAGTAATTACCAAACTGCCTTGTGGGGCTCTCCCACTGCACGTACAAAAAAGGAACCAAATGAGCAGCAAGAAACGTTGTTTTGCCTATCAGGCTTGTGGGCACGTGTTTTGGGCAGGTGTCTCTGCATTTCCAGTGTTTAGCTTCTGGAGGAAGCTAATATCATCAGATGGAAAGCCGGGATGATTTGGTGTGACCAAGGCACTGCTGCTTTTTGTAGCTACATCTTTCTACTGGCTGCTGGTTCACTGTGCTAAGACTTTGGCAAGGTCATTTAAAACTCCTAAGGGCAAATGTTGGCTGCACAGAAAGCCAGAAATCTTTCTGCCATGGATTAGTGTCAGCTCAAATCTTGGTGCCTCAGTTTCACCCTTTGTAAAATGAAGATGCTAATGTTCTCTAGAAGTCTGCAAGGGTCTATTTGTTTGTTGCTGGTACAGTTGTGATCTGGGGAGAGAGATTCCTAAAAAAGAAGGAAGACAAGATTATACAATTTGTGTTAATTAGTTACCATTCACTGTCAAAACTGTGCTAGGTGTTCTGTTGCCTTCAGGTTGCAGTCACTGTAGAGGACACTTCCAGTGGACTCTGTTAGTGGAGAGCTGGCTCGAATCCCAACAAAACAAAAGTTTCGTCTGCTAGACTGCTGTCTTCATGACATCGCAAGTGTATTGGTTCTTTTCAGAGATGTTGCATTTAGGAATTTGCTGTGTCTCTTTTACATCTAACAGCTTTTCCTCCAGAATTAAACAATAAGCAATTTCTAAACTAAAAGAACAAACTGGAGAAAAGATCTATTTTACTTTGCTGTCTCCCAATACCTAGGCAACTTTCAAGTACCGTATCAGTCAGACAAAGAGGAAATACACATCTTCAGAGCTAAAACCATGTAGCATCTGTTCAAACTTCTGTCAGCAGAAACAAACTGTGTTTCACAGGCAGGCTATCTGATTTATCTAGGACAGCCGTTATCAAGAGCACAAGCAGCCTGCACTTGCAGCTTGTAATATTTTGGGACATAGGCAGGGCTCCATGGTCGGTCTGTCTGCTTGTTGGCTTTGTGTCACCAGTGCCAGGGCTGGTGGCAATAGAGTGGGTGTGAGAATATTGGGAACATCTCCCTGTGCCGGTAGGGTTTCACATTAATGGGCGGCAGACTTTTCCTCATGCAATTTTGCACACATTTGCTTATGCAGGGACTTGCATCCCAACTGTCCGGATAGACTGAATTTAGATTTGAATGCAGGCTTGGGCTTGTGCTGAAAATGTGTGCTCTGTATCGTAGACCTACCCAGTGAGCCTGGTTTGGCTGTAGCCAAAAGTGGTCACTGACTGGTGGCAGTGTCTCTAACAAGGTCTCAGTTTGGCTTTTGAAAAAGCCTCCAGGCTAGGAATTTGTTCAGCTTGGGCAAGAAGCCAGTTGGTGCCCTGGCTGTGCCTCCTCTGCACTGGGTCCCTGCAGATGTCGAAGGCCGTTTTGGTCATTACTGATCCCAGCTGGATTTGTAAGAGCTCCAGGTTCTGTGCTGCTTCCTCTGTGTGATAGCCCTGTTCTTGAATAGCATGATATATATATATTTTTTATTTTGGTTTTGTGTTTAGACTTTTCAGATTTTTTTCCCCTTGTGAACTTCTTCTTTCTGCAGACTCTGCAGTTTGCTTCTTGAACTTTCAGACCAATGGCTCCAGCTGAAGCCACTTGGCAGTCCTCAGAGCCTCCCATCCCTTCCCTATCCCTCCTCATAGATCTCGTTCAGACCTTTCCCTGTCAGTTCTACTGCACCCATAGGACTGGAAAAATATCCATGAGATACGCAATATATGTGAGCACTAATCTAATCTAGCAATTATCTCCACTTGTGAGGGCAGATGAGATTACTCACCAACAGAAAGGTCATAACAACAGAGATCAGCCATCATGTGGTGTTTGCACACACTGATTGTTGTTTTATTGCTGGATACTAAGAGTTATCATGAAGCTGATGTGATTATGGGTATCTATGCCTATTGTAATTGGATTTCTTCTGGTAAAAGAAGAATGTTTGTGAAGGAATCCACACTTGACCCTGCACGTTTGCATGCTCCGTACAGTCAATACGCTTGCTTTGATCTCCAGTGAAACTGTGCTACTAAGAAGAGTAGGTTGACCTTTTTTAGATCTCAGATTTAAACAGTGAGCCAATGATCTCATGTAAAATCCTGAGGCAAGAAGATCATAAAATCTTGCAGAAAGAAGATTTGAGTGTGGGATTGGAGTGTGCTCAATGGGATTTTTTACTACTTTGTGTGTGTGTGGCTGGATCTTCTCCCTCAGTGAAGGGAGAAGGAGGGAGGGAGACTTACTTTTCTTGGTGATAATCTTTATAAATTTTATATGCTTAAATCTACACAAATAACCAAGAGATTATTAAGTGAACTTGAAAACTCCAGACAACATACTGGGGAATCACCCTGTNCCCACAAGTGAAAAATTAGTCAGGAGCAAATCATTGAACAGATAAATTACAATCCTAGGAGAAAGGTCTTCCTACTATGCTGAGTGGGCTTCTATAGGTACAATGCTGCTGGCTGAGAATGAATAGAACTATAGGATCCTCACAGAGCAACAGTCACTCGTTATACAAGATGTTCTGCTACTCCTAACCCAGATCTTGCTGTCAAACATGCTCTAAAGCTTTGTTTGGTTTCATTTTCTTGTCTCTAGTTCTTTGTTGCTCACTTTAGACAGGTTAATCAATACTCTGAAGACTATTTTTAGGTTCAGTGACAAGCTGACTACACCCTCAAGGCAAAGGGAAAAGTTTCCAGCCCTTGGTCAGCTTAGAGAATGGCTTTGGAGGAGAGGGAAGGTGACACCTTTCAGTAGCACAATATTTGTAACCTTGGTTTGCTGCTATGAGAGGCTCAAGTTTTCAAATGTCTCACTGATGGTGGATTGAAGCTGCCATTATATTGGAGGAAACAGTTTTAAACCCCCATGGTATCAGACGATAGGATGCAGGTCCAAAGTGCCGTGCCTTCAAAGACGTGGGAGTGGCGCGTGGCCGCGCTGCCTGTGCCGTGCCTCTGGAGCATCCGCAGCTGCAAGGTTGGCAGCTCTGCACTTGCTTTTGTATTTAACCTCTACCTGTTCGCTTAGCTGGGATTTGAACAGATCACTGCATCCTTGTGCTAATTGCAGTTTAATAATTAGTGCCTATCAAAACGTTGCCTTTCAACTGCCATTCATTTTGCTCTTTGCTTGCCAAATAACTTCACCTCTCCCTTGCCGCAGCCGCTGTGTTCAAGGGTGACAGGGCTAGTATTTCTTAATTTCACATTCAGTTCCCTCTCTGTCCTGCATTTTAACCCCTCAGTGGTTTCAGTTTTACTCCCCAAGCTAAAAGATACAAATCATTCTCAACATGCTTGTAAAGAGCAGAAAACCTGCTGCAGTTAAACGAGCACACTGCCTTTCTGTTCAGCTGCACAGCTGGTCCTCCAGCAGCATAAAAGCAAAAGAGATGGCAGGCGGGCTGGTCAGTGCCATTTTAGGTAGCAGAGATTTGTTCCAGTTTACTGTATATTTGTAGAAATCATGGAGAGCCAAACGCAGAAGAGGCTAAAGGGAACCTGTTCTCTCTTCCCAGGATTTTAGATGCACTGAGATGGAAGCAAGTTGCTAAGGAATTGTAAAGTCAGAGGAAAATTATTCCCTGACCTTAAGTCCAATGATCAAATTGGTTGGTTAAAACAAGAATTATCTGGCACTTAATCTAGTGACTTGGTGATTGTGTGGCCTGTATAACTGTCTGTTCCCATCTATTTGCATGCCAGTAGCATGGTTCATACGCTGCTGCCTCTGCAGCAAAACGCACTTGTTCCTGAATGACAGTGAGAGTGTATCCAGGACTTGGAGAGAAAACTGCTTTTCTTGTATTGTAAATCATGGATCAGAAGGAAGCTGAAACTTCATTTGAACGGTTTTCACAGATTTCTGTGCTGCATCTTGTTAGAGTTTATTATAAGCTTACACCAGTGATTAATCAAATATAGAAATGCTACAGACCAAGATCTATGTTATGTGAGCTTTTAACACCTTCACCGCTTTTTGCTAGGGGCTATTTATTTGTTCCTCTCATTTTACTTTGTTTTAATCAGCACAAGCGGCCTGTCATTGTCAGTAATGCTGTAAAGCCCCTTCATACCTCTAGCAGTGGATCAATAAATGTTCATCTCTCCATGCTTTCTGCCCACCCACTCATTTGTTCTCCAGAACTGGAGATGTCAGGACTCCTCCCCAGGGCAGCCTGGAGTCGTGTCTCTGCCTAGGCAGCGATAAACATCCAGAAGAGCTGCAAATAGGTCCTGAGCTGTCACTTTCTGTACAGCTCCGAGGTTAAAAAAAGATTAAAAAGATGTTCCAGCAGTCATTAAAAAAAAAAAGTGTGTTTAACGGTGTTGTAGCAATAGTGTGGATATGTAGGACGTAAAGACAAGAACTGAGCGGTGTCTGAGGCAGCACGTCTTGTCTGCTCCAGGCTGCAGGGGCAGTGGGGCTGGGCAGGCTGCGTGCCCCATGCTCTGCCCTGATGGGGAAGAGGGCTTTGTCCTTCAGGTCTGTCTCTCACCAGTACCTGAAATCACAGAGCTCATCCACTGAGCTGCAGCTCACAGCAGATCTTACGTGCGGGGCACAGAGAGGCTGGAAATCAAGGCTGGATTTACCAGGCTTTCTTGCAGGTGTGAAGCAGCACTTGACACAGGTGTGGAACAGGCCAGTGATCAACCTGAGCTTTGAGACGTGTCCTCCCTATCTGAGCCTAGGAACTCTATATGTTACCGGTAGATCCATTGCTGGGCAGCTTGCTCTGATTCTTCTGCTCTTCTTTTGCAGTCAGGTAGGCGTTCCAACTGAAATGCCTACAGTCCAGGATAAAAATGTAATGCTTGTCCAAAAAGTTCATAACCCTGAAATACATATGCTAATCTGATTCCTCTGCTCTTTTCAACCACCATTATAAACACAGAAAACTACTGAAAACAAAACAAATAATAATAAAAAAATGCAGATGTGTTCAGATCTCAGCTCAAGGCAGGATATTAATCAGCTCATCTCTTGCTTTTATCTGCAGGGGAGCGCTCAGCCCCTGCCTGCTCAGAGCTGCCGTCCAAAGCAAAGAGCTGCCTGGAGAAAGGTGTACTCTGAACTCGTAGGACAAAATATACAAATCTAGATAATCTAAGCAGTAAATATTAAGGAGGCAGCTTAAGAAGCTCTCTGCTCCCTGGAGAGGGGCAGGATCAATAAGAGCTGTTCCAGGGCAGGGGATCCTCTCCCTGGGGCCCGTACCCATGCAGCTCAGAGGCTGTGTGATGCAGTGCTGCTGTGTACCCATAGGTACCCAACTCTGCTCACTTTTCCTTCCCTGCAGCTGTAGTGGGGCTTCCCTGTATCTCAGCCATTAGAGAGCACAGAGGGACAGGGAAGAGACGAGTCCTCAGCAACTCTCCAGAAGGGAACAGACGTGGGGGCAACATACATGTGCTTTTATAATCCTCATCTTTTCTGCAATGTTTGTTCTCACATTAGCATCAACAAACAGGCTGTGACCTTGCCTGTTGATGCTTTAAATGCCCTGTTACACAGCAAGCATGGGAATGAGTTAGTCACATGGAAAGTACTTAGTCTCACATGGGCTGTTCATGTGCAGAGAGGGAAAAAAAAGCCAGTCTCACAAATACAATAATCTCTGCAGGAATCTCTCTCTCTCCCCCCTTCTATAATGATGAAATACAGGCTGGATTTTTTGCTTTAAGGCAGAATCGTATCACGGTTTCAAGTCATTTAAAAAACATAGACAAATCAATACTTTATTCTTTCTAACAACCACAGTATTAACTTTGTCCCACCGGTCTGCCCTTTAAGAAGCTACCTTTTTATGCACAATGCTTATATACCTCAGCTCAGGGTCGTGTAGGAGTTTAAAAAATGAAAACCCATAACCTCTGTAGGGCAGAAAACAGCCCAATCCAACCCCCTTCCCTGCTCCTTGTTCCCAGGCCAAAGGTGAGCTGCCAATGCATCTGGAATTCATGGAAATGCAAGGAAGAGGTGGGTTTTCTGGCTGCAGCGCCTCGCTCCCAGAAACACACACTCAGCACAGACTGAAGCCAAAGCCACTGCAATATGCTCTGAAATATGCTCTGGTACGCTCTCAGACCCTTTCCTCACTCATCTTTACCAAATAGCCTCAAATTTCCAAATTCCCCCCGAGACAACGCACTCCTACTTTAACCATAAATCTGAGGCATGAAGCAGAGGGCTGGGGTGTACATTGCACGCACGCTTTTGCTGCATAGATCCGTCTGTAAAGCCAAGCCTGGTCTTGAGGATTTCATTCCTGTGCAGTGGCTCTGCCAGGTAGCCAATGCGCTGGAGACACCCAGAAAATTCTTTCCATATTTAGGGGAACCCACAGCAGGTGCATGGGCAACATAACCTTTCCCCAGCTGGAAAACCTTCACGAACAACTGCAGGGGTATTTATTTGGGTTGTGAGAGGATATGGTTCTGTCTTTTGTTCCAGCTCCCGGAATAGCCTTGCACAGCAGGACTTGGCAGCTGAGGTGCAAGTGCAGCACAGCCCTGTGGGTTGCGGGGTTTCGTGGTGGGACCCAAGCCAGCTCTGTGGTCCCAGCTTTGGGACATCGATGCTGGTTTGCTCCTTCACTTCAATTCTTGTGCCTGGCTGAGCAAAGCCATGAGGTTTTGAGCAGGGTACATCCCTGCACCCCAGCCAGTGCTGTACATTGGGGTCCTTCACAATTATAAGGAGAGTCCCATGTCACTTGTTCCTCCAGCACTTCTGCTGGTGATGGATTTGTTGGCTGATCCTCCCCAGCCAGGTCACAGCCCATACCTCCGGCAGCTTGGGGCACTGGTGATGTTATCTTTCTCACAGCCAAGCACCAACATCAGTTGTCCCCGCGGGATTTTGTGGTAACCTTTTGTTTGGCTGCTGTCTCCATGCCTCATTGCTGCTGCCTGCAGGGCTCCAATTTATGACTTCTGCGTGCACATGTCTCCCTCTGCTCCCCACCTTTCCCACCCCTGAACCTTTGTGAAAGCACCAGCATCTGCAGCTACCAGGGAGCTGGGGGGGATGAGGGGAGCAGTACACCCGCAACCCCCATCTCCATGGGACTAGAGTTTTTGGTAAATTTCCCCATACGTGTCCTTGCAATGCCTTTATGTTTTAATCCCTGAAAGAGTGACTTTCTTGGAAATTTGTAGTTTGAAAGCATCTTTATCTGCAATGCTTGGTGCTGCTTGTTCTTTCTGGCCCAAAAGAGCCACAAAACCACATCAGCTGTGCAGCAGCAAGCACAATTCAACTCTGCAGTGCATCAGAGAGCTGGCAGTTGCTCTTGCTTTCCCATCCTGCCTAATGCCAGCTGGCCTGTAATGTCGATTTTTCTTCGTGTGTTAGAATATGATTTTATGCGGGTGCAGGGCCTGCTCCTGCTCCTTGGCACAGATCCTGATGGCAGGATTGTGCATGTGTGTGGGTGCACGGGCATGCATGCAGGCTTTGGCTCTGTAATGGCTGGGCTACCATGGAAGATGTGAGAGCTACGATACTGTTATCTGCTAGGGGAATTCAGTTAAAGGCATGTGCTCTTTTTGGAGCAGCTGGGCCAAAATTTCGCCTTGGCTCCACAAGTGTTTATTCAGAGATTTTCTCCTTCCACTCCAGCACTTGGACTGCTAGCGCCACATAGCAGAATTGAGTCCTGATTGGTTTTGACAGTCCTTGAAGCCTGGTTCTGACTCTAATTTCCCTTAGCAAAGGATTTTCCCCCACACAGCCTCCTTCGAAGAGATAGATGTGTTTGAAAAATGAAAAGGGGAATCTAATCTATTATTAGCTATGATACTGAAAGGTGATGTGCAACTCCCCTTCCTCAATGTGTATTTACGGAACATAATAGAGCAAATGCTGCAAATACACCTGGGAGCCCCATGAAGAAAGCATGACAATAGTTGCTCATGGCATTCATCTATTCTCAGTACATTTCCCATTCAAGCAGAGAGAATCCAAAGGGTGCCATCTAACATTAAAAAAAAAAAAAACTGTCATTTTAGTACAATTGCTGTAAAATTAGACTATCTGTTTTGTATACTGAACTTGCAGGATACCACAAAATGAGTTCCTGAATGAGCTCATGTAAATGTGATGTCTTTCACACTTGATGCTCCATACACTCTGAGAGGGTAATGTAAATGTTAACATAAAAAGGTGTTCTACCAAATTGGAAAAAGCAAAAAGCTCTCCTATTGTGGGAACATGCAATGATAATGCACACTGCAGTGAAAGGAAATTCTTGACTTTTCACTTGAAATGCAATAGTTTTCTGATTACGCATTGGAACTGAACCCAGTTTCTGACCCTCTGCTAGCTATATGTAATCTGTGGACAGCACTGTGTCATTCCTAGTTATTTATTGGTCAGGGCCTAGCGTGTAGCTTTCTGTGTAATTACTGATGAGCATAACATGAAGCTGTATATGGCTTTCCCTGCTCACAGACTGCAGAGGTGGTACAGCTCTATTCACGTGAACAATGCTGCAATGGCTCGTTTGCTGTTAGCCAGTCGTGGCATTTATTGTCGCCTTGGTGATTTTCTGGGTTCTGTAAAGTTAGCCTGAGCTTATAAAACATTGTCTTGGAAGTGGAAAAAAATATTTTTCTGAAAAAAATGCCTGGTAAAATCAACCTTTATTCCTTCTCATTCCTTTCTCCCGATCCAAATTTGCTTTCCAGATTCAGCTGATAGGCAGAAGAGTTTGCTGAATAGCAGCAAATACATTTCAGCCTATGAATTGTTTGCAAATCCAGTGCTTTGACAATCTGTGGTGGGTGATGGGCTGCCAGAATCTCAATGCTGCTCCCAGAATAAGTGGCTACGGGCTTTAAACCAAACAATGCTATCGGACTTTAGCAAGTGACAGATGCAGAAGGATAACTCTGTCTCAAACACATGAAAGACATTGGCTTTTGGTAGTTATTTTAGTTATACCTTGATTTACACTAAGTCCCAACAAGCCCACAGGCTGGGCTTTGTGAATCTCAGCACTACTTCTCATATGAAGTAGCCAAAAATAATACCTGTGCTTGAGAAGTGGTGTGGAGGATATGGTAGGAGTTAAGGAGAGGACCTTCTCCTTTCCTCCTCAACAACGCCAACCTGTCATGCCTGATTCTTAAGACACCTCTTTACGTGGACACTCCATGCTGGGCTGTGCTGAGCTGCACTAGCAGCTCTGAAATGGCCACAGCCAGCCCCCCTGCAATGGGCTACAGTGCCAGGTGTTGGAAAAGAGCTGGGCATTGTGGTCTTGCCTCAGCTCTGAGGAACAAAATCTGGGGATGCATCACATGAAAAAATACACAATATTTCTTTGTCTTTTAATTAATATATATTAATTAGGGAGGCTTTGGTGATGAAATCACCATCCCCATCTTTTTTTCCAGTTCATAAACCAGTTCTCTGTGTCTGGCCACCCCACCAGGCAGAACTCCCCAGCTTGGAGAGTGCTTCATTTCCAAGGGAGCCTTTTGTGCATGTCCTAATCACATGCATAAGCGGAAGAATAAAAATTGCTGTTAGCCTGTTTCAGGGGCTGTTGACATCTAGACCAAACTCACCAGCACACTGGCAAATAAACAACAGGGTCCTTGGTAACAGTGATGTGGTTCTGTGGCTGTTCCACGGGGATTTCACCTCAACAGGACCATTCATATGCTATCTCCCAGCCATGTTTACATTAATGACTATCCCTGAAGTCCCCTAGTCTCTCCTCAGAGAATCTTATTCACTCGTTAGGCTTTTCACTTGGAACCATTCAACCTTGCTGCTTTGATTTTGTAACAGGACAAACTCCAAGTCCTAGCAGGATAAACAAGATTGTATGGCTAATGATTTGTGAGCTTGGCCTGAATGCAATTTACTGCAGAAATTCCAGCCTATGAGACTTTGTAACCTGCTAATAAAGCACTTTTGGCAAGGCTGTACAAATAGAAAGGATTTCATAGCCTCAGATTCTGGGGTCATATCACTCTCCCAAATTGCAGAAATGCTGCTTTAATGCACAGCTTAAATATCTAGTAGCAATTGTTGGAATAAGATAGGGTTTCACCCCAGTATGATTTCATTTGTGAGGTGTAAGGGATGCTTATTTCTCTATTTTACAAGCTGATCGTTTGTAGCCAGAGTCCAAAGATGCCTTACAAGGGAAATGGGACCTGTCCTTATCAAGCAGCAATAATAAGCACCATTACACAGCAGTACTGGGGTAATCGATGTTAGGAACTGTGACTCAGCTTCATCTTGGGTTGTTTCCCTGGGCAGGGATCACAGGGCAATGGTGCAGTGTGTCACATGAAGATAATCTGCTGTGGCAATCCGTTGGATTAGGCATTTCCTCAAGAGCCTGGGGTTGTGACTGTGGCTCTATCACTTGGTGTTTGACCTTGGGCATGTCACTGTGCTTGGAAAGAGGAGATAATAATTCTTTGTGAAAAGAAGAGCCTCGAGAGTCTCACAGATGTTTTAAACTGTGATGGGTTCCTAGCTATCATCAGGGGCTGGGCACCCTGACACTGTGGTGATCTCTCTCCTGACGTCCAGTGAAGTTCCCACAGGTGCCAGGAGAAGCAGTGGACACAAATGCTGAAAATCCCGAGCCTGTCTTCTCTGCTTCTTTAAACTGCTGGAAATCTGAGGGCTGACCTGGGATCACAGCTGTGTTTGCTGAGATTGAGAGGCCAGCTTCGTTTTATTGATTGCAGAGAGCCTCTCCTCTCATTCATGGATGCACTCCACTCCCAGATTTTAGATGGGCTGATGGGGAAATGTCTGGTTATCCATTTCTTTGTCAGAGTCAGAAACCCCTTCCAAACACAGCATTAGCTGACGCAGGCAGACTGCTAGCTAGACAAACACTGGTCTGTGTGTCGCGTTCCAGTAAATACCTGCATTTGATTCCAAAGGGCTCCATTGATTAAAACCGTCTCTCCCGACCGGCCAGGGGAACAATCGTCACAATAGGACACTGAGCCATTAAACATTGCCACACAAAAATGCTGCTGGATCCTTTCATGTTGTTGCTGTTCTTATTATTGTTGAGATCTGGAAAATTACCCATCAATCACTCCTTAAGCTGCTCATGGAAGTTTTGCTGAACGCAGGGTCTGACTTTGCTGCCGAATTCATTAATATGTGCTCCTGAAAAAGAAATAAATCCACAGGAAGCCTATTGTGCTTACACTAGGTTGTCCCAATAGCTGTTACTTCTAGCCCGTTTCAAATGTACTGATACTGGCATATGAGATGAGACACAAAATCTCAGATGCTTTATGAAAACGTTTCCTGCAGATGTCATTTTTTCAGGCTCTCCTCAGCACTTTGGGTGGATTTGTATGGTGCCCATATTGGTTAACTTGTTAGCCTTTTCTTGCTAGGCCACAAAGCAAATGTATTTATAAAGCATAAGAATAGGGTGCAGTTTGCATCAGACCAAGTGTTCGTCTAGCCCAGTATCTTCTCCTCAGCAGCGGTTCAGAGTGGATAAAATGTGTAGAGAAAAGTATATGAAGTAGCTGAACCGACAGTGATACCTACTTGGTATGTTCTTTTAGCCTCAAGCATTTTGTGGCTGAAGCATAAATCCACTGCTGTTAAGATGGTTTTGGTCTATAAAATTGAAAACCAGAAGAAAAAGGCATCTGTCCTTGGGGTAATAGGGTTATTAAAGCTTTTATTTAGCCTGTGGCATGCATAGCATATGTGGAACTTAGCAGAAAAGTAGTGAGAGAATCTACCTGACAAACAAGATGTCTTTGGGATAAGGTGGATTAGCGAAGCAGTCAGATCTAAGGCACTGGACTGCTGACATTTTAGGCTTCCATCTTGCAATGGGTGGCATCTAAGAGGATTATTAGGAACCACAGGTAATGTTGAAGAAGCGTTACTTGCAGAACGATGCAGTGGGATTGCTGTTCTACTGCTGCACCAAGCCCAGGGAGCTGCAGCCATGCTCAGGAGAGGATAAGGCAGAAGTGTTCACAGAGACTGGCTTATGAAACTGGCTTGAAGGAACTCAAAAGCATGGAAGGGAATAGGGAGACAGTGGCAGAAGACCTGTCACATGGCTTTTCCACCTCCAGCGCTCACAATGAGCTGAGCAATGCTGTGGAGTGGCTGTATGGTTAACCCCGAGATGGAAAAAGCCCCACAGTTGTTGGAGTTCAGATCAAAAGGACGTGTTTGCTTTAGAGACTTGAGATTTGATTTTCTCAGTTCTGAGTTAAATCCCAAAGCAGAAGCTGCTTATTTCCTTGTTTAGATGTGGCCAAAAAGTTACAATAACAGCCACTCCTGTGGGAGTTTGACTGTGGGACTTGGGAAAGTAGTAACTCTTGTGAGATTTCCATCATTTTGTGGAAGCATCTTGCAGATCAACTTTTATGATAATGACAGCGTTGAATCTGAACCTGAATCTCAGTCTAATCTTTCAGTCATTCTAAAATTAACTTCCCTTCCCAGCTTGCACATACGTATGGGGAAGAAAGCGGAGGAATAGAAAGCCATCATAAAATGTTAGCTAATGAAGGGAACGAAGCACCTGTGATCTCACACGTATTATTTCTATTTTCAAAGACGAATGCAAAGTCCATTGGGTGGAATTTAAACCACTGTCGCTGAGCTAACTGCAGGAACACGGCGTTACTATGGAAAATTCCTGATTAAAGTCTGTAAAGAATTTCCTATGCAGAGGCTGTTTATTAATAGGTACCTCAGCCTCGCATCTGACATTGACAGTTCTGCCCTTTAAACGCATCGTTTTGCAAGCAGCGTGATAAAATACCNTGTCCCAGCCCTCCCCCTCGGGCTCTGCCGGCTGTAACCGCTACAGTTTGCTTTGCTAAGCACAGGAACAAAAACTGCAGCCATGAAATTATTTTAACAAGACCATAAAAAAAAAAAAAAAAAAAAAGAGACAACAACAACAACAATTTGCCCGAGTGATGCTTGGAAAAAAATAAACTCTTCTCTCTAAACTAATTAAACTGTACTATGTGTCCTTGTGCAGTTCCTGGCGGTTTTCTGGTTCACTCAGTTTCAATAGATGCATGAGGAGTGGAGCCAGCGCTCCTGAGTGACTAGCTCAGAACAAAAGCAGCTCTCCTGAGTATTCTTGAGCAGCCAGCAAATTGAGGGAAAGTTATTTTGGGTTAATCAATGTACTTCAGTTGCAATCACAGTTAGCTTCTAACAGAGGGGCCTGCAAACAAGGAATTACTGTTCTGAGCTCAGCTATGGATGGGACTGGAAAGTGTTACTGGCTAGACTGTGCGCTTCTCAATGCCTTTTTTTTTTCTTCTTTTTTTCTTTTGCATCCTGAATTTGGCTTGGCAGTTTTACGTGTCCTCTCCATTTGCATTTCCCCCCTCTTTATTTATTTATTTATTATTGGCACTGGGAGCATGGGAAATTATTGGCAGTTGCTTAGAAGTCCCCGCAGGGGAGAATTCTTACCATGTTCTAGCCAGGGCTACCGTATGGAGCTAGAGCAATTGTGGTCGGTGTTCAGCTTTCCAGTAGTAAATCCCTGATTTATGCAGGTTTATGTTTATGAGGGCTGGCAGTCGAAGTCACTGGTGAAGAAGGGGGCTGGGTGCCTTGAGCGTCCTGGAGGACAGGCAGGACGTGGTGGAAGCTCTTTGCATCAGGCCCTCAGCTGAGTTTAACAGCTCATACTTGCGTGTGTAAATACAAAATGATTTCTTTTGGACATCACCTCTCCCCTTGAGGATCCTGAATGTTGGAAAATGGGATGCCCTGCTCCACATCCTTTTGCAAACCTGGTCGCTGGGTACAAGCTGTAAAGCCTGCGTGCAGGTGCCAGTGCTGGAGGGTGCTGCAGTCTCACCTGCCTTCTGCAGCAGTTTTGGAGCATCAGTGACGATGCAGTGGCTAGAGCAACCCCACTGAGGCTTTCTGGCCCTGTAAGCAGAAGCTTTCATAGGTATTTACAGCCCTGAAAGCCATCGTCTGTTAAATGGAATCCTAAATTATTGCTTCTGCTGCAGTGTTTTATTCATTCAGCCACTCCCTACCGTTCATGTGTGTGCTATTACACTACAAAAATGCCAGGCGTCCAGGCACTCAGGCTGTGCTGGAAGAACCAGTTCAATAGATCCATATCTATGGTTCAGGTAGAGCCAGTGCTCAGTGCAATCCCCAAATCCAACTCCTCCGCTGCTTTGGATTGCAGGCTCTCCTCCCCCTGGCGAGGATCCTGCCCCCCAGTACTGATGTTTCATTCACCCTTTCAGAACTTAGTCTGTTAGTAGGATGAGATGCCCACACCCACCTAAATTCATGGAGGATTCAGGGTTTCTGAAGCACAGGCAAAAGGTCTGTGTTGCCTCATCTCTTGCAATTAAAGGTTTGCCTGGACAGACAATAATCCAGGCAGCTTCCCAGACTAGCTCAGATGTTTTACATCCCATCTGTTCTCCTGGAAAGTTACATGCCAGTATAGATAGCCTTAAAGTTTTTGCTTCTTGAGGTTGCTCTTCAGGTCAACAGAATGCTGTTACTGGGGAGTCTTCTTGGACAAAAACATGTTTTCTATCAGGTTTGCACAAGCCTGAGCCCCAGTGTTATTGTGCAACACAGCGTCCAGACACCTGGCCATGCCTCCTTCCCAACCTGTGCCTCCCCAGACGGATTGCTGGGGTGTCCAGCAGTGGTCCGGCTCTCTCTGTGTGGAAGAGGTGGGCCTAACCCATCACTTCACATCCAGATACCAAAGAACTCTGGATCTAAACACCAGTTTTACAGCTTTATGGACCAGCATGTCATAAATGCAGTGTGCAGGGTCCCGCTGACCACCAGCCTGACCAGGATGGGGTCCATCAGTAGGTGCATGGTCCTAACAAGGAACATTCGTCTGACTGCAGTCAGGTCCAAGTGATCTCCTGTACCACAGCCACAGCACTGTGAGGCTGGCAGCACTCAGCACAAGGAGAGTTAAACCTCTGAATTTGTGTGCTGAGACTCTCATTCTCATGTAGGTAAGGGCACATGAACACATCCCGATCTATAAACGCTGCTTTTGTTGTCTCTCATACTCTAAGGAGGGATAGGAACTTCTGTGGGTGAGACCTTCTGTTTCAGAGACTTACAATCCATCTGGTCGGGAATTATATGTGAACATTTTCTAGTTCAGCTCCTTCTGTTAATTTCTGCTTTGAGGGGCTGTTTAAAAATGGCTTTATCTGGATTTGCTTGTGCCATGCTTGCAGGATTCTTGGGTGGAAGCCATGTCTTGGAATCCCATAACTTTCTCAGGCATGTTTTTCAATGCTTACGGTACTCTGTCTGAGCTGCCCTTATTTTTTGGCTTTGAAATAATTATTTTTTGCTATTTTTCCATCCTCTCCTTTTCCTTCAGTATCTTTTCTTAAAGCAGTTTTCCTTGAGCTTCTTTGATTCAATATATGTTCAAATATCCCGCTTTCTGGAGTTGCATCTGAACCATGATTGCAGACCTGAGTGCTAACATCAGGCTGAGGCAAAACATCGCTCTCTGTCTTTGGTACTCACATTTTCTGAAGCTGCCTTCTTGAGGCCACATCTAAATCTGAAACAGAGATCTGGACCTGTAAGTGTGAAAACTTGCCTACTTGATTGCAGGTGTTTTTGAAGGCTTGTTTAAAAACATTTGAAAACTGAGTGTTACAAGAGTTACTCCAATTTGCCATGCCAAATAACAGTTAAACTTTGAAAAGTCTCAGTGATTAAAGGAAACTCAATTTTTTGGCATCAAGATCAAGCTTTAGTACTCTAGGCAACTGTACAGGACCGCATCTGTTTGGCCTAAAGCTCACCCCCTCAGTTGTGGGGTTTTATGCTACTCACACTGAAATACTCAATCTGACGAGGCAGTGTCAAGCCTTGGGCACGGACAGCTCTCTGCAGGGTGCGAACCACACCAGGCCGTGCCTTCAAAGCAGCACGAAATTCCCACAGCCCCGAACACCGCACGCACAGGCGTGAAAGCAGACAAACGTCACGTCTGATTTGAACGGGGACGTGAGAGGGGTGGAGTGCAGAGAGCAGCCGCGTGGGCACCAATCCTACCCCTGGTCCTGCCACCAAAGCGAGTGTGCTTCGTACCTGCAGGAGCAGAGGAGCGCGAGCACCGTCCGGGGCTTGCTGCAGGACTGGAGCAGAAGTCACCTCGCCTTGTTGAGCTCCAGCTTTTCTATCTGCAGTGTGCTAGTACGAAGCTTAAACAACCAACACCAACAAAGCTCTCCTAGAGCCTCAATTAAAAATGCTTCCCGAATGTGAAGTGTTACTAGCATGGTGCCAAAGCTTCCAGCGGTTTGTACGCAGCCCAGGAGGCCGTAAGGGAGTGCACGGAGGTGCGCGTCCCGCGGCTGACCTCGCCGTTCTCGCTTTTGGCAATTTAGACCCAGTCTCCTTTCCTCTCTTCTTCATGTTGTCTTGACACAGCTGTTTGCGAGTCTAACTACAGTGGGCATTTATTTTATTCTAATAAGTAGCTCTAATTAAATTAAGCTGCTTCTACGACCAACAGGTCAAATTTCTCAACTCAAATTGACATTCGCATTCTTATTGTGTCTTCCTTATTGGATTAAGTCTTGATCAAGGAAAATCATTTACTGGGGCAGCGTTCAAAGAGGGACAAAACACAGTTCTGTAGCCTGTTCTCTGCTTCTGTGGTCTGAGAGGCACCACAAACTGCAGGGTGATACAGAGCCATTTTCTGCAGTTGTTGGCCAGCTTGCTGGCCAGTGGTCAACAACAGTTTTTCTGGACTGAAAGCTGTCAGTCCCTTCAGGTATATTTACTTATAGGCTTGTATGTTCTGACTGCGTCATAGATGTTTATGATTTTAGCTCCTCCGTTCTTTCCAAGAATGTTCTATTTTGTTGGCAGTTTTGACAGAGGCCAAGGGGAGACCATGTCTTGACAATAAATTTTCTTCACAAAATATAAGACACTCACAAGGTCAGAGCTGAAATACATATTATGCGTATTGCATGATGTTTATTTATATGTATAATATATATGTATTCTGAATGTTGAAGAATCAAGATTTGGTTCTGCAGCCCCCCCAGCTTCCCCCTGCAAAAAAAGACTTCTGGTTAAAAAAAATGCCATGAGATCTNTTTTTTTTTTTTTTAAACTGGGATGTTTGGGTTGAGTTTAAAAAAGAAATTATTTAACTTCTGATTTATGAGGCTTAAGGGTCATGTTTTTAAGCTTTTCTCTGCAGTCATGAGACCTAGGAAAAAATGAAAGCTAAGACTTTCAGTTAATAAGAAGAGTCCAGGAGTTTAGACTTCATGAAAAGTACCAAATTCCACAAGGCTTGCAGGAAAATTGCTGGTGTTGTCAGCCCCCGCTGTCCCCTGGGGAGGGTTGTTAGGAAACACTGCCTGTGCTGCTGCTTCTAATAAGTGAGGATCTTTTAGGGGAACAAAGAGAGCTGGCTTCGCACCTCCCAGGGCAGCAGTACCCCCCAGCCTTTCTGTCTCCCAGTAAATGAGGTCGCATTGCTCACTGCAGCATTATAATCCTATTCAAGGGACAGGTTCTCAGCTAGGTTATAGACTGGCACTGGTCCAGAGACATACCTTGGTGATACTGAGGAAGGAATTTAAAGCTCTAGGCTTCCTGACAAGGTGTTTATCTGTGGGTCTCCCGCAAGCCCTCTCCATGCTCTGGCTTTGGGGCAGGAGGCAGCTGTGGTGTCCCAGCCGCAGCTCCGGAGCTGTTTCCTGGGTGGCACTGCAGATCCCATTCTGCCTGCTCACCAAAACTTTGCAGACCTTTATCAGAGTTCAGTATCAGTTCTCCCGCATGGCAGCAGGAAGTAACTTTGAGCAGAGGAACACCTGCACACCTGAAGGCACCATCACCCTTGTTGCAGTATCAAGGGCTGGAGCCGTACCCAGTGGCAGAGATGCTGATGTGACAAACGATGTCGGCACGGGCAGCTCTTCATTTCTATGGTAACGCTTTTTCTCCTCCTGTTTATATTCCTCTGCATGTACACGCCCAACTCTGCGTTGTTTATCCCCGTCCAACATGTACAATTACACCCTTCTCAGGATTTCACGAGTTAGTCCAAAGAATAAAAAATGTCCATTTTCTTGCCATGTTTTAAAGTCCTGTAACAAAAAGGAAACCTGTGCGCTTGGGCCATGGGATTTCTTTGAATTATTAATCGTGGGAACAAAGGAGCAGGAGGGTTCCTCGCCAGGAGTAGGGCAAGCAGAGCACGGCTTCTCCTTGGAACTATGCAGGAGGAAAAGGTGATGGCTCTGCTACTAACGGACTGGTTTAGCCAGCTTTTGATTGTTTTGGATACACTCAGGGATGCTGCAATGACTCAGACAAAATTGCTGCTTTGTCTGAGAGACACGTTTACTTCTCAGGGTAATGAGTTGATCTCCGCTCTGATTAGATTTCACTGCAGTACTCATAACCAGTGGGTGTTGGCAGGGATGGGAGTGGTGGAAGGTTTAACTCAAAGGAGAGAACAGAGAGGAACCTGCTCTGCAAAGGGATATTAAGAAAAAAAAAAAGCATTAATTGCAGCGTAAGCTGATCATGCATAATAGCAGCCGCTTCCCACCTTCGCTTAGGCAGTTTCTTCAGCTTGAAGCAGACTGATCTCTGGCAGCTCTGGAGCTCCGCAGGAAGCAAAGGTGATTTACAGCCCTACCAACGCCTCCCCTGCCCTCCCGCTCCCGCCGCACCGCTCCTGCAGACAGACGGGTGCTGCCGGGGGCTGCAGCGGGGCCCTGCCCTCCTGCCCGCCTGCTGAGCACACCACGAGACCTCAGGAAGTTTGGGATGGGGTTGGACTGAAGCACATCCAGCAGCTCCAGGTGGCCCCGCCGGAGCGGCAGCAGCTCCAGGCTGGAGGACGAGGAGCCCACTGCAGAAAGCCCTGGTGAATGTCACTGCCATTCCATATTCATTCTAAATATTATGATAAATTACAGTACATGGGAGAACTTCGTCTCAGGCAAACATGACATAAGAGTACAGCTGGGTGAATAATACCAGTGACATTTTCTACAGCAATTAATTAAACTGAAATTCCAGTTTGATCCAGTCCTCTTCAAAGGCCTTCTCCAGGCATTCCCACACAGCTAAGTAGTCCTCGCGCTGGTATGGGTGGAAACACTGAGCTCACGTATGCAAGTGCTTGCGGAGGAGCAAACTTTATATGGGCTCCCTGTGAGCCTCTACAGTGGGAAAACTCCCAGCAGTTTTATTTCTCACATTACAGAGCAGGAATGAATTCCAGCCAGATACCTGAATATCAAATAATGATTAGAGGGTAAAAAATAAATAGCTTGTCAAATGATTTTGAATAATAGAAAAAAATGCTGCCCACTCACGGGCTGCTTCAAACAGAGGGAGCAAGGAGTATTGCTTGCCAAGGTCTCTCACAGCCTGCGTGCGACAGTCCAGCACTTCTGTGGGTGCTTATAGATGTTTTTGTCAGGTCAGGGAGAAACCGTGATGGCTGCTCAGACCTTGTATCAGGTCTTAAATTTTTGGTCACTGCCAACTCCCATGTGGCACCTGAACAAAATCCCTCTTGGTCTACATGCGCTGCAAGTCCCCCTCCTCTCCCCTGAGCCCTTCACGCCGTGGCTGGGTGCTTCCTCAAGCACCCGGGGGGGGCCGGGAGGTCCTTGACTCGGTGCCTTGCCATGGTTGCCCTTGTGTGGAAGCCAAAGAGGGGACAATCGCTTGCTCTGGTGCTGCCTTGGAGTCCCCTTTGGAGCCACGGTAGGTTCCAGCAGCAGCACGGGTGCATGCTGCTCCTGCCATTGGCCCCAAACTTATCTGATAAATAACTGATCACAAATGCCTGCCTCTGCTTTGCAAAGGAGCCTGGCACCTCCAGCAACTCCTCAGCTCGGCACATGTCTCTTCAAAAGCTCCTCTTCCCACCCCTCCCAGAAAATGTCTGGTGACAGCATGCAGCCTTCTCTAAGCCTTCAGCAAACATTTGGTCAAGGAGGTCAGTGTCTCCTTGCTGCGCGCACCACAAATGGCCAGGTCAGCTCTCCACTGCTGTGTCAATATAATACTTTCCACATCAACCTCCACAGCTTCTGAGAGGTCAGGGCTCAGCATGAGTCACACAGTGCTGGCTGGTGCCATCGCTTTGGGTTGGAAACGATATTTAGTTTCTTGAGCTGAGACACAAGTATTTCAGTCGCAAAACAAGCGAGATGCAGGGATCTGTTTCCTGGCTCACCACTCAGGCTGGAGCATACCTCACCGTGCCTTCACCCCACGCTCACCCTTCTCTGGAGAAACAACTGCCTTGGTATGCTACTCCAGTCCTACCTGTCACATCTGTGAGGCTGTAGAGAGCTTAGAGCCTTTCTTTGTTTTGCCTTCCTCTTCCATTTCTTAAAACATTTGCACCCTACACCCCCATCCTTTTTCCTAGAGCCTCTCTAGTGCTGCTGGGTACCTTTGAGGCTGCCTTCTCCCCTTCCACATTCTTCCTCGAAATCCTCCTTGGGCCAGAAGTGCACCAAAAGCCTCAGCAGTGGTTTGGCAGCTGACATGCTATCCAGATAACCAGGCTTGTTTTCATGTGGTCTACCCAAAGAGCTGGGTGAGATGCTTTGCCTCCAGCCCAGCTGTTCCTTCTGGCAAGAAGATGTGGCAAAAAAAAAAAAAATTCTGAAAACCCATTTTGGTTTCATTCTGAAAAAGACACAAAAGCATTCAGACCTTTTCACTTGACATTTCAAACAAGGCATGTTCCTTTTTTTCTGGTTTTAGATTCAGGCTGACTCTTCATTTAAAAATGCTCTGGAGTTTGGTTATTGCAAAGGCCAGCAGGAAGCATTTTTGCCCAGTGCCAAGCTGCCTTTTTTTAACTTTTAAAAATCTCTGACAAACAAAATTACTCATTCATGTTTACAGAATTGTCAGCAAACTGAAAACTCATTTGGTCCTTTGCTCCCTTGCCTGGGCTGTCTGTGCTCACTTGTTCCTCTCATTTGCAGCTCACAACGTTCTCGGTGCAACGTGCAGATGCACCACTTAGTGCCATGGAGCCTCTTTCATCGCTAAGGCCCTTTGGGCACTGTTGTATTACGAGAATAATATTAAATGGTTTGATCCACTTCCATCTGAAGTCAGTGGACATCCAGCACAGGGTTTCTCTCTCTTTCGGGTCACATGGTAGACAGACGGTCTCTCTTTACTGTGGCTTTATACACCTGTGCTACGCAGTGGTTCAGCAGAGAGCTTGTTAGCAGCTACCACGAGAGATGGATGCTGACCGTGGAAAAGGCTGAGTGCCAACCTGTCAGATGGAAATGGCTTCCAATAATTCTCCAGAGGGTATTTTCTGGGAGCATGCAGTTATTTGCACAGTGGTATAGTCATTTCAGCCTGTATCTGGAATAGTACATCACCATACCAAATCTTGCTACTGGCTCCTCTGCGCCAAGGGGAATTTCTTCTTTAGCACCTACTCAAGAGTGAATTTAGCAAGCTGTAGCTCTGAAGCTGAGCGAAAAAGAAAACAAGAAGTTTTCCGAGAGTCAGGGTAGCAGAGATGATCCATTCCTACCACAAAGCGCATCCCAGTCGGGCTGTTCCCCCAAGCTCAGTATTGCTGTGACTGTGCAAGTCGTGTGAGATGGGAGCACTGCGCTGTGCCATCAGCTGAGGACACATTTCTCGTGGTGGGGAAAGCATTTTCCCTCTCTTTCTCTGAATGTTCTCCCTCAGCAGCAACCAGCCCTTCACAAGTGATTTTTGTGAATGTGTGAGAACACAGGGGATGTGTTTATTTGCCTGCAGAGTAACAAATCTGAGACTTAATCAGGTTTCTATTTCTTTCATTGCCCAAGGAAACCGGCAAGCCTTAAATAGCTTTTCTGGTCTTGCTCTTTACATTCTAGAGGGGAATTTTGCAAATCACTGAGCATTTTGCTTTGGTGGGCAGGTTAGTTTATGTTGCAGTATTACCAGCTATTGCTGTTACGGTGAAGGATCAATAGTATTTTCCACTGTGAACGTGCCTCCCCTTTTCTTTCCCCACCCCCCCACCCTTTTTGGCTTTGCGGGCTTCAGCTGCAAGGCAGCAGTTCCTTCCACATGGGGAATCGATATCTTCTCCCACGTAGGAAATGAGTTTAGCTTGGGATTTTCAGTGCAACCTAAGATGTATAGGTGCACAACCCCCCAAATTAGTTAATCTAAATCCTAAAACAGCTTTGAAAAATCTCTGTCAACGTCCCTTTTATTAGCAAGTGACTTAAAAGCAAAATAATTTGGGAATGACTTCAGATGCCTCACTTAATATCTAGAATATTTTAGTCCCTTGTTTATTTTATGTATTTATTTATTTATTTATTTGGTAGACTGGATGGATGCCTCAGTAACAACCGGGTTAACCGCTTGCTCTGCCAAGATGGTGACACCAGGATTCAGACCTAGGTTGGTGTCTGGAGCACAGCTTGAGGATTTGGTGGCACTGTGGCTGAAACAGAGGCCTGGGGCCGAAAAAGCAAAGCTGAGGGAGAGCAGGCAGTTTATCACCTGGTTCTCCTTCACATTACTGACCCTGCAGATGGACAGGAGTCACGTTAGAAGCTGACCCTGCCCCGCTGTTGCTGGACACAGCCTGGAGCGGGTCAGAGCTCCGCCAGGTCGGGCACATCGGGACTCTTGTGGGCGGCCGGGTTAGATGCAGAGGTGCAAAGCTGCAGGAGATGTTCTAGGCGAGGGCCGAGGCATAAAAACTTATTACGTGGGTATGGCCAGAGGCGGGCAAGGGAGAGCATTACTGTTCCTGACAGGGGTGCTTTGACAGCTGTGGGAGCTGGGAACTGGAAGAGCAGGTAGAACCGTGCAGGAGCTCAGGGCTGCCGTGCTGGTACCTTGGAAGGGCTGAGCCAGCCCCTGCTGCCAGGAGCTCTGCCCAAAACCCTGCCCTACCAAAACCTCCTGTCCTCACCCCATGTCTTCCACCTTCTTGTCCATAAGCGCTGTGTGTAAAGGGCACGGGTGAGAGGGTATAGTTGGTGGGAGGCTCTGGAGCAGGAGCAGTCTGGATTGTTTTGAACAGGTAATACTGGCAGTGTTATGGCAGGAAGAAGTTTGCTACAGGCAAGTCACAAGGCGATTTATGTCTGGGTTAGTTTTCTCAGTGTGGGAAGAGAGGAAAGGCTAAAATTGAACATACAGCAGAAGACAAGCATTAGATGTAATGTTGAGTCAAAGACTGAGTCAAGGAGGAAGCCATGGCTAAGACTGGTAGAGAAGGGACCTCAATATTTTCTGCAAAAGAAAATGTACAGAGAAGAGAAGGTTTGAGGGAAGAGATGGAGCACATACGTGGCTGCGTGGTGTCAGAGGACAGCTGTCCTCTGCTCTGGCTGTGTGCTCCCCAGCGAAGTGAGCCCTGGTCTGTCTGGTGTGTGGTATTGTTGAGAGGGGTAAAAACCACCACTATCAGTCACATGGAGCCCAGGGCTCCAAAGAGAGAGAGGCAAAACTAGAAGCTCGCCACTGAGCATCTTCAGATACAGCCACTGACAAAGCTTTTGAAGTAGCTCAGAAAGTTATCGCAGAGGCAACGTCCCCCAAGGGACTATCACAACACTCTTCTCTCACCAAATTCACCTGCACATAATACCAGATGAGGAGTGCACACAGTAATGTATTTTTCAGAAGACAACTGAGAAAAGATGAGTTGTTTTAGCGGGGATCTGCAGTTTTTTTCACCCAATTCTACAGATACAACGGGAACTGAATCAATCCCATCTTGTTTTGAAAGATGGGCCCTGGTAACAGCAACAGGGACAACACCAAACTGGAAATCATTACAGTACCAGGCTGCATGCGTATGGTTTTAAGAAGGCATTCAGGTCAGCCTCCACCCTGGAGGGAACCAAGCACACTCTGTACTGGGAAGGGAAAAGTCTGAGCCAACTATGTAATCGTTCTCCACCTTATCATTGCCCCAACATGACTAAAGAGCTAGGGACAGTCTGGAGGGAATGAGAAACATGGAAGCAGCAGAAAAAAAAAATGAAGTAGGTGTTTGCAACACCTCTTCTTCCGAACAAGTGCGCTGAAATAATGCAGCAGTCCTTTCTGGAAAGCAGAGGGAATGGCTCTAGGTTAGGCACTAGTTGATTTTTTAATTTCTCACCCAAATGAACAGTTTTCTTCCAGTTGGGGTGGGAGGTGGAGGAGCTGTTCTTTTATGCTTCATTTTTGATCTGATCTTCCTGTCTCATGACTTCATTTCAATTTTTGTGGCAGACCCCAGAAGTCAAAATCAACTCAGTTTTATAACCAGAGTTGCTGGTTACATGCATCATGTGTTTAATACATACACATGGCCCAGTGGCTTATTGCTTTGAAGACCAGGTGTGAAGGAGGTAGATTTGTGTGAGCAGTCTGCAAGCCAGGAACATGCTCTGTCTGCCAGGCATCAGTGCTCCTCATCTTTCTTCTCAAGTGGTGGATCCCACAGGTCAGGGGTGAAGATCCTCCTAGCCAGTTATTTATAAAGTGCCTATTGACAGAGCCATGAGGGAGGGGGAACTTGGCTGTGTCGTCAGTGACCAGAGCAAAAAAGCCCTTGCTTTCAGGAACACTAAATTAACTGCAAAATAAATAAATAAAATGAAGAGCTCTCTCTCGTTATTGTGCTGCAGGCATCATTTATTAGATGCTGCTGTACTGTGGAGTCCTTATCTCTCCCTCCAGATAAAGTAAATCAGAACTCCCGTAGCTGACACCCTGGGAGTGTTCTCATCTGTCAGAGATTTAGCTGCCCTTTTCTTGTATGTTTTCCCAGAGAGTGATTTTTTATTTTTACTTTAACCCTCAGCATACTCATCATTCATGGCTTACACACTCAGGAAATAAAGGGCCAAGGAGGGATGCTCCAAGGTCTTTTGTTGCCGTTGATGAACGTTTCTTTCCATCCTCAGCGAGAGGATCTCTGTCAAAGGCAGATGCTTTTGCCATGCTAAATATGCGAAGCCTTATGCAGTGCAGCCGGGGCTCACAGGCTGCCTTCTGCCTTCTCTTCCCCATCCAGCTGCAGCATCCAGGCTTCACCCCCATGCACTCTGGCTTTCAATATTATTCCTTTAACAGGCTTAATGATTTCTCCATTTCTGAAACACGAATCAAATATACAAATTACTTTTGGAGGTACTCAGGAAAAACTGTCATTTTTTAACTTCTGTGACTTCTCATTCTGAGAATCGCTGGTACCTTAGCTAGAGACAAGAGGAGCAGATCCCATGTGGAGGGGTGATCCACCTCAGCCAGCAGCAGGCTTGGTGATTCATCACCTAGTTTAAATATACTTTCCATTTTCCCTGACGACTTACTGTGGAGATTGGGCCAAAAAATCTACTTTAATTAGTTAGTAGCACTCAGACTAGAGTAGGAGACTAGGAAATCTGTTATCATCTCTGCCCAGTGGATCCCTCCCTGATAGTAAGGGACTTTGTGCAAAAAAGGCCCTTAATTATAGAGAGCATGGACCTTATGTACTAACTCTGTTTTTTGGTAATATTATTTAAATACTTGTGAGGGAACATACTTTTATGACCTTTCCTATCCTCCTTCCCCTGTGACTCTCTTGTCTGTGGGCCTCTTGGCCTTACTAAAATCGATGTCTTTCTCTAAAGCTGCCCCAGTGGTCTTCCCTGCCCTACCCGTCATATTTATGTCTTTCACAGCTTATCTGTGAAAACTGTCAAAAAGGAAATAACTGAGTTTTGAGGGGAAAAAAAAAAATAGTGCCTTGTTTCCATTAAGATTGTATGTTGAGTTAGCTATCTGGGTAGAAAAAACATATTTTGTTTGCCATGATGACATGGTTTTAGTCTGATTCTTCCTTTCAGCAAAGGTCCTGAGCAAACCAAATTGCTGTATCTATTTTTACCCATTTTTAAATCTGTTTGTGAAATGGAGATGTCCTCAGGTTCTCATGCCTAATCAGAAGAATAGAAAGATCTCAAGCAAAAATGCACAAAGATCTCAAGCAAATTAAATTAAATGTAATGTGTCAACAAACAATCTGAGTTCTGGTATAGACATTTAAAAGTGTAAATTAATCATATGTTTTTGGGTTGGTGATCAAGGACTAAGAAAAATTAAATGGTGCCTAGCTCTACAACAAGTGTTATGACAGCTAAATGACATACATGAATGCAAAAAGAAGGTTTGTTTGTATACACTGCGTATGCATACATATATACACATATCACTTTAAATATGAGTAGAAGTGTATATTTCGTGTGTGCTCTGGACTGAGATATTCTGCTCCAATTTTAGTGCAATTGAACAGTGTCAAAAAGGCTGTTTTTCATTCCTGAATCTTTCAGAGACAGATTCAAACAGCTGTTTTGTGCCCAGAAAGCATTAGTCTCAGGAAATGGAGAGTCACAAAATCCAATTCCCTTTTATGGTGATTTTGATGCAGCTGTATTTAGCTTTCAAAGTTTCTTAAAAATCTAAACAAAGCACCCATCACTTTAGGAGAACTTCAGAAAGCAGCTCTGAAGCCTCCTAGCAACAACTGCTCAATTATCTCTGCAGGTTGGTGTTCTTGTTTCAAGCGTCAGTAAAGCAATCTGTCACCGACCTGAACGCTCAGTGCTGTAATTCCTGGGGCAGTTTCTGGTGCTGGGCAGGAGCTGACTGTTGCAACACGTTTTGCACAGAGAGCAGACTGGCTTGAAGATCTACAAAACCTTGGATGTATTACAGCCCACAACCTACGGTAGTAGATGACTCTGGGGCAAGCCACACACACCTCAGGAACACTGCCAGAATTAAGTCAAGGCTGTACAAGAAGTAAGTCAGTGGGTTTTTACTGACCTGATAGGTCAAATGTACCACTTTTACTGTCCTGAAGAACCACCTATTAGGATGCCCAACCATAACAGCAGAAAGATAGCTTATTATTTCAGGTGATAGCAGAGGACCTGGGGACACCTGAATTGCTCTGCTACAGATTTATTGGGTGAACTCTGTCCCAGTCAACTGGGTCAAGGTGCTAGAAGATGTTTAGATGCTTGAATACTGTTGATATCGAGACAATTTAGATTCCCAATTTTTGTTCAGATGCCCAACTTAGTCTGCCTCCACTCCTACTTGTCGAATGTGTTCTGCTCTATTTCCCTGCTCATAGGATGCCAGGGAAAAAGACTGTGAGGTACCCATTTCAGCGGTATGTAGTTATTTAGAAGAGGAGTGTGCTTTCTCTGATAGGTATAAATTGATATAAGAGGAGATAACAAAACCCCAGGTTAGATTGCAGTAGTTTATACCAGATTGGGATGTAGCTACTTCTCCTTACTGGTATTGTCTTGTGCTGCAGAATCTGCTTTATTTTTTCTTTTAAAATTATGCTTTTAATGCTATGATTACAAGATTATTTTCAGAATGTAGATTAATTACGCACAGTGCCATGGGCCTGGGACACCAACCTCAGGGATGGTGCAAGTGAACTGCAAGAGAGGACCTGCCTTTACCATACAGAATTGCGTTAACGCTGAAGCTCAGCAAAAGTATTTGTAAACCTGTCAGCATGGTCTGGCTTGGATAATTAAATGCTAGTCAGTGAGTCCTACTGTCACCTCATTTAACATCAACAGTTACTGATAACTGTTGATTTCCGTAAATTGTTGCATTAACTGTATTCTGCAACTGAATGTTTGGATAACAGTGGGGGAATAATTCAGATGCAAGAAGCCAGCATAGTCAGCTGTCTGTAATATAACCTGGCAACACAATACGGCTTAGAAATGGGATTGTGTGGCCCAAAGGATATAGATAGAATCTTTTATCTCTGTTAGATATAGGCCAGAGCAGCAAAGTTCATCTCCAGTTTTTCATCACTGAACTAGTTCAGTATTATCCAGCAGGAATCTGACTTCACCAGGTATCCAGTCCGTTTTGCGGATTTTGGAGATCTCCTTCTCTTGCACACTTCCACGCACATTAGATCAAGGTAACCCAGTGTAAAGTGCAGAACTTGGTCTAGGTCCACCATCCACAGAATTGGGGGACACAAATGGGAAAACCACAGAGTGCATCTTCTATGGTTTTAGTAGGTGCACTTTAGATTGCAGCAATGGAAGACTCCGTTCTGTTGCTGAAAGATTTGAGTTACTCGTGTTTATTTTTATCGCTAGTGGCTTTTAGGGCACCAGTATTTTGTGGGGTACTGTACAAACACAAAGGAAGAAACAGTCTAAGGAAAGCAGACAGGAGAGAAGGGTTAGAATGAGCTGAAAGTTCCTCCACAGCAGAGAGAGGACACTGAGGTGAGGAGGTCAGGTGTTACCGCAAGGGAGCAATGAACAAAACTGTGGTGGAGGATGCTTGAAATCCCAAGCTCTAGGACTCCAGACACCAGACATTTCATGTTTCTGATGCTTTTTTTGCTTCTCTCCCTTTACATGGCATACCTGCCATTTGTTTTGCGGAATTTCAGCTGTAAGCTTCAAATTCTCTTCATCCTGCCTTTATCTTATGTACATCTAGGAGATTCTGCACTTCTCTGAGGGCTGATGTGCCCTGGTTTAAACTGGAGCTGCCCTGAGGATGATTTTATATTTAGTTGCTTCTTATGAGCTGCTGTCATTTGAAGCAGCCCAGAATGCCCGATACAATATTTGCTGTGGAAATCCCTCTCTTGGCTCTCCCTGTTGCAGTGTAAGGATAAGGCTGACCTTGAGAAGGGGCCAGTGTCTTACCCAAAGTCTGCCTGGGTAGCAAAGCCTCACAGGACACCATTTCTAGCCCCTTTATGCCATCAGAGTAACCCACAAGGTCTGGAGTGAGGGATAAAATTCTATCCCACAAATCTGTTGCTAGGAGAGCACAGCTATCAGTTTGTGTCACTTAGAATATATATGTATAAAAGGCCTAATTGTGTAACTTCTGTTTTTCTCCCCTCACATGTATTTTCTTGCATTTATTGCAAGTGGGATATATTGATTTGGAGGGCTTAAGAGAAAGAGTTCTTCTGCAGGAGTGATACAAATGCAAAATCACCTGGCTTCTGCCATCCCTGGGGCTCTGCATTTTAACAGGGAGCTTTCAGGAATTCCCTTCTCAGCTTTTATACAAAGCTCCCGGCCTCAGTATCCAAGTGCTCTGAGATCACCACTGCTCCCCATGCCAAGTCCTTGAGATAGTGATGGGGGGAAGGTCTACCCCCCAGCCTTCCTTTTTTTAACAGAAAGGTCAGTGGTGAAGGTTCAAGGGACTGCAAAGGACACACAGCCTCCCCACCCCTCACACCCCGCTGGGCTCCAGGCCCCAGCAAATGGGCTGGACCCTTAAAAAACAGTCCCTATTTCAGGCCTGTGATGCTTTTAAATCTGACAGCATGTGGGCGGGCAGCGGTGTATCAGATGGAGCACTGTCTCACTCACAGCTTTGTGAGCCTGCAGAATAAAGAAATGGCACGATGTTGCCTCCGTGGAAAGCAGCCTTTCCTGGAACATTTGAGCAAGGCGGCGACGTGTTAACACAGACTGGGCTCTCTAGATTGGGTTCCTGGAAAAGATGTTCAATTATTGATAAGGGTCATACTGACATCACCAAAAGACAATGAGGCTCTTGCTTCCCTTTAATAATTTCTTACTCAGCAGATCTTTCACTTACAGCTCAGCAGAATCTGCATTGCAGGCACATCAGCTGAAATACAATATGCATGCTGGAAAGACAGACAGGCGATTGCCCAGCTCTTTTATTTGCAAACTGGAAAGGGATATGGACACGGCAGCCCAGGTCGATTCTGCTCTGCAAAAGTCTAAATGCCATTACGGAGTTGGCACTGCCAGGCTTTCTTTTCTGCTGATAACATTTGGTCCTTGTTCTTTGTTCAGAGCTGCTCTTGAGTTCCTCCTCCCCCACTTATCACATAGGCTGGAAATGAGGATTTCCCAATAAAGGTAAAGAGAAGAGGCTGATACTAATGCTCCAGATCTAATTCAATTTAACAAGCACTATTCTAGCTCATAAAGCTGCTGCCGTCTTGTTCAAAGTATAGCGCTGACAGCTTATGCAGGGAGGAGCATTAACCCCATCTGTTCCTTGTGCTAGGCCTCGTATTCCAGGAAAACGTCTTATACTAGAGATAAAGCTTTAAGCCTAGGGGTCCCTTGAGACGTGGGACTGACTGTGAACATGGCCCTTCAGCATCAGATCCAAGCTGGAAGCAGGGTGAAGTTTCAGAGGACCTTCATGAGGTTCTGGCACTCATAAACCTGAACCCATAATGAGTTTGGACCAGAAGCTGAATTGCCACCTAAAATAAATGCATATGAAGAGTGTCTTTTCTAACATGTTGTATTTTTTGGTGACATTTTTGAGTCTTCTGGTGGTGGCTGCTATTCACCTAACTAATGGGATCGCTAGCCACCTGTGAAGTAGGGAGGCTCATGATTGAGACTCATTAGCAAATGGAATAGATACACTCTCATATCAGCAAATCTGAATGTCAGGCAGGGCTTCCCATCAATGTGAAAACATGAAGCCTGTAACTTGCCGGAAATTTCACACAGTGCTGGCAAAATCAAAACTGTGCACCAGTGCCATGCCTGGGGAAGGGGCAGCCTGGCGATGGAGCTTTACTTCGGCACTTCCATTTTATCTGAGATCTTTGAAGCTCCAGAATCTGTCATACCAACTGCTTTTCCACTTCCATTCAGTTTTAACAGCAAGCGGTATGCATGTATTTAAGCAACCTGTTTACCGTGCAAAGGTAAACAGTCAGGTTCCATTTTCACAATTAGTCCTGCGTTAGAGGTAGATGCAAACATTGGGTTGCCAGCACCACTGCGTCACAGATGCAAACAGTTCTCACTGGGGTGAAGCCCGGATGATACCACCATGGCAACCAACTTTACATAGAAACAATAGGCCAGCTCCTTCACTGAAATAAAGGCACAGGACCACAGGATCTGGTTCCATATTTGTGCAACACACAACACAATTTTTGAGCATTCATATTTTTTGTCTTTGCTGCTTCTTTCCTCAGAGCATCTCAATCTGCTGTTTGCAATTTATATGCAGTAAATACTAAAGAAACGAAGCCATCTCTGCGTGGCTTGCAGCAGTCAGAAAACAGCATGGTGGATAAAGGAAGTTCTTGCCAACTTCTTTATCTTTCCAGTTACAGAATCTTTAAGTCCAGAGTAGTCAGTCCAGCTTTCCCTTGAAAATCTCCAAAAAATAAACAAATCATTAAGGTTGGAAAGATGAAGTGCTGAATCATGCCTCCCACACTTTAGAACTTGTGTTCCAATGAGTCTAATTATTTCACACTTGCTACATAAATCTTTAAGCAGCCTCTTCCAAGAATATTCATGGTGATGACTGAAAAAGAGAATGTTCTAAGGAAGAGTCTAACATTGGGACAATAGTTCTGGTCAAACTCAGTGGAACCTAATGTTGACTTATCTCATAGGAATGGGATTTTATTTGGCACCAAACAACCTCAAGCAAACTTTAAACTGCAGTGAGAACAGTACAGTCAATGTGCAGCTGACTGGGTGTATAAGAACCACAAGAAGATGTTGAACATACTTTCAAGCATTTTAGCCAGTGCTTTTTGTGTATCTGAAATGTGGTGAAAATATGTTAGAATTCCACCAGATCTCTCTCTCTTGTTGCAGCCAACGTGCCCTGACCAGAGCAGAGAGTCAGTGGGTGTAGAAATAGGAAACTACTTTTTGCTGTTGCTTGGTTATTAGGGATGGGGAGTTACTATGTATTTATTTTTTAAATGATTACTAACCTACAGCAAATTTGGGAAGGGCATGTATCAGGTACTCCACAGCTCTTAATTCTGAGAAGGAACTCCAATGCTATGGTATTGTTTTCCCATGTGCCATTTTTATCTGACAGGTAGTACCACTTGCCAGAAAAGATGTGGCTTTATTCTTTACTTTGTATTGCAATATAAATGGAGCTGAATACTTGTCATAGTCCTTTGGGCAGGGCTTCTTACTGCTGCAGAGTTTAATATTGAGATTGGCAACACTAAGTTAGCTGATGTAATCCGTTCCATTACAGATATTTACGGCATGCCATATTACAATACAAAGGCAGAGGTTTAGAGACTAGAAAGATGTGACAAGCCAAAAAAGCCAACCCATTCAGAACGGAGGCTGACACTGTAGGGGTCTATTCCCCTCACTGTACATTCACAAAAATTCCTTTTAATGCCATTAGGAGTATACATGAAGCAAAATTCAGATCAGGAATAAAGCAAACAGAAACTCCACTAAAACTCCAATAAAGTCACTGTTATCCACACCACATTTGACTTTAGATCTGTCTTTAACATTAGCTAGTGACTCATGATCACCAGCATGTATTGTCCAAAGTCACTCCTAGGTTTCCCATTCTTTGGCCAAACATCACAAGCCTTGGCTGTATTGTAATGCAGGGGGAAGGAGCAGCAGAGAGGCGTTTGTTCCTTTTTCTAGCAGCCTTGCTATATTCCTGCAGTAGCTCAGGAGCCGATACAGTGATCTGTGAGCTATTACAAGTCAGAAAACTATGTGCAGTTGATTTATACTTTCAAAGTCCTGGATATTTCCTTGAATTTCTTGCTTGCTGTCAGCCCCCATCTGAAAGCAAGCCTCGTCAAGCAGCTCTTTTAGAGTTGAGTGTAGAGGCTGAGTGACTCCCACCTGCTTAAGAGGCCATTTCTTTCCTGCAGCACTGCTGCAGGAGCTGGGGCACGTTGTGCAGAATCGGCACTTCCGTTGGTTTTAATGGAGCTTCTTCTTGGGGAAGACACTGGAGAGGCTTCACACATAGCTGAGGAGTTTTTATTACAGACCATCAAGGAGATATACCCCACAGTGCCTGGTGCTTGTAATTGGAAGGGAAAAAAATCTGATAAGGTGGTTTGAATGCAGTGCTGTGTTTCAGATACAGACGGGCCCAACATAGGTGCATCTTTCCCTGAGTTTTTTGATGTTCAAGGGAGTTTGGAGCCAAAGTGATTAACTGAATAGTATCATTTTGTGTTTACTTTTATTTGTGAAAGGAGTGGTAAAAATTGGGTGTATGAAACAAATGTTGTTTGCTATACCATTAAATCAATTTCTTGCCTTTTGCAATGGCTTCTAAGTGCTGTTGGTAAAAATAATGTTGCTTTTCCAGTATATCATGTAAAGTGATTTCAGCTGCAGTTTTTCCATTCTTGACCTCTGCACTGCTTGTATTTCAGACAGTTTTATACATTTATTGATTACCTGATGTACTATTCTAATTTCTAGGAAGTAAGAACATAGCTCTTAAATCATCCAGACTCTTTGAAATACTTTAATTTCCTCAAGTAAATAGAGCATATTTTGCCAGGAGTCTTAAACGTATGATGCATGGATCTGATTCCACTTTTACACAGGTCTTATACTTGCATAACTCCCTTCACTTCAGTGAAATTGCTCCCGATTAGCATTTAGAATCAGGTCTGAAGTATGGGGAGGAGGGTGGGTTAATGCCATTTTTTCCTGACATTGAGTGCTTTAAAAGCACTCTGAGACTGTAAACCATTACCATTTCTCTGCAAGTGCCCTCTGAGAGGATTGGGAAGGATTGAGGGGTTTTTAACAAACAAGTCACTCCAGGTCTTTCAGAGAACAGTAGAGATGTAGCAATTTCTAGCTACTGGCTATGGGGTGATTACGTGTCTATGGTAAGCTGGTGGTCTCAGCCAGGTCCAAGTGGATGAGTGTCCACACCACAGCCACAGCTACTGAATTAGCTCCCTTGCTGGCAATCTGGAAAGAAGGGAACGGAGCATGGGGCTGGTTCTCTTCCCCAAAACTGCAAGTTTTCTTGTCAACCATATGGAAAGCATTCTATAAAAATGCTTTACAAAAGTGTATTATTTGCCTCATGCAGAATTGTCATGCTCCAGCAGCTAAATACACAGGCTGATATTCTCTAAGAACCCCGTCAAACTCCCACACCGTGGATGACTGCTAGAAGTTACAAGCACTCCCAAAATAGGGCTGGATTTTCACAGTGATAATTGAGAGCCATAACTTTCCACCAGGGAGGCTCTGTAGGTGGAAGCAACAGCAGAGACAGTAGTATCAACGCAGTCAAGACTTTTTACCAGGATGTTATCTAACTTTATTACATAGTACATGTACCATAATCCTATCAATGTATAGACGTTCTTTAGTGGATGTCTCCTGTACATGTTTATGTGCCCATCTTTTGCCAGTGTCAGGAGAAGTCTTGGGGAGCTAAGAAAAAGACTTTGTCCTTATGATTGCCCTAAGCCCTGGTTCAGAAAAAATGTTCGTATTCAGGACTGGACTTAAGATTTATGGACATTGCTAAATCCTGCTGGCCTCAGTGAACTGAAGACTAGAAAAATAATGTTCCTGCGGGGTTTTGTTTTCCTTCAAAAGAACTGAAAAGGTTACTTAGTGCTACCACTACTAAGGAAAACCTGAAACCGCCACCAACCACTCATTAGCTCAGACCTGATGTAAATATCAGATTATTTAAATGCAAGCTAAATAACAAGAAGCTAAACAGAGCAATATTCTCAGTCACTGTAAGCAATAATTGTTCTTTTGGGACTACATGGCTAGAAAGATTGAATCAAAGAACACTTATGGGTCACATTCTTATCTGCTATTCCGCTGTCTCAATCAAGTAACACCAGAGTTGCATTGTGGTAACTGCTGTTGAGATCAGAATCTGCATATATAGATATTCTGTCTATCAAGTTCTGAAAGTACTGTTATATTTCAAGTCAAAGTGCAAAGAAAGAGAGAACAAATAACACAATTTATTGCTGCAGATTATTTCTATGCCTGTGTGCTCCACTTAAAAGAATAATCTGTAAATGACTTATTATCAAGGAAAGTTATTTGTTTGCACTAATCAAGCCTTAAACTTGAAGGCATAATATGGAACTAATTATTTTTAACTAACTAATCAACATGTTTCATTCATAAGTTGGGATTTATCAATATAGCACATGAAAGGAGAGAACATATTATTATTTCAATTTAGATAATATGCAAAAAGCACTGTGTTTGTAATGACCTGCTTTCACTGAATATAATCAAGCTCCAAAGCTCTATTACAGGCTGGAAATAGCAGCAGCTTACTTTAATGAGATTTCTGGCTCTGGGCCCCAGCTGTTCTACGCAAGGCTCTCCCTTTGCTCTATGACCTACCAATATGTGCTGTCACCAGTAATGAGACAGGACCTATTTCCTAACATGGGGAAAGATTGGAAAGCATGAGTTCATTCTGCTGTTGGTGGAAACACACCCTCTTTCCCCTGCAAGGCAGAAGGAGGGGAACACTGAATATGCAATGTCTCCCCTCCCTTGCCAGTAGAATATAACATGAAACCCATAAGGTAGAGAACTCAAAGGTGAGATTGAAACTCTCATCTTAACTCATCCCCTTAGCACATGAGCACCAGCATTCATTAGATACATGCAGAATATGTCTCTCCCCTGTGAAGTACCCCAACAGAGGACTCCATCTGTGAGGGGAAGGGGGAACAGTAGCAGTCTTAGACCCTGAATTTTATGGATTTTGTGGAATTATGCTCATCTCAGAGCCGTACTGGGAACGTGCCAGGAGCCGAAGAGCTGCACTTAATTTGCCTAAAATGGAGCAGATTACCACTGCTCTCCTTTTTAATAATGGAGCTGCAGCCTGGAGACTCCAGCTTGCAGCGAGCAGCGCTCCACAAGCCGGGCACCCAGGCTCCGTGCCCTGGGTGCAGTGTGGCAGGGCCAGGTCCCAAGGCGTTGCCTGAAGGTGTGCGGTGACTCCAGGGGGGAAAACAGACCCACTGAGTTTTGGTCACTCCAAACTGGACTCTTAACATTGTTTTCCTTACTCTTTTTATTACAATATCCCACACTTTTCAGAAGTGGGGGAAAATTCTGTGCTTGAAAGAGTTTGATTAGTTAACATTTGTATTTTTTAATGCTATTTTTAGCCTTAAGCTGTCACTTGCAATCATTAACACTTCACACGTGAATCTGTGCTTTTTAGGACAAGAAGACACTGTTGTTTCTTTTTTTTTTTTTTTCCCTGAATAGTGTTAAGTGTTTCAGGAATCTAAAATCCACAAACTATTTCTGTGCCCTGAATACAAACCTCTTTGGAAAAAGCTGATGAACATTTTAGTCAGAAAATTGGAAAGTGTGTGCTTAATGCACTTTGAAATTAAATGATTTGGTGCTTTTCAATTTGTCTTTTTGCCCTTCCCAAATACCCAAAGGCACTAGCCCACTTTGTAAATGAATAGGCTATGAAATCTTATTTTGAGAAATGAAGGTGTCACCGAGTTGCAGTAAAAATTATACTTAGCACCAGTGCACTTTGTAAGCCCTCACTAATTGGCCCTTGCAACTACCCTGACGCATTCCTCCTTTATTAATAGGAACTAAGTAGCCAGTTATTTTATTTTAGAAGTGAAAAAAACAAAGAGATTAGAAGCTAAGTTTCCATCGTACAAGCAGCTCCGTTCCCCATAAAGCTACTGCACTACTCCTGCCGTCCAGGCACCTCGCCCACCTCCATGTATTTGGGAAAGGGCACCCTGGCTGTGCCTGGGGCCGTGCCTGCGGGCTGACGGTCTTGTGGCAAAGCCACCTGTCTTGAAAGTGGCTTGGGGCAGCCCTTGGCATGCAGACCGGGCACCAGAGAGGTGTCTGCCTCTTGTTTCCCCCGTGGATGCAATGCTGGGATGCAGTTGTGATTAAAATTTAGGAACTTTCAGCTTCAGAAATCCCATCTTAGTACAATGATATATGTGCTCTGCAAAAGCCCGCAGTGGGCAGACAGATACCCCTTGTCTGCTTTTTTCATTCTACAATTTCAGAAAGAAAATTAGCTTTCAAATTTGCATTTTAAAACTCTTTGTCCAGCTTGAGGGAGTGGTGTTCTCAAGTGAAAAAAAGAATTTTCAAAGGCCACATCACCAGATTCTGAAGTACAGCAATAAGAACACCACCGCTGTCACAACACTATTTCCTCTTCTAAATTATTTATGTATTTATTGTATTTTACATGAGTCGTGGAAGCTAGAGGCATTTTTGCAGAGTCAGGTCATTCTAAAGTACATTCCATACAAAGAATAGGGCTGGAAAGTACAGTTGTACATAATATTGTTCATTAATATTACATAATTACCGCACACAAAATAGTTCTCTGGGCAGTGATAAGGATTTTTTTCATAAAGACTAAAGACTCCAAGGCAATGTATGCCATTAAGGGGTTGCTTAATGTATGAGGGTATATCAGTAGTATATGTAGTACCTTCATCCAGTTGCAGAAATATGACGAAGCCAGCTTAGCCAAATGAAGCCATTAGCATGTATAATGTGGTTTACACAAGACTTAAATGGTTTACTGGGTTTATAAAATCATACTTTGATATTGCAGTGGCCAAGCTGAGATACGATCTAGCAAACAGCACTTGCAGCTGCATCAGCACAAAAACAAACAGTCGGATTTTCTCTGAGGCCTGGAGAACACTTTCTGCAGTCTTTGAAAATTGCCCTGAAATAAAAATTTTCTCTATGTGTAGGCTAATATTAGCTACTGACAGCTTGGAGTTTTTAGCTCAGCCTTCCTGGAGTAATTGTTTAAGACAAAATGTTGATGCAGCTTTTTGGTCTGTTGGTTGACTTTATTACCATTGAACATGAGCAAGTTCTGTGTCTCATGTGATACATTAGACCTAAGGTAATGTGAAAGAACACCTGAGTGACTAATAATCCCATAAATGTTTCCTCTAAATTTTATTACAACACAATGCACCCCTCCTAAAGTACTTATGCTTTAAGTATAGTGTTAATTTTGGCTTTTGATTTAATTTAGTAAATGGTGTTCATATGCTGTAGAGTGTTGTATGGACAAGACACACCAACACCTATTAATATTAGAAAGGGGGATCTGGACATCCTGGTAGGGCTTTTTACATTCAAGAAAACATCAGGCCTTGCTACAGCTTTTGGTATACAAGAACAGTTGATAATTCTGTTCCTAGAAAAGTGATTCTTATCCTCTTTCTGCTCTTTTTTTTTTTTTTTTAAGGCAGAAGATGTCTTTAAATTTACAGTAGTGAGAGTTGAATTCTCAGTTTCCCCACCACCAGTGTTAAATAGGTGCATCAGCCTGATGTTTCTGTAATCGGCAGTGTGTGCAGTGTTAACGCCTGAAGTTCGTGTGTTGAGTCACTGAGGGTTCACCTTTCTTTCCAGATGACACCATGACAGCTGCAATCAGCAGATGCATGAGAGCTGACACTCCTTTGATTTAAAAAAAAAAGAGCTTTGCTGGCAAGGCATTTTCCATAAGGAGTTCCTTCTAAGCTCTGCAACTCATTTCACCTCTCAGCTCAATAGAGCCCTGATTTGCTAACACTGGGGTGTATCACACACTGCACATCTGCTCTCCCGAAATCTCCCAGGAAGAGCGTTCTTGTTGGGGATTCCTTTTTTTCAGATTTAGTTTATCTCTGAGCTAATTCTATTAAATCATCATTAACATCATTCCACTTGTTATGGGTCGTATGCTCTTTCCAAGGCTATGCAGTCCAGCTGACAAAGTTGTTCTGTTTTGCACTGAAGATATTTATCCTTTGATGTGTTGTATTAATTGTGTAACACTGAAAATTCAAATGGGCACTATATTAGATCCAAGCAAACCATAGATATCATTATTGTTTCTGAGTAAAAGCGAGCAAACAGATTTTTCTACACCAGTTCTGCCATTCTCAGTTTTTGCTGTAACCTAAATCACAATTGAATGTTTCTCAGGTGATGTGTTACTGTCAGAACTAAAGTGGGCAAAGAAACTTAATTCTTGCGGAGACCTGTTTGTTCCCTCTTCTGAGTTAGTCTCCCAGTGAAGAGGTTGTCAAGGGCTTTGGGATCCTGGAGACTGGTTCGGGGGGGAGCCTGCTTAGTGCATGGTGCCATGGGCAATCATCAGCCACAACTGCCTGATGATGGCAGCCATGGTGGCCAGGGAATCCTCTCCTGTAAGGTCGCCAGAAGAGTTGCATTGCTTCCAGAAATGAATCCATTAGGTGCTGTTAGTGATTAGTGTGAGTTACCATAATAACTAAAAGTACTTCAAGTATAACTCAGTTTGAAACCCCTTTGAGGTGAAAGGTGTTAGATACACCACAGCCAAGCTGCAGGGATCTACTGGGTAGGTGTGGCAGCAAATCTGGACACTGAATCTCAGCTGTATGTGAGCAAAAGCTGCTGGAAAAACTTCACCCCTTCCCTTCTATTGAAAATATTTTTGAAAACATCATTTTTATTGTTGAGGTAAAGGGAAATTTAAGATTAAATTTCTAAATTGTTTTGATTCGCATTATTTAGATGCCCAAATTCTTTTTTTTTTTTTTTTTTAATTATGGATCTTACATTTAAAGTTTCACCCACAAGTTAGCCACGGTGTGCAGAGAAGAGCAACAAAACTCATGAAGGGACTAGAAAGCAAGACTTATGAGGAGCAGCTGGGGAACTGGAGTTATTTACTCTGGAGAAGAGGAAGCAGAGGGGAGACCTTGTTGCTCTCTGCAACTCCCTGAAAAGAGGTTGCAGTGTGGAGGGTGTTGGTCTCTTTTCTCAGGTGGCAGGTGATAGGATACGAGGAAATGGTTTGAAGTTATGCCAGGGGAGGTTTAGATTGGATTTTAGGAACAATTTCTTCATGAAGAAGGTGGTCAAGCATTGGAAAAGGCTGCCCGGGCCATTGGACTCGGTAGGTCAGGTTGACGGTTGGACTTCATGATCTTGAAGGTCTTTTCCAACCTAAGTGATTCTATGATAAGCTACAGGAAAATCAGTATTTCACTTACTACATGATAAAGGATCAATGTGACTGCAAAATTTGAGCTTATGGTTTGTGATTAAAAAAAAACACAACTGCTTACGCTGTTAACTATATGTTGAAGTAGAGCAATAAGAAAGTTTTTAGGACGGCTTGTCACTATTTTGGTGTGTCTGTAATAAAAAGCAGCAATAATAATATCTCCATCACTACATGGAAACTAGCTTGATTTTGCAGTTAGGCAGCTGGGAAAGTAAGATTCCCCCTCTAAAAGAAGGCAGCAAATGAAATTCTATTGCTATTAATAATAAAGAATTTAGGAATGTTTGACAAGTTTGTAAGCTAATCATGTAGCTGACTTGATGATTAGCTTCTGCAAAACTTATGTGGCAATTCAGAAAAGTCATTTTGGTTTTCATGCATTCCAAAAAAAGCTCAGACGCATTATTTGAGACTCTGTTTACATCATCAATTCATCAAAGTGGCAACTTTCTCACAGGTTGTTAAACGCAGTTATTTATAGACAGTACTCATTTTCTTTAGTGATTTATTCTTCTTTGCAACTAAATGTAGTGACTGCAATCCCTGTACATTGTTCAGGCATTTTTTCGTCAAAGAGGTTGAATAAAACGACACAAATCCCGCTCACAGCTGATGCCATCAAAATGTCAGCTGTTAAAAAAATCCCATGTTTGTCAAGCAAAGTGATTAAAGTCAGATTTTGGATGTTCTGCTCATATCACTCCAACTGATCTGCATCTACCCTAATGCGTTGCAAGGGTGTGCCTGAAATTAAGGTCATCTGCTCAGTCTTTCCCAAACTATTCATGTAATAGCAATATACTGCTGGAGCCAGGTTCATAGCTTCTTGACAGAAGTGCTTGTTAACTCTGAATCTGATGATGATGATAATAATAACAGTATGACTAGAAAAGTACAGAAGAAAATAGTACTTAATATCAGGTGGGCTCACATAGATTGCAAACAGTAAACAAAAGGGGAAATTATAACCCAGTAATTATATGTTCACAAACAATGATGTTTTCACCATATGCAAACAAGTCCATTTTCACACATGGAAACAACGTATACATGACTGCAAAGAAAAAAGCTCATTTAATAAAATGCTTGAGAAGTACTGGGTTTGATAAAAATGTCTGTACCATCCAAACTCACTATTAGGTGACTGAGCAGGTTGGAAAGAGTCTTGGAGAAAGTAGTACTGAACACCCCACTGCTAAATGAAAATGTTTCAGGACCGTTTCTATTCTCTGTTGATTTTTCTACTGGTGTATCTACATTTAGCTATTTTAATTTCAATATTTTTGGTTATTTAATTTTGAACTATACTTCTATTTGCAAATTTTAATTTGTAGATGTGCAAAAAGGGCACCCATCTCTAGAAATGAACTATTTTACAGAACTGATATGTAGTAGACAAAAGTTTTGATGCTTGTGCTTGAATAATCCCCATTCCTATGCAAGAATTAATTTTAAAGAAAACAAGCGCATGTCAGTTTTGGACCTATGGTTGTGCCCATAGACCACATAGCTGTACATACAGAAAGCCAATCAGATGTACAATGCAGGATGTTATCCCTCTGGTAACTGCAGTCTAAAACTGGAATTTCACTATGTGTTCCCGGCAGGAGAGAACAACCAAGACCATTGCTTTTATACAGATTTGCTAAGCAAGATGAACTAATAATCACTGAATATTTAATAAATATCATAACATGCTGAATTGATATTTCAAACTGCACAGCTTGCTGTAATGTTTTTCAAGCACTGGAAAAGGCTGCCTAGGGAAGTGGTAGAGTCCCCATCCCTGGAGGTATTTAAGAGATATGTGGACATGGCACTAAGGGACATGGTTTTGTGATGGGACTCAGTAAGTCAGGTTGATGGTTGGACTTGATGATCTTGAAGGTCTTTTCCAGCCTAAATAATTCTATGATTCTCTGAATACGCGCTGACTTTCAGTCCAGAACCTCCTAAAGTATATCGATACTCAGCCCACTGGTGACAAATGTGACAAAGGGGCATATGGCTTCGCTACCGGCCCAATGCCGTGCCTTCTCCTTGCCTGCCTTCCACTGACAGGTCTTCCTTTGGCTTTGTTCTGGCACAGTGTCGTCTGGCTGTAAGGCATTTGCCTTCGCTGAGACTAGTAGATATTTAAAAGCTATCTACCTTTGATGTAAGGTTGTTCAGGGATAACTCCAATTTATTGTGCATATATTTAATTCTACCTGTATCTTTCACTAATTAGTTTTTTTGCCTCTTTTAAAACACAATTTATGTCGGAAATCCTTTAAAATATCTGAGCCATAGCTTCGAAAAAGACTTTTAGAATGACCATCTCAGAAAAATCCTTATTTGTTTTTACAAATTTAACTCTTTGTCTTTGTATCCTATTTCCATGTTTCAAGAACTAAAGTAACAACCTGAAGTCAGGTACCCTGGTATTTTCTCCACGGCAGTAGCTCTCTGAACATTGTTACATCATTTTACTGACTTTCCCTTCCACCAGGGAGATGGCTTAGAGGCAGTGGCCTAGGGCAGGGCAGTTTAGGGAAGGAAAGGTTCGGTTGAGGGGACTCAGCCCTTAATTGTTAAAAACAGGCAGCATTTCGGACGTGATTTAATTTTTAGATGTTAGACGTGATATTACAGGAGGAAACGGTGTCAGTGGACATTGGAATGGGGTGCCCACAACCGGCCCGGCCTGTCAGGGCCCTGACCGCCGCCAGTCCTGCCGTGAGGGGGACACCCTGCCCTCCACAAAGATGGCCGCTCGGGGCGGGAACGGCACTCCTCAGTCCAAGATGGTCGCCCCGCCGGCATCCGTCTGACCTTTTGCCCATGCCTATGATGGCTACCAAGCTGTGGGCGACGTGCCCAAAACAAAGGTGGCAGCCTCAGCCGGGGGCGGGGGGGGCGGAGGGGCATTGCCCCTACCAAAAATGG